>CAHIKZ030000685.1:1302500-1587500 GCA_903632075.3 Acanthosepion pharaonis | reverse complement strand
CAGTATATTTGTTCATATTCTTTTTGTTTGCAACCATTTTTTTTCCTTTAAATCATTGAACACCTGAAGAAAGCTATAAAATGACTCAGCCGAAACATTGTGACAATTAAGAACAAAAGTAAAAAAGGAAGAAGCTCAATAGTCTGAATATTTCTTGGAATGGAATTTCCATTAATTCAACAAACATGATTTGCTCACAGATATTCCTATATATATATATATATATATATTGGTAATTTTTAATTTTATAGTATAATTAATATTTATTAGTTAGAATAAATTCTATTTTAGTCTAACCCTAAAATTAAAGCATTAAATAATTATTATAACCTAAGTCTGTTGTCAAGTTTTTTGAATTCTCATATACTTGTATTTTGATTGGTCATTCCAGCTTATGTAACAGCGTTCCCCCTTACGAGGGGTGGTTAATTGATTTTAACCTTTTAAAACCCTTTATTCTACATTCAACATCATCACTTGATAAGATACCAGTAGTGTTGAAACAAAATGGCTATTTTTGTAGTGATTTTATAACATATTTATATTATAATTTTTGTATAATTATATTTGTTCTACTCTGTATTGAGCACTCTTTTAAGAATAGTATTTGTTGGTTACTGGAATTTATTCTGTATACACCAATCCTATACTTGGAGGTATATATATATATATATATATATATATATATGAAATGAAAATAAGAAGAATTCATGTTTATGTAAGTAAAGATTTTTCATCCTTACAATTCCGAGGTAATCTAGATACTTTTGGTCATTAACCCACTGTAACACAATCCAATGAATGGAAATGTATGCCCATTTGCAAATACAATATTCCTGGATAATTTGGGGCTAATTTCACTATTTCAAAACTGCCTGTATAAATGAACAATGAATCGGGAGTGAAAAATCAAAGCTATTGATGCACAAACAGATAAACTAAAATGATTGGGAAAATATATATATTTAAAGATGCACATGAGAAACAACTAATAATAATAGTCTTAAAATATATACTTCTTATGGCATTGGTAAACTGGTATTAATAGAAGATTCAACTAGATATAAAATGAGTGAGCAGTTTATAACTGCTGACTCCCAAGCATTACAATTTTAACCTGTTCAAGTCTAGGCTTAACCATTATTATTCCCACATATCTGTATAAACTGAACCACTTTCTGCTTCCAAAACAACCTTCTTCAGTAACTACCTTGAATGTCTCTTGGGTCTAGTGAATATAAAAAAAAACCTAAAAACCCAAAAGAAACAGTAATAAACTGATTTTCCACAATTCATGTTCACGAGTTGTGTAGCTCTGTAGTACCATAGGCACACCATGTACTGCAGCCAAGGTGGTGGTATGTCTAGAACAGGATAGCTTCATGGAATCCACCCCTGTTCAGGCTGGTTTTGAATTTGAGTTGTCCTTTTCCTTGACTGGTTTGCAAACCAAGGCTAGGGAACCCAGTCTGCCCTGCTATTTAACTTCTTCCCTAGAAGAAGAAGAAACAAATTCTTGCCTTTCCCAAGGGCATTTGTGCAAAAGTGAATACAACAGAATAGGCTGGAATTTGAACTCTGTTCACCAATTCCACATTCTGCACTGATATCCATTACACCACCTAGACATCCACACCAATGTAATGTTTTTATGACAAAGATAAACTAGTATTCATATAAGATTCTATTGGACATAAAGTGACTGATGTGTTTACCATTATTGGTAAGTAAGAAACTGGGCCCCCAGAATTACTATATATCAATTTGAAAAACATGTATTCATATAAGATTCAAGATGCTGTAAAATTGGATGAGGTGGTGGATTAAAAAAATGTCACCAAATTGGAAATTGCAGTGCTGAGTTCCAATTCCAGTCAAGTTCGTTATATTCACGTATGTGCAAATACCCTTGGGGAAAAGTATGAATCCAACTTTCTTTCCCCCCAGCTATGGGTTAATTAGTAGGACTTGTATCAATAAATCATTATTATCTCAAAAAAAAATAATTAAATAAAAAAAACAATCTAAAAATACTTTCTGGCTTTAAATAACCTGCAAAAGATTGATAAGCTGTAAGAAAAAAAAACAAATCAGTCAATCATATAAGATTCTATTGGACATAAAGTGATGGATCAGTTTATGATTGTTAGCAAGTAATAAACTGATCCCCTAGGATTACTATATATCAATATAACAATTGGAGAAAAAAAAATGCTTAAAGCTTCACATATGAAAACCTATAAACAAAATACGCCATCATTTTTTACATCATAGTTTAACTTGTTCTATAATATAAAATACATATCTTTTATGCAATATGATTGGTCTTGATTTGGGGTCTAAACTCCAGTCACTTTCTCACCAATATAATGTGGCTTTCCTCTGTCTTTTCTATAAATATTTTCATGGCAGCTGCTCTGACAAGCTACTTTCATTGGTGTCCTAACTGCATGAATTTAAGTGTGCTACTAGGTTGGCATCTTGGTCCAACCCTTTTACTGTCAACACTGGTAAATGTAACTGCCTCTTCTACTCCAACAGCTTCTTCTCTTGCACTTCCTGACAGTGGAACTCACTTCCTCTTACTTGCTTCCCTGATAATTATAATCTTCAAAAATTTAAATGTAATGTCAATCTGTTGCCTTGATCCCCATTCCTCTTTTTATCCTCCTCTGTACTTTTTATCCTTTCCTCGACCCTTCCCCACTGTGTTTTCCTTTACTTACACTTTTTGTAGCCCCTTGCAGACTAGTGGCACTCCTGCCTTGCTTGGAATGAAATACTAAAAAAAAACAAAAATTCTTTAAAATCCTTTTGCAAATAAGAAACATATACTTGTAGTTTTTTTTATAATTTCCTAAAGTCAGAATAAGCAAAGAAAGATTCCCAAAGACAGACTTTTTCTTAATATTTGATAGAATGTAGTTCAGGATTATTTTCTTCCTTAAAGCAGCATATTATTTGTTAAAAGAGAAGATGGGAGATAACATAAGGCCATATTGTTTTTGGTCTATTATCAGAGGTTCTTTGGATAACTTTTATTTTGGGCTGTGTACAATTTCCCCTTTGCAAACTATTTTAACAGAATTCTCTTGGATAGCAGTAAATTCTTTGTCTGTTCTTATGATCACAGCTTCACAAACAAAGATTTGGGAAGGTCTTTCACATCTGCTGTGGGCTCTCAGATGTGTACTGAGGCTGAGATGAGAGAGGGCATGTTTTTTTTATATCAACTACAGGAGAGTGGGTTTAGCAGGAGATGGAGGTCATAGCTTTGTAGCACGGCTTTTCCTTTCTGTCCTTTTTTCACAGTTTGATTCTGGAACAGAGATTGCCTGACAGATCATGTATTTCCAATTTGACCTGTTCACTGTTTCTGTAAAGTAAGGACTGAAATGAACACTATCACTTCAGAGTAATAAATAAAAAAAATATTTATATTTAGCATCATAAACAATCACAAAAAGAACACATACATTTGAGTATGCTATTCTAACCAATGTTTTTCACTGAGATGAAATGGGAAGATGATATTGAATCAATTGCTTGGTCTGCTGCTAGGAAAGTTGGTTCACTATGTCATACTAGACAATTTTTCTAGCCAGAATATATTGTATACATTTATAATTCTACCATTAATCAATGCATTGAATATTGCTGCCACATCTGGTTCGGTGCTTCTGCTATTTAGAGATTCTTGATAAAATACAAAGAAGAATCTGCAATGTTATTGGTCCTGACCTGGCATCTCAGCTTCAGTCACTTTCCCTAATACCATAATGTAGATTCCCTATGCCAATTCTACAAATATTTTCATGATAATTATTCTGATGAGCTTTCCTCTTTGGTATCTAGACTTTTAGGAATAAGTGCAGTACCAGTTGGCAGCAAGGTCATATCATTTTACAGTGAAATGACAAAAGATGTAACCATAAGTTCTATGCTAATAGTTTCTTCCTTCATACTTCTCACTTGTGGAACTCTTTTCCGACTTGTTGCCTTCCAGTTAATTTTGATCTTTAAAATTTTAGATGCAATGTCAATCATTATTTTCTGTCTTCTTAATTCTTATTCTTTTATTGTTCTCTCTCCTTAATAATGTTTTCTTTTTCTCATATTCTTTCACATTCAATAACCACTTGCATCTTAGTGGCTTTATTGCCTTGCTTGTGGGTGAAATGATAAAGAATTGTCACCTTATTATTCAAATATATTGTGCACAAAGCAAACATATCTATGCAACAATTCTTTCTTGTATTTACTAAATGTTAACTTGTTTTGCTCTCACAACCTTAAGTCTTTACTACGTGATGTGGAAGAAATACCTAATGGGACAAAAGCCTTTCACCTGATTGATGAATTCATTTTTTATGGATTGTCAACCCTTTGCTGATTATTTAAAGCCATAAAATATTTTTAGATTGTAAGAATTTTTTTGGAGATAATGATTTAGTGACAAAAGTCTTACTAATTAACCCATAGCTAGGGGGATAACAAGGGGATAATAATATTGATTTTTTGTATATTTCTTTTTGTTTTACTTAGTATGAATCATATTACATTGTCTATGTGCATTTCAAACATGCTTTCAGTGTGCTAAGAAGCTTTTGGTATCAGGTGACCCAACCAGAAGCTATCACCTCCTGGTTAGCTTCCAGGCCTCTTTTGGTCCAATCCGAAACATATAATGAACACTTGGACACCATACAGATAATCATTCAAAATATTAGGAAATTAAAAAAAATGAATTCCTAATTTAAAATCATTCATTTTCTATAAAAATACTGGCTGTAATTGAGGTTAGTTTTTAGTCTCTATTCATTAAGAGCAAAAACAATTTCAAATATCGTTTTGAAAGCCATTATCCACTTGTCACAACAACAAAAAAGCTCAATCATGCAGATTGTCCGATGCAAGGGTTCCTCAACAAATCACCATTAAACAAATTGTTGGTCTAAAAACAACTAAAAATGATGAAAGTAAAAACTGATCAAAATTAATATTAATTCTTCATTTAGTAAAAAAAAAAATAATCAATAAAATTGCTTAAATTAAAATTGATACTAATAGCTGACAATGCTTTATCTATTTTTAATAGAATAAAAATAATACTGTTGTTGCTATGTTTTATTTCATTTTAAAGAAAACATTAGCTTATAATAGGGTTAACTACAATGTTTTTAACTGACACAATATCTACTTTCCTGATACATTAACTTTGTAAATACTTTTTCACTTATTGCAAGCAATATCCAGAAGAATTAAAATAATTTCATAGCAACTTGTTTTTCAATCTATTTGTATAATGGAGATGCTTTATTTCACTGTTAAATTTTTGGTATAATACTTTACTAAAACATGTGCAATTAAAATTCCTAAAAGGTCTAATCCCAAATATGATGAACAGATGTCTATTATATTTTTAATGTACTTTTGTGAGGAAACCATTAATATTTTCAATCTGCTAAACACTATAGTATATCTGAGGATCTCAAGCCTGAATCTGGCATATTTAAAAAAAAAAAAAAAAAAAAAAATGCAATATCATTTTTCAATGTAGATTTGATTGAATATTGAAGAAATCAAAATTTACTCCCATGTTGTTTAATCCCCTCCCCTTTGAATAATACATTATAATTTTATTAACACATACCCTTGTTATATCAGTTTAAACAGACAACATTTTTTTCATATATCACAGTTATAAATAGAAGCTATAATTCTGGAAAGTTAAAATTTCACTGAAATATGTTGGAAAATTTTCAAGTTTTCATTTGAAATCAAGAAAATACAAACTTTAATGGTTAGAATATATAGAAAACAAAAATAGAAGGTGTAAGTTTAAACTGACACCAGATATGGATTAGATTAGTTTTTATAAGAAATGCACATTAGGAGTAAACTAAAGTTTTTTTTTAATTTCTGCATATTGCTGATGTGTTTGTATTTGTTTTATGATAAGTGGAAGCCAATATTGACAGCTGTCAAAAACTTTTTCTTTTCAATAACCAAAAGTTTGACCCTCTTTAAAAATAATTATCCACTGATGTCAATTTCAATTTTGATCTTTTATAAAAGTCATAACAAAAATAAAACTGACAAAGAAAATATTTTGAAAAGTACATTGTCACAACCTTCATCAAATTCTCTGCTGATGTATGACACATGCCAGCATATTAAAATACCCTTGCCTTTCGACAAATGAAGGTTAATGTTAGTCAGCTTTTGGTAATTCACAGTATTATAATTCTTATTATTAAGAAGTTATTATTTACATTCGGATTATTGTCCTCATCTTTGTTGTTATTATCACAATAACAATAATAATGATATGAACATAAGCATGTGTAAAATACGGGATTGTTTGCAGATATCAAAGAAAAGGATTAATGTGATGTAAATAATAACTCATCATCCTTGAAATTTAGACAGAAATTATCAAGTTGATAGCAAGAAAGAAATTTGTCTTTTTAAATAAATGTCTCGTACAGTATGCCAACCCAACAGACAAAAAGCATAGAAGATAGTATTGAAAATGAGTGATCTTTTACATAATGTAGCTATAGTACCCAGCAACTGACGTTACGCAAATACAGCGAGCGTCTAGACGAAGGGAGATAATTCAGGAAAGTCTAGATTTCAAATTTTCAATTGGTATACTTAAAATTAGTGTACTTTTTTTTTTCTTAATTTATATCTTTTGACATGTGATCAAAAATGTAATAAATAAAATTTTCTGCACGTGCGTGTATGAGTAAAAGTAGATGTTTAGAAAATACGAGATCATTTTTCATGAAAACTGAGGTGCAGATTAATTAAGTTTAATTTAATAAAACTTTAAAAAAAAAAAAATTAATCTTTTTTTGTGTTCATTTTTTTTTATTTGCACTAAAACATTAAAAAAAAAAAAAAATGCATGTAAAATTATTTATACCGCGTTTGTTGTCCCAGTTTTATATATACCCAAAATGAGCTAGAACAAATTTTAAAATGAATCTATAGTAGAACCCCCAGCTCTACCAGCACCATAGATGGTGAAAGCGCAACTGATGATACAAGGGAGACAACTCCATATGTACTAAAATATTTAACTTATTCCTCAAACCAACAGTGAAAATAAAATGAATTAGACAAGAACATTTCAATCAACTCACTCCCATGTTGCTAATTTTACCAAAAAATCAGTCAATGAAGGAATGACTTCAAAAAAGTCTGTGGTGGGTACAAAATCTTATTATGATATTAAAAACGGATATATTAAAAATATATATTCATAGAATATACACAAATATATAAGGGGTGAAAAAGCAAGGATAAAAAGAAAGATATTACTTGCCATAGTGGTAAATAAATAAAAAAACAAAAAAAAAACCCCCAAAAATCGTTATCACTACTTGATTTTCAGCATGTGAATATATACAATTTTAAAATGCCTGTTTTTGAAGCCATAAGGAAACACTTTTAATTTGAGCTTCTACCCCTCAGGATTTGATGACATTTAAAATGATTCATCTTTAATATTTTTAAAATACTTCTATTATCAAAGACCTTTTTTATGTCTAAGTTTCTTTTGTTTACACTTTTCTGAGAGATAAATTGCAAAACAATCTTAGTTTAATGATAGCTTTACTGATTTGGTCAACGGTGAATAAGTGAAAACAGTGGCAGGCAATCTTCCAATGGTGAAGTCCATCAAACAAAACCTAAGAATTTTCTAGCAATGATGCTAGAAAATTTTTTGGCAAGAGTTGATTTCTCTTCACTTGTAGGTCAAAGTTTATCTGCGAGAAGAACAAAGTTTCAGAAAAGGATATCTTTTAAAAGAAACAAAAAGAAATTCTTTTAGTTTGAGGATTCCTGCAAAAATCCCTCTCAAGTAAAGTACAACTTAAGAAATATCTGATTGTCCGTGCTGGATGCAAGTGATGGTCAATTTAATAAGAATGGAAGAATTTCTCACAGAAGTTCTACAATGAGGGATTAGCATTATTTACATTGAGATTAATTGTTTTTATTATCACAATGGCTAAAATGTTGTGATAACAACAACAATAATGAAGATGATTGTTCATATGTAAATAATGGAAATAAATGGTTGACAATTATGATGCTTGATAGTCGAAACAAACTTCTCCAAAGGAGAATGGCAGCAAAAATATATCATATATCTTCGACAAAAGACTAAAAAATATTTCATAACTGAAAAGTAGTACGTTGTCAGATAAATTTGTTTGCTTCTTTCCAATGTTATTTTAAATTAATATGCAAAATTTTTTTTACTGTAGTGTTTCATGTTTTTTTGGGGCCATATTGTATCTCTGCAACAGTTACTGTCTTTGAAATTTGAATTTCACCTCTTTTTCGACATATGATGATGGACTGCCAAACAGACAGAAATAAGAATTTTCAACAACACCTGCTACTCTTCACTTTTGATCAAGGTTCCAAAGCTAGCAAAGATGATCTTATAAAGAACTATTACAGAAAGAACTTGATAGAAATGGTTTTCATGCTTCAAGAGGGGAACTTTGACCTCACAGACTCTCCACATTCTGGCTGACCTGTTAAGTACTCCAAAGACCAACTCAACGAGCTCATTGACAAGGATCCACACCAATCCACTAGGGAATTGGTCCAACAGATAAAATGCTCTCATGATACACATGGCCCATCACCTTCACTTGACAGGTACAGTCAGTTAAAAGTTGGTGCAGGAGTGCCACACACATTGAACGAAAGGGACAAAATCCAGCACACTCCTCTATTGCTACCAGTTTGCTCACTTAACACCAGGCTAATATTCGTGGGGGCATGAACAAATTTCTTTGCCACATCATGCCACTGGTAATTAAAGATGGGTGTCATCATGTTGATATGAAGCAGAAAAAAGAATGGCCGAGTCTTGACAAGCAAGCAACACCTCAAGCCAAGCCTTCAATATGAAAGACAATATGATTGGGGAAAAAAGTTAATCCATTATGAAATGCTGGAAAGCAACCACATGGCCAATGAAGAGGTTTATGTTCAGCAATTATGCCGCAGCTAAATAAGTTAATCCAACTGAAACAAGCCAGCAGGCAACATGGCATGTTTCTTCAGCACAACTCACCCCCATCTTGTTAATTTTACCAAAAATCACATCCAAGAGCTTGGCTAGGAAGTTCTACCACACCCACCATGTTCTCCTGAACTTCTTCTGATTATCACCTTTTACAATTATTTTCCAACAATCTGTGAGACGTTTCATTCAACAACAACAGAGTCGAAAGTATGTCTGAATGAAGTTTTAAGAATTAAGACTCAATAATTTCTATTGTCAAATCATTAATAAGCCAGTGAAACATAAGCAAAATGTCATGAAAAATGAAGGGGAATATGCTATTGATAGATTTGTTAAAATTGTTCATGAATAATAAAATAAATAAAAACCAAAAAAAAAAAAAAAAATGAAGAAATTTGTCTGACAACCAAATAGAAAGAAAATAGACATAAAATGTTGAAAAGTCAAAACATTGCTAATAAATTGTTAGCAACATTTGACAATGTTCAGCAGAAGCACTCAAGATATCTGATGACAAATGAAAGAATATAGTTAGATATATGAATGAAATAAAGTCCATCCGTTCATCTCCCCTTATCGGGATATAATCGATATATTAGTTACTTTAACATTTTAAAAGATGACCCTCATAAAAGAATGTTTAGGTGGAGACATTTTTTGCACTAATGCCTCCCGGGAAAGGCATGAATACAAGATTTCCCAACATGGGTACTAGCGCTTCCTTGTGGGCTCAGTTATGTTGAAAGCAGGCACTGGGAGTTTTTATTTAATTTGGAGGTCAGTGAACATACTCAGATGGGCAGTGGGCATTTATCCATCTTTTTTTCAAATTGTCAAATATTGGCTACAAAAGGAAATTTCTGAGAGGTATCTAAAGCTACAGGAAGCTATCAATTTTTTCTTCTTTGCTTTTCCAATTTCCAATATGGCAGAATGTGGCTTCAACACAATTACAGAGCTTCTTACTAAACAAAGAAACTGTCTGCAAATTACAAAACAAGGTGATTTACGATTACTTCCAAGAAGCATGGAACCTCGAGTAAGAGCCTTAGCCAGTAAGCACCAAAGTCAACCATCGCATTGAAAACATTGAGATAAGCTATCAAATAAAAGTTGTTTTTTTTCTTTTAGCATTTTAATCATTGGCATTTATAATAGAAATGAAAACAATATTAAAATTATTTTGCACTGATACCTAAGTGTTATCTTGCTATGCAAGATGAATTCAGTGTAATAATTGAAATTTAATTTGACAGGGGAGCATTGACAAAAAAGTTTGTGCCCAAAGGAGGTGTTAGTTGAAAAAAGGTTGGGAAACACTGGGTGGACTGAGATTTTTGTTTGAGGTTGAAACAAGTTTAAAAGAATGACTCGACTGAATCCAAAAATATAGTATCCTTGACTATCTTTCTAAAGAAAAGTAATGACAATGAACAGTTTGCAGATAATAAAGAAAAGGACATTGTGAAGATTAATAATTGCCTATGCTATGTAGTGACACACAGCACTTAATGAGAAGTGTTATGAAGGGCATCCAGCAGTTTTTTCAAATTTATGGCAAAAGCAGATCATCACATGAGCTGAGAAAACAACTAAAAAAAAAATATGTTGATAATTATGAATTTAACTTTGAAACATTATATAATCCAAGTTTGTTTGCCAAAAAAAGATGGAAAGCAAGCCAACAGATAATAATCTCTTAAAAAAGAGCTTTGATAACAAAGAACTCTAAAAATTAAAGAAAATGCTATGGATATTGGATTATCATTGCATTTGTTCATTAGTTTTCTTTGTCAAATACAGCAGCATGTCATAAGTGGGTATGAAAGAGACAAAAGATTATAAAAAGAAAGACATTTAATTTCCACATCTCTTGAATAATGCATATGTAAACTAAACTAAAAGTCCAAGTTTAAAATAATTTGCATTCAACTGAAAATAGATATATTCAATTATATTTTGCTGTTAAACAATTATCTTTGGAACCAGACTTTAATTTCATCAACCTAAATTTATATGACAGAAATGAATGTCATCTCTGAAACAGGCTTTTTCAGAATTTGTAGTGTTTTTTTTTTCAGATCATACATTACCTCCTCCCCAGTTAACTGGGGAAGATAAAAATCAAAATATATTTTGGAAATAAACTCAAAAAAACAATGGACCAAGATTTGATAAGAGAGAAATGTGTGAAAGAATTCTACTACTCAGAATACAAAGATTAGTGATTTTCACAAGCAAAAGAAAGAAAAAGCCAGGAAAATATGCCCAAACTCTGTATATAAATAGTTTTGAAATTATAATTGTTCAAATTATGATATTTCAAAGTTATGATCATATATGTTTTTAGGTTATAATCATACTTTTTTGATAGATTTGTAATTTCTCTCAGCAATCAATAAATAATATTAAAGTCACATTAAATTCCATTAATTGAACTTTAGGACAACTTTGAAATGCAAATGTATTTTGGCACTGAAATTTTGCAGTTTTTTTTTTTTGTCTAAATTCCACACATAAAAAAATGCAGTTTCTATAAAAATGTAAAAAAAATAAAAGATTTATATCTACAAAGGCTCTACCACCAATATAGAGTACTCTTCTACAATAAATATAGTAAATTTTAACCAAATGACAATTGCAAAAGCGTGAAACCCAGGGTCACAAACTCACATCTATCCAACCAAATATATATATATATATATATATATATCTGGGGACGAAGTATGGGTTTGTAAACAGTGACTATTATGGCTAATAATGCAAGACTCTTTGTTAAATTGAATTGAGTTCTCTCAGTCACTGTGTATTTATCTAAAAATAAATACACTTAAATTCACCTTCATCCCTGCCGTGCGCCAACGGGTTAGTATTAGACTCTCCAACTGATGCCAATTCAGTTGGGTTTCGATATTAGCTAGAGGCAACCAGACATCTAGCCACACTGATGAGCTGTGATACAGCGAAACAGTCTGTCTGTGGATGACAATATATATATATATATATATATATATATATATATATACACACACACAGAGTTGTGAAACATTCATAAATCTCAAAAAAAAAGAATATATGAGCATTGCAGTAGATATGCTGCATGAATAGCAACCATTTTAAATGCACTGGTAGTTCCCTGTAAAACATCTGACCACAATTTTGAGTTAATAAATGCAATTCACTAAGAAAAAAAAATGCATCGAGTATATGATAATCACACAATTCTCAACAATAAGACCAGGACCTTGCATAGTATCACTGATCATCACAAAAGCAATAATAGCATAATGTGGTGCACAAACTAATAGAGAAAGAAAGAGACAGATCTAATTAGAGTGGGATTACAGACACTATATATATATATATATATATATATATATATATATATATATATATATATATATATAAAAAAAAAACAAACACTTTCTGGTCATCAGATCTGATAAGGCAATTTAATTTATTGCCCTCTTATCCTCAAAAAAATCCTAACACAGTTTCTTTGCATACAGTTTTGACTTTCATTGCAGCCTGAAGAAGATGAACTTAAACACACATCAGGTTGGTGAAATGCATTGTATAAAAGATTTTTCCCACTGTCTCATATACTATTATAATATACATCCTACAAACACTATATATATATATTCCCAAAATGGTGCCTCTTCTGACCAGTCACTACTTTAACTTTTGCGTATACCATGGTATGCAATCTTTAGACAACTAATCTTTGCTGTTATTCTAGTTCCATATATCCATCAGTGTGAACCCAAAATGTAAAATCTCATTATATATATATATATATATATATATATATATATATAATATACAAAAAAATATATATATAATATATAAATATAATAATTATATAAATATAAAAGTGGAGACTGAGGTCAACACCAAGCAGTGACAGTCTGTTTCCTAATTGAATGCAATCTTCAGGCCATGTGTATTGTGTTTTGGCTTGCCTAATTATATATACTATTTATATACGTTCATCAGATAGTTGGAAGGTCAGTCAAAACATATGGAGGACACAAAGTATAATAATTCAAAGTCTGCCAAAAAGCAAGTGACTAATATTCAAGAATTCTTTTAATATGATTATTGTTTAGATTGTTATGGTATGAGATAGATGTATGTGCAGGACATCTTAAAGGCTGAAGTGATGGATTTAACTGTTTTGATATTTCAACATATTTGTGGTTATGTACGTTGGATTGGGAAAGGTGAAATTGGGAAAAAACCGGGGCATAGATTTATTACAATCTAATCACAATTTAAACAATATTCATTTAAAAAAAAAAAAAAAAAAAATTCTTGAATACTACTCACTCACTTTTTGCTAGATTTTCAGTTGTGACACTTTGTGTCCTCCATATATTTTAACTGACCTTCCAACTACCCAATGAACATTCATGAATGTTCTCAAATTTAAAAACCTTGATAAACCAATGACATCCTCACTTTTGTAGATAAACACATGCAACAAGAATAGTTTTTCCTTTTTGTCTCTTTTCATTCACACACACATTAACAATAGTACTATAGTATATTATAGTCTATATATATATATATATAATATGCATGGAAATCTGCTGTCACTGTGGAGTAATGGATAGCAGCTCAGATTGAGGAATCGGAGAGCAGAATTCGAATGCCATTTAAATCCATTACATTCACTAACCCTTGGGAAAGGTATGAATCTTCTTCTTCTGCACCCAGCTATGAGTAATAGCAGGACAAACTGTGTTCTATAGCCTTGAATGGCCACTGGTCTACCACAAAAAGAAATGGCAACCTACTGCAGGAAAAAGTCTGCCTTGTCAGTCATGTATTGAAAGATACATGATTGCCTAAGCATGTATCACGCATGGCACATAACTGACTGATATACAAATAGTCCTAAAATTACAACTGTTCAAATTATGATATTTCAAAATTATGATCATATACATTTTCAGATTATAATTTTCCATTTCTCTCAGCAATGAATAAATAATATTGAAAGTCTCATTAAATTCCATTAATTGAATTTTGGAACAACTTTGAAATGCAAATGTATTTTGGCACTGAAATTTTCCATTTTTTTTTTGTCTAAATTCCACGCATAAAAAAAAAAAAAAAAAATAAAATAAAAAAAAAAATGGATTTATATATATCTACAAATGCTCTACCACCAATATAGTGTATTCTTCTACAATAAATATAAAATTTTAGCAAATTTATATATATATATATATATATATATATATATATATATATATATATATATATATATATATATATATATATATAAAAAAGGTGTTCCAATAACTTGGACCAATTTTAAATGTGAATTAAGTTTAAGCATCTAATGATTTTTCTTTTTCTTTCATATTTGGTGGACATTTACGCGATATTATTTTTCACACATAATTGCCATGACTTAAATAACAAGATCCAATAGAGAAATAAATAAATTTTCACAGATAACACTGATTTATTTACTGCAGACTTTGATCTGTCTTAATGAAACACCCTTATATATAATCCATCTTAATGAAACACCCTTTATATATAATGACTACTACTTAAATAGATATCATAGACATCAGACTATTACTAAAGAGGTATCATTCTGAAAGATTTTTTTTTTTTTTTTTTTTTACATATTTGTCAAGATATTTTTGCCAGTGAAAAATATGGAAAAATATTTTTGTCATCCAAATGTAAAATATTAAAGAAGTGTGGAAGTACAATCAGTTTACTCCCAAACAAATTTTCAGTTTGATATGACAATTTTGTTCATTTATCGACAGAAGATGATCAATTATGGATTTATTATTTTAATTTAGATTTGAGTTTTATAAAGAAATTGCTTTTCACTGAAAATTCCTCCAGTTTCAAATACAGAGAAGTTGTTAGAAATGACCTCCGAATATCTATAGGAGACAATTTATTGAATCTGTTAAATACTTTGAGAATGAATGAACAGAAATTAAAGAACAACAAGAGAATTTTTTTTAAACAACATAAGAAAAAAAAGAGATAAATTAGGTTTCTGATGAGAAAAAAAAAAAAAAAAAAAAAAAATAATCGGAGAGTTCAGACAGAATAGTTAAGGGACATTTGATTTTGTGTCTGTAAGAATAATATCAAAAATTTATACACATTTTGCATAATAAATATAAAAGTGGACATGGAGGTCAACACAGAGTGGCAATAGTCTGTGTGCTTGAACACAATCTTCAGGCCATGTGTGTTGTGTTTTGCATAAACTATTTATATCTGCTGGTCAATGGTAAATTACGAGTAGCAAGGTCTATTGTATTATTGTAATTATATTTCAAATTATTCTAGAAGCTGGTGTCCACTTTTATATTTACATGCACTTTATCCTTGAATATTGAGCACTTTTAGCTATAAATATAGCATACCTTAAAACTATATTTTTATCATTCATATATATATATATATATATATATATATATATGTATAATTATTTATTTAAAAATATGATTCCAACATGCTACATAAGAGTTCTCATGTTTCAAAACAAGAGCCGAAAACTTCAATATAATTATTTGAATTAAATTGAATGTCAGCTCTGTTCCATCTTCAAGCAAAATTTTTTTTTTTTTTTGAAACATGAGAACTCTTATGTAGTGTGTTGGAATCATATTTTTAAATAAATAATTATAGTCATGCTCTACTTTTGTATCGAGCACTATTTTTTAAAAATAATAACAAAAATACTAAAGAACTTTGGATTATTTACCTAACAAGTTCTTTCCTATTTTCTATATATTTTTCACACATATATATATATATATATAAGTGAACATTAAAGTCAACACTCGGAGGCGATAATCATTGTCTAGAATGAAACAGCCTGTTGCCTCTGAGTGTAGACTTCAATGTTCACTTTTATATTTACATATGCTCTATCTCTAATATTGAGCACTTTATCCCATAAATATAGCATACCTTAAAACTATATATATATATATATATATATATATATATATATATATATATATATATAAACTACCTATATATATATATATATATATATATATATATATATAAGTTGGTCTGAAAGTAATGCCTCCTATTTATTTCGATGGAAAGTATAACAGATACAGGGAGCACAATAACACTGATGGATAGAGCAAGTTTTCACTGACAAAATGCTGTGGTTCCACAACCAACACCCTTGACTATGCATCTTCACCAGTGGTTAACAAGAGTCTACGTGCTGCACTTGTAAAAAATGTGCACTACTGAAGGCAACCCATTATACAACACCTAACTTTGCTCACATCTACTGTTTGGTCTCCATAAAAATTCAACAAGTGTTGATAAATGTCAATGGGAGCAATTTTTTCCACATGTGATACACGTACTTTCATGTCAGATGCCATTTTGCCACTCAGCTACTATCTATAACAAGGCAAAACAAAAAAAAAATACGAGTTATTGGTGGGAAGGTTTACCCTCTATTGCCATACTGTCACCATTCCCCTTGGATGTCATAGGTCAATACAATAAGAGGCATTACTTTAGAAGCAATTCTCAAAAATGTGTAGAAGTTTTGATTTATGCAAATAGATGTATTGCACATTAATTTTGGCAACAGATAACTTTCTTTGACATTAATTGTAGATTTTTTTTAGTCTTTTTACAAAAGTACTCATTCACTCCAAAGCACTAACAATTTATATGTCTCACAGGAGGAGTTATGGAGACAAAAGTAGAAAATTCTGAAATGTACAAATGGTGATGTCCTTAAAGAAAAGAAGCAAGAATTGTAAATGCAAAGGGAGTAGGTATTATGCATGGCAGGGTGAGAAAAGGTTGGGATATTTTGAGGTAGGGGTGGAGATGAATAGTCACCACAGAGGGGAATGGGTGATGGATCCTTCCCAGCATGCTAGGTTGGCTCTTTCCAATCGTTCAGCAAGGAAGTCCAATTTTGGTTTCACATTCTGCTGAAGTTCCTGCAAAGAACAAGAAAAAAAAAAAAAGAAATTAAAATTATTGCATTGTTTAAATCAAATCAAAATGAAACAGAAGATAAAAAGGAAGAGAAAGAAACAAAACAGTTAGCTTTCATAAAAATCAATATATAACATATATACTCATGTATAAAGCAACTTCATGTATAGTGTGACCAATAATAGCATCCCAAATTTCCAGGAACCGGTTCTATAAAAGCAGCTAACCTTTAGGAACCTGTTCTGCTTATTTTCTCTTTCATCTGGGAATGGAAACAAATCAGTTTATAGTATGAAAAAGAATTATCCAATTTGATAATAGAAAACATTAATTTATTAAGATATTTCCAGATTGAAATTCTGTTCTAATTTAGTGTCATCAGCTGTGTTATGGTTCCTTAGCTACATTCGAACTGAATCACTGCAGTCCCAAAGATCCAATGGAAGACTTATCAAAAAATTTATGACTAGAAAATTTGACACATTTTTAATTACAAGGCAATTTCTTTTGTCAGAATAAATCATATTCATTACAGAAATCTCTCTTTCAGCCACCACAGAACTTACAACAATGGTATTAGATTTTTAGCTCTTATATATCAGCTATTAATATACAAGATTATTTTCAGATAATCCAATAATTGGTTCACTTTTATAATTTTAAGAGAGTTATAGTTCTTACTGGTTGCATGAAAAATCTGATCTGTTTGTCTACCATGACAAAAGTAGGAGAAGTTGTCCCATGTGCCACTTACTTACCTCACCTTCAGATTCTTTGCTATGATACCTAAACATTTTAAATTTAAGTGCAGTACTAGACTGGCATCAAGATCTCATCAATTTACAGTTAAGCTGGCTAGATGTAGCTGTAAGTTCCATGCTAACAATTTCTAATCTCACACTTCTCACTTGTGGAACTCCCTTCCAGCTACATGCTTTCCAGCCAACTTTAATCTTAAAAAAAAATTTAAATGCAATATCAATCGCTACCTACTGTCCTCCTGATTACTCTTTTCTCTTCTCACTCATTATTAATGTTTCTTTTCCTAATTCTTCCACACCAAGTAAACCCTTGTGTCTTTGCGGCTTACTTGCAATTCCCTTCTGGCTCTGTGCTTTCCAGCCAACTTTAATCTGCAACAATTTAAATGCAATATCAATCACTATCTATTGTCCTCCTGATTACTCTTTTGTCTTCCTGCTCCTTATTGATGTTTCTGTTCCTAATTCCTCTACACCCAGTAACCACTTGTGTCTTAGTGGCTTTACTGCCTTGTACGGGGTGAAATTGATAAAAAAAAAAAACAGAAGAAAAAAAAAAAAGGGAAATAAATTCCTAAATAAACAACCAAATTTATTTGAAACAAGATTTTTGCTTTTATTTCTCACTGTGGTATTAATTTTATTTTCCATTTCCTTTTGCTAGTTTTATGCCCACTGATGTAACCAAGAACGGAAATAGAGCATGAGGTCATTTGCCCAGTCGATGAGAGATTGAGAGAGAAAAGGACCTGCCATATGGTTACATTGTGACCATTTCACTTAAAGTTTGTATTTCACATGAAAACTAGGAAAACATTCTAAAATATTTCAGTGAAATTTTCACTTTGCAAAATTAGTTTCAAAAGAAAGTGTCCATATAAACTAAAATCAGGTGGATACGCGTTAATGACTGCATTAATCATCAAATTGTGCACCAGAGTTAAAAGAAGAAAATTATCATGTTAAAGAGGTCTTCTTTACCCCAAAGTCAACTAAATTAATTCATTAAGTACCTAATTAAGTAAACGCTTGAAATAATTGCCGAGAAAAATGCAGTATAAAGTTTTATCCTCTTCCTGTTCATCACTGTTAACGACTTTCAAATATACTGCAAACATTTTATTATACAAGTAATGTCCATTGCACATATTACTTTTTTTTTGTAGCCGAAAATTTCTCAGATTTCATTGAATTTGATCCAAAATTGATTCTTAAAAAAAAAAAAAAAATTAAGGCATGAAAAATATTAAGCTATTAAAATTTCAGTAGGTAAAATTTACATTATAAAAATTGCTGATCTCTTTACAAAGTAAATCTCTGCCTGAGAAATTGAACTGCATATATTGATATATAAAATTGATTGACTGATTTGTTTTTTGTTTTTTTTAAAGCTTATCAACCCTTTGCAGGTTATTTAAAACCAGAAATTATTATTAGATTATAAGAATCTTTTTTTTTTTTTTTACAAATGGTTTTAGTGATACAAATCTTACTAATTAATCCATAGCTGGGGAGAGAAGAGGTGGATTCATACCTTTCCCAAGGCTATTTGTGTGCAATATAATGAATCCAACAGGAATTGGAACTTGGCTCTTCAATTAACAATTCTGAGCCATTAGCCACCTGCACATCCAAGCTATTCCCAAGTGGTCACCCATATAGGTACTGACCAGGCTCAATGTTGCTTAACTTGTATGGGAACTGGTGTTTTAATATGATGTGGCTGTAAGCCAGCAAACAAAACTTAACATGTAATCTATATAATGCACTAAGAGGGAATCTGGTCTATAATGCTTGTCATTTTTACAGCTGACATTTCTAAGACAAATAATGAGGAAAGAGGACTTGGAGAATTTAACACTCACAGGACATATTGAAGGTTAAAAGGGCAGAGAGAAACAGCAAGTAACATACCCAACAAGCTTGTTTAAATCAAGAACAGAAGATGAACAGCAGGGCATAGAAAGTGGACAAAGATTGTTCAGTGATAGAAAGGATATGAGAGAGCCATAATGGCCTACATCTTGAAGGGACAAGATACATAAAAGATGATGATCAATAGAAAAACAAGAAATGATTGAATTTTTATTAAAATCTTTTCAAAATTATCATTTTTCTTCAAGTTCAAAATATTAAATTTCACAGTATGAAAGTAAGTAATCATGAAGATGATAATGGTTTTAGATATTAGACACAATGGCTGAAAATGCTAGTCATATACAAATTAACAACCATGATCATTAATTGGCAAAGTTTAATATTTTTTACAAAATAGAATCTAATTTGTGAACTATAACAATTTATTTATTTACAAGATTATAAAAATATTCTTGTAATTCCTTATAAGTATAATTTATACTAGTTCCAACCAATGAAGCCCAGTTTCTTCTTTTAATATTCTGATGAATCTTAATTCTTAAGTTAATGATTGGGTAAGCTCATGGCGAGTTCTACAATAATAAAATATCCGTAGAAATTTCCTTATCACATTGTTAAATATTTTAGCTTAACAAGTACAATAACAATCATAGATATGAATCCTGTTCGTTATTTTAAGAAATTGGTGGTACACATGAAAAGATTCAAAATTGACAACTTTTCCATTTTACTGAAACAGCCATTAAACACTTATATCTTGCCTTCTTTCATTTTCTCACTAAATTAAGTAGTGTCTTGGAATCGGTCATTATTTATGAGGTATTGACATCAGACATTCAATACTTTTATCATCCCTTATTTCTTTCTAGCCAATCTTAATGATTTTAAAATAATTCAACAGACTATGTTATTTTATTTATGGTAATTGAATTTTTGGCAATTACCTTACTTAGTTTCTGTTGTTTGATACTGTACATCTTTTATTGCAGTCCCCAAATGTAGTATCTGTTTTCTCAGCTTAATCAGATTTTTTTTTTCTCTTTCTCTTTTTATCTTTCTTTTTTCTTTCATTTCCTCACTGAAACCAAGTAATGTCTTTTCCCTCCTTCCACCTGGTCAAAACGTTCATTATTTATGACGTACTGACAGGACATAATGGTCGAACTATCTGAAGGAAGGACTAAGGACAATTATAAAAATATACACAATTTAAAATATTGTGAACAAACTGTAATGAAGTCTTTATTATTTAGCATATTATAAAGACAGTTTTGTCATGGCTTTATTAAATGTTATAGATTTTTAAAACAGTAAAAATTACCAAGGGAAAATATAGTGGTGACAAAAGAAAAAAATACTTCCTTTTGACACGTCAGATTTTGTTTTTTTGGCTGGTCCTAACTTAAACTTTGCCAAAGATTGCTCATGTAAATTTGAACAAAACTTTCAAATCAACTTTTAGAAAATAGTGATAATTTTTTAACCATCTCATTCCAAGCAAGGCAATAAAGCCACTAAGATGCAAAGGGTTACTGAGCGTTAAAGAATATGAGAAAAAAAAAACACTATTAAGGAGAGAAAACAATAAAAGAACAGAAATTAAAAAGATTGAAGATAATGATTGACATTGCATTTACATTTTTGAAAATCGAACTTGACAGAGAAGCAAGAAACTGGAAGAGAATTCCACAGGTGAGAAGTGCAATAGAAGAAACTCTTAGCATAGAACTTACAGTCATATCTAGCAATTTCAACAGTAAAATGATGAGACTTTGCTGCCAATCTAGTACTATGATTAAATTCCTTAAGTTTTGGAACCACAGAGGAAAATTAATCAAAACAATTACTATGAAAGTATTTATAGAAAAGGCACAGGGAAACTACATTATGGTGGTAAGAAAGTGACTGCAGCCAAGATGCCAGGTTAAGACCAATAACATTGCAGATTCTTTGGATTTTATCAAGAATCTCTAAATGTATAGCAGGAACACCAGATGAGATGTGTCAGCAATAATCAAAGCAAGGACAACGGTAGACTTATAAATATGTAAGATAGATTCTGGCAAGAAAAATTGTCTAACACAACACAGTGAACCCACTTTCCTAGCAGCAGACCTAGTAATTGATTCAATATAATCATTCCAAAAATGAAAGTTTGGAAAATGTTAGTCCGAGAAGGCACAATGAGTTAATCTCCTGAAGGTTAACATCAGCCATAATGATGGAAGGCAAAATCGCTACTCTCAGATGATTAAAAGAGAGCGGTTTCATTTTGGAGGTATTAAAATTAACACATTATTCCTTGCCCCAGTTAACAACAGATTGTAGGTCATTTTTTTAGATCATCTTCCAATTTGACCTTATTGAACCAATCAGATTTACTATTAATTACCTTGTTTTTTTTTTTTTATACAGGGTGTGGCAGAAATACCTCTCACATATACTGCCCACATAATGGTAAGGCATTAGTAGCAATGGTGTCTTCATCAAGCTAATATCTTACCATTATGTGGAAGGTATTTTTGCTGTACCCAGTATCTAATCCAAAATTGCATATTCCTTTGAAACTTTGAGATTTATAGTATTGGTAAATGTGAATACGTCATTTCTGAGTTTGCAATATTTACTTAAAAACTGTTATTTTAATTGTAATTTATCTGTATTGTATAAAGTATGAGGAAAGGGTGCTGAAAAGTTCGCAGCCAGACCCACTTACCCAAATCTGATTAAACATTAGAATTTATTGTAAAATCTTTTTTTTTGGCTAGGCTGAGAACTTTTCAGAAGCCTCTTGCATAGGAATACCTTGCTTCTATTCTTGTTTTCTCCCTTGTGTGAATAATTGAATACTGTTGGCTATGATAAATTTTTAGCCACCCTTAATTACAGGAATTTTTGCTTGTGTAATAATGTATCTTCTTTTTTTTTTTTTCAGACAATACCATTTTAGTATCAAGCTACTCTAATCTATGAACAATAGTTCACTTATATTTTGCAATGAAAGTTTTCAAAAATAAGGAAATTGATAAATTTCAATGAGGGCAAATAATAGGATGGCATCAGTATGGCAAGTCAAATAGAGAAATTGCTAGGTTTTTTAAGGTTAATCATCAAACGGTTAATAATTTTGTTAAGAAATTTAATGAAGAAGGCCATTGTCATGCAGAACAACATTCAGGAAGACCAAGCATCGTGTCTGAGCAAACAAAAAGGGTGCTGAAGAGGGAAGTCATTACAAACTGTCGTCAAAGTGTCAAAGATGTCGCCAACAGCATGGAAATGTCGCCATATGCGGTGAGAAAGACACTGAAAGAGCTAGGCTATCAAAGAAGAGTTGCAAGAAAGTAGCCCTTGATTTCAGGGGTTAACAGGAACAGGTGTATGGGCTGGGAGAAAGAATTTGAGAGCAAAGATTATGAATTTTGGCAGTCTGTAATTTGGTCAGATGAAAGTAAATTCTGCTAATATTCAAATTCAAGATAGGTTTATGTTTGGAGAAATCAGAATGAGACTTGGAACACTGAATATCTGCAGGCAACCATGAAACCTGGAGGGCTTGGAGTAATGGTGTGGGGCACTGTCTGGTTTGGATGGAAATCTGAGCAGATTCTTGTTGATGATTGGTTTAATGGTCCAAAATACTGTCAAATATTAGAGAAAGGACTACTACTACTATTTGAAACCAATCAGATTGACAAGAATGTTTACCTTTATCAAGAAGATGAAGTGCCATGTCATGCAAGTAGCAAAAAGCCTGGAAGAAATCACAAGGAATCAAGTCACTGCTATGGGTAACCCAATGTCCTGACATGAATCCAATAGAGCATGGTTTGGGAGCACCTTCACTGAAAACTTGAAGAGCGTGCAACCAAAATCATGTCAGTGGCAACCCTTAAAAAAATTGCTAAAGGAGTGGCAAAATATGGAACAGATGATTGTTGATAACTTGATCAAATCCATGAAAAATCGAATACAATCACTGAAACTAGCAAATGGAGGACCTACTCTATACTAGTTCCAAATACTGTTTATTTATGTTGAGTAGGGATTACATAATCAAATTTTGAAATTGGATGTAGTTTATTTCTCCTGGCTAAAACCTTTTCTTAGGTCACTGTATGGGATGCTGAAAACTACTTGAGCTATTTTTCAAGATGTAAACAAATGTCCAAACATCAGAGTGCTGAACTATTATGCCATACCAGTCCTCCTATATGACAATATCCACACAGATGATTAATTGATTTATTTTTTACAGTTTATCAACCCTTTGTGGGTTTATTTAAAGCTGAAACCATTTAGATTTTAATTCTTTTTTACAAGTGGAAATTGTGTTAACAATTTTTGGGAGAATGAATGAATTTTCCAGATACAAGTTATACTATGTAACCCATTGCTGGAGGGAGGAAATGGATTCATACATGTTCCTAGGGTATTTATTGTACATAAATCTCCTCAGATAAAAGAAGAAAACAGAAATGTGATTTTACAGAAGGATACTGAGAGTACCATAGATGGTACATGTGAGCAATGAGGAAGTTTTAAGGAAAAGAAAATTTCCTTAGAAACAAAGAAAAGCATGTTGAGCTACCATACAAATTTATTTTGTAAAAGTTTGCAGGACAAAGATAACAAAAAACATAACACCCAAATAGGAATTTTTTTTTCGATATTCTTATAAAGCTGTGATCATTGCTGTTATCTACAGCTAGGGAAAAAAGAAATAAATGAAAACTTTCAGGAACAAGTGGTATTTGGTTGGAAGGTAAGGAATATAAGTCATAGGCTTATGATCCATTAGTCTCTAGTGAGAGAAAACCTAAGTAGCAATGATGCTGTCCAAAATGCCACCTATCTACTCCTAGGAAGAGTGCCAAGTCTGACGCTAAACTCGTCCCATGAATAAAGAAGCCAATATATTGAGAAGATTTCTTTTCTTCCTGTGGTGACATTTCCCCTTCCATTCCCTTGTTGAATGTACAGGCATTCTTTTCACACTGACACAGATTGAAATTGAAATATATTATTGGGAGATGATCAATCAGTGAAAAACTGACAGGAAGCTATGGCTGTATGTTTAGAAAGAAAATTTATGTCAACATTTTGAGACAACTTTTCTAACTAGCCTCTAAAAATAAAAAGGTAATAAAAATATTGTTGATGATCAAAAACTGATTAAAAAAGATTAAATAAATTTGTCTTGGCACCCAACTTTACCAAAGTTATAGGAGACACTGAGATGAACTTTTGAACTACAGTATTCCTCAGTCTAAAAATAAAAAAAAGGAATTAACACTATAACCAGAGACTAAATGCATACAAAACATGGGTGTTATTTATACCATTATATAGTTTGTGAAGAAGTTAGACATCCAATACTTAATCTAAACATTAAATTATTTTCATATTATTCATAAAGTCTTAACTTACAGTCATAACTCTTTCTCCAATCTTTTGGTGATAAACAGGAATTGCATTTTCTAAGCGATCAAGCTGAAAAGAAAAAAAAATATTTAGATGATAAAACAAAAGTAATATTAAGAGTGACTCTGAAAATGCTTAATAGACAATATTTATATTGTTTACATTTAATTAACATCATCATCTTTGATGTTATCACAACATTTCGGCTGTTGTGCCTGCCAGCCTTCTTCAGAAGTCTGTTGATCTGGGTAACCTTCATAGAAATTCTAACTGAAGTCTTAATTTAATGGGGTAAATTATTCTTGCTCTGCTGTCCATGTCTAGGGATTCATTTCCTGTTTCCTTTTCATACTGCAACCACTGAAACCTGGCTACCAAAGATTGTCCCATAAAATACTAGCATAGTGTTGTATAGAAATTATGAGTTCAATCCCTGGGCAAGGTAGAACAGACTTAGAATAACAGTCTTGCTCTTGTCCTCATCTTTGTCCATGTCTATGGTATCATTTCTTCCAGGTGGTTGGAATTTCCCCTTTATTTTTTTTTTCATATTCTACCATGTTTTTTGATGGATGTCAACCAATTTTCCTGAAAGTTCTCCACTGCCTAGGAATTGAACTCACCTTCTTTGGGTCTGTCACTGGATCTAACCAACGCCTTTATCCACTGTGCCATGTGTCCTTTGAGGACATCTGGGTAAAACTTTGACTAGCAAAAAACATATCAAAAACATGTTGTGAATTAGAACAGTCTGAGTTAAAGGGTTCAGTTCTGGGCAAGGTAACAAAGATGAGGACAATAGACTAAATACTTACAATAATCTCTCAGAAATGGAATTTGACTTAGAATAAGTGGAAACAGAGTGAGCAATAACTGAGCAGTACTAAAATAAGACGAAATAGCCATAGACATGTGTAGCAGAACAAAATACAATCTGTTCCCATCGATTAAATGTAGTGTTTAGTTTGAAATTCCTTGGAGGTTATCCAGATTACCAGACACTTGAAGAAAGCTGGAGAGCACAACGGCTAAAATGTTTTGATAATAACAAAGATGAAGACATTGGTTTACATGTAAATAATGATAACTTGTCAACACAGAAATTCAGATTTAATAGACAAGTTAAAAAACAAGAAAACAAAAAACTACAAGTACTTCTCACTTATATATTGCAATGACATTTGAGAAAATAAGACCACATGACTCAAGAAATTCTTTTAAGCACAAATTAGCAAGATTAAATGACATTTTTACATTTGACTGCCAAAGTTTCATATTGTTTTACTTGGCTTCAAATTTCATCATTTCTCTGTTTTCTTCTTTTTACAAGAAAGTTTATTTCATTTTTTCTTTATAATAAGTACAGATAAAAATCACTGTGTGTGTGTGTGTGTGTGTGTGTGCGCATATAAAAAAATGTAAAAACTTTAAAAAATTCACCTTCAACATTACACAGGTTTGAACCTTACAGCCTTATCAGTAAATATTTACCAAAAATCACCTGATGAGACTGTAAAGGTTGAAACCCAGGTTGTGTTGAGGGTGATTTTTTTTTTCAATTATTTACATTATCATCTGCTCTGTACGTTCATTTTTTGGGAATTGTGTACCAAGCACTTTCTTAAAATATCCATCCATTGGTCTTACTCTGGTCTGAACCTAATACTTTTTATATTCTATATTATATATATATATATATATATATATATATAATAATCTCCAAGTGTAAGGTAGGTTAATTCCAATGTCTAAACATATTTTTAAAAAAAAGTGCTCAATAGAGAGAAGAGTTTAATAATATTTATTAACAACTATAACAAAAACATATTATAAACAGCTACATAAATGCTGCACTCATGTTTCAGCACCACAACCATCTGAAGAAACACCTATAGTGCTGAAATATGATTGCATTTATGTAGCGCTGTTTTTAATATTTTTGATATAATTGCATTTATAAATATATATATATATATATATATATATATATATATATATATATATATATATATATATACATATATATGGACTCTCCATTGATTTCGGACGATGTCGACGAGTCCTTTGTCTACTGTCAAACTGGCTACACCTGAGGACATTAGGTATTTTGTCATCACTCATCCATGCAACATGACCAGCCCAGCATGTGACTGTACAAAGTCTCAATTCCACCAATGTTGCATTTTGTGAGAAGATTATATATTTTTGAATTTTTTTCAATTACTAACTGGCCTAGATTGAGAAGTACTGCTAAAGAAAGATTATGCCTCAAACAGGAATCAAACTCATATCCCTTTTCCCATCAGGGTAACCGCTTTTATAATTGAAATGTGCCTTTACTAATTTGAAGATGGAAACTCTGTGAATAGAGCAAAGTTTGTTTAAATTACCTTATTTAAGAATGCACATTTCTTGTTAGGACTTCTATGAATTTAAATCTGCCAGCTTCAGTTTCATCCCAAAATTTGTAAATCGGTAAAAGCACATTTCAGCTAGATTGCTGGGCTGTGACACTCTCCATGGCCGAGCAGTCTAAAGCAAGCCAGATCAAACGGTGATTTCTTAAGGTTCAAGCCTTACCAAAGAGCATATTTTCATTATTGTTTTCTTGAGTGTGCAGGCCAATATATGTAATACACATTGTTTAAAATAAAATTGGGGGGTCTATTTCAAACACAAGTATCCACTAAAAATAAAAACATTTGAAGTAATATATATATAACACATTTTATTTTGCTTATTTATTAAAAGCCAGAATTCGTAACAAAGAAAACCTTTTGATTATAGACAGAGCACACAGATACTGCACTGCTCCTAGACAGAAGGGCTGAATGCACAAATACACTGACCCTAGGCAAAAATGCTAAGAATGACAATTTGATTATTGGTAAAATGCAGAGATATTGCATTACTCCTAGGCAGAGAGTGCAGACACCACACTGCTCCAAGGCCAAAATTAATTGATTGATTTTTTTTCATGGCTTATAGACCTTTTGGAGGTTATTTAAAGTCAGAATAATTTTAAACTGTAAGAATGTTTTGGAGATGATAATGATTTTATTGATACAAGTACCACTAATTAACCCATATTTGGGGGGAGAAGAGGTGGATTCATAATTTTCCCAAGGGTAATTGTGTGTAACTGAATATAATCAACCTGACTGGAATTGGAATAGATTTCCAATTCCAGATCGTTATCCATTACACCACCTGCACATTCAAGCTGGCAGCACCTGGTATTCCCAAGCGGTCATATATCTAGGTACTGACCAGGCTCAACATTGCTTGACTTTGGTAATTTGGTCAAGAAACAGGGAGTGTAGAAATACACTGCTCCTAGGAAGAGGGTCAGAAAGTATAGATATTCGAATCTTAGGCAGAAATACTAATCATTAAAAAAAACAAAAAAGAATTTGGTCTTTACAGGTATTATCTTCATAAAGCTTTCCCAAAGAAATAAACATGTCACTACACTCTAATGCCCCTTGCTCTTTTACTGGATAACCAATTACTCGATATTTAGAAAAATCAATAAAATTAGCAAATGACAAAATAATTTGTAACAAAGAATACTGTATATTAATTCACATAATCAAAAGAAATTTAAAAAAAACTTACTCGTTTTGTAGTTTCTTTTAACTTTGTATTCATAAATGCATTCAATGAAGAATCATCTTTTATGGTTGGCTTTACTAAAAAAAAAAAGAAAAGAAAAATTTTTAAAAGTACTAACAAAAGAAATTCTGCTGCAGTTTAACATACATACCTGCAAAAAAAAACTAACAAGTTGTTCTAGAAAAATATGATTTAACCCTGGACAGAAGTTTGTCCATAAAATTAAAATTCTGTCACATGATCTTCAGACATGTAAGAATATGTGGTAAAAATATTATTTTTATTTTTTTTTTTTTACTCTGCCTAACTGGTTTGCTGATGGTATGAATGTTGGTATATAAATGAGAACCTCTCAAATTAGACAGCACCATTTTGCATTTTGACAATTTTCAGGTTCTTATGAAAAATAAAAGTTGTTTATATTTTTCTTATCTGCAATAAACATAATCTATTGTCATCAAGTTCCTGTACTTGCAATATCCTTGGAGCCATAATGTCAGAAGTTCATTGAAAGCCCTATTTAGCAAAATGCAAATGCCATGATTTTTAAAACTATTTAAGATACAGACCTAATATTTGGGATTTATCAATAAATCTGATCAAGGAATATCTGTGAATTTTCTCAGATTTTTCTGAGAGTGTCACCTGTGGCCATTGGCTGATTTCAGATGGAATGATCCCACTGGATTTCATTTTAATTTTTATAAAAACAGATTTTATAGTAGGCATTAATGAGTTAAAACTTTAAACAATGTGTTTCTGAAGAACAATAAAAAAAGAAAGAAAATCAAATTACACAATATTTGTTAGTGAAAATGAACATTAACTTATGCTTACCATTATAATGGCAGGGAATTATTTCAACATGGTAAGGGCTGAAAATAAAAGAGAAAATTTGCAAAGTACAATCCAAAAATACATCAATAGTCTTTATAATATTGTTATTAAATTCATTCTTGCATATATTTAAAGAGTGAGAAATTTGACAATGATGAAATTTATTTACCATATAATAGAATCATTGAAGAAGACAATGAAAAGATAGGTATTAGGGTACTTAACACAAAGGGTAACAGAACACATACAAGGTGTCCATAAAGTTCGTGTGCACTTTAAAAAATTTATAACTTTATTTGTATTTGCAATAGAAATAATTTGTATAAAAGATAGACTGTCTAAAAATGAGAAAAGGCACATAGCATTAATTTGAAATCAGTTTTCCTATTTAGTTTATTGATGGTAACAACAAATCTGAACTACAAAAGAGAATTTAAAATCCTGTTGCATTTATTATTTACTTCTACTTAATCCGAAACAATGCAATCGTTTCAACTTCTATAAATGGATAGATTTAAAATTAAAAAATACAGTCTTAGAGAATTCAACAAATTCTAAGAAGTTATTCTTATAGCAGACAATCACTTTATGACAACCCAAAAGATTTCTTTTTTAGCTGGTAACGAAGTTACACTGAATAGGCAGCAGATAAAAATGAGTTTCTCAAAAAGATGGTTAACAAAAATAAATCTGATGAATGTTAGTGGGTTGATTTCGTTTAGCGGCATATCAACCTCTATAGGTTATTTAATGCTGAAATCTAAATATTTTGAATGCAATTTTATGGCTTCAACTAAATATATTTTGAAAGCAATTTTCTACCTTCAATTACAGATAAAATGTATTCTTGGTCATTTTGCTATAATTTTGTTATAAAAATGTCTTTTTATACTTTCATAGTCTTTTTTTTTGTTTGGGGGTTTGCTATTTTGTCCATAGCTGGGACCCTAACAGGTGCTACCACTCTTAGACTTGGGAACAGTAGCACTTAAGAGGTGGTTCCATGTTCTTCAAATCCTCCAATCTCTGCTGCCAGATTTAGTTTATTGTCATACCCTGGATAAACTTTAATTTTCCCTGTTTTCATTAAAGAATAATGGAAAGTCTATCCATACAAAATAAGTTAGGAATTGTTTAAAAAAAAAAAAAAAAATGAAAATCACAAAAGAAAACCAGCAGATATTATCTAGTACTTACTCTTCTACAAAATCTTAATGCTATAATTTCTTCATAAAATTAAACGAACTAACGCTCTCCCTTGGCTGTTGACTTCAGTCTATGAAACCCTCCACCCAGCATGCAATGCCGTGTCATCACCACATTGGCTGCATTCATAGCTATGGAGCCCAGTCTATCTCATTGTGCTAGATGACCATAAACCCAACAAGAAGGGTCATCTGCCCCTTGACAGGTCATGTTTTTAATCTTGCTGTGTGCCTAATAACCCTCTTCACCAGAAAGGCCTGGTGGAGAAACCAGTTTAGTTGCCAATGACCCAACCATGCATCAGGTAGTACTGGGTTACACAGTACCAAGAGTATGTGCACAGTGACCTGACATAAATATATGACTGTACTATACGGTTAATAATATATTTCTAAATGAAGATGCTGAAAAAAATCTCAGTCCAACCCACTTCCCTAAATCTGATCAAATATATAAAATCATCAGAACTATTCAAATATAATTTTTGAATAAAAGCAATGATTAATCCATTGCACTCTCTCTCTCTCTCTCTCTCTATATATATATATATATATAAAATCATCAGAACTATTCAAATGTAATTTTTGTTTCTAATGTTATAATGGTTGGTATTGAGATTCTAAGAATTTTAAGACATTATTTTAAACTGGGCCTCAAAGATGTTGAAAATGCTTGCAGAAATCAGTAAAAGGGAGGAAATGAAACAAGATCTGTGCATGCTGGTCAAAACCAGCCAAGGACATAAGAGTAGTGACATGTCTCTTAAAACTCAGAAGTAGATGACCATTTGGTGTCCATTATGAAGCTTTAAAGTAGAAAGTAGAAGAGTGCACTCAAAAACTTTCAAAAGAGTTAGGGTCATTGAAAGATAATGTAGAGCATTACATAAGCACCAAATAATAGAATTGTTCTCACAACAAAAGCACTTTTCTTACAATTTGATAACTGGGGGGGGGACAAAAATGTGTTATAAAATCAAGGATTTTTAGAAAAGGACATTGTTAGCTGAATGCATATAAGAAAACAAAATGAGATTGGAAATAACTTTTGAACGTAAAAACAGAAAAAAAGGCTTACTTACTTGTCTATTGAGTTTGCTGATGTTCTTCCTGTCAGAGCAATAACGGAACCTCGATTATTTCGAACCTGTATGGGCAGAGAGAGAGAGACATATATAATTATTTTTATAATAAGAGATTAGAACAAAAACATCGCTACACAATAACTTTCATGTTTTGGCACTTTGTGCCTCTTAAGGCAATAGTAAGTGTTGATTAAATTTAAATAATTTTGAAAGCAAAGTATTATCTCTTTTTCTAAAGTTAAAGGGGGAGAAAACACAAGTCAGAATAATAAACAGACTTATAAGTTTGTCTTGATCAACAAATTAAGTGTCAGATCTAGGCTAAATAGAAAATTAAGCTCAGGGCGTGAAGGTGAAGGGAGTTATTTTTTCATGACATGATAAACTGGAAAGACAGGTGTGTATACACACACATATACATACATACACACTCTAGCATACAAAACCTTTGAGTAAATTAATTACTTTTGTTAATTTTACCCCAAAATTTAGAGTGATTAGCAGTATGCTTTTCTCAGTACATTTTATGATCTTTGAGAGCCAAAAAACAAGTTATTGCATTTTCATTAACACTGTAATGGCAGATGATTAAGCATCTTAAGCCTAATTTCACCTTTCAGCTCTTTTCTTAAGTTTTTGCAAAAAGCAATCTTTATTATTACAGAAAGTACAAAATGTGTTGCTGCCACCTTTGGCTTGAATAATTGATTCAAGGCTCAGATCTTCTTCTTGGCAATAATCTCAAAACTTAGATTGGGTGGTTTTCATTTGTTTCTTCAGTTCCAACCACAAGGGTTTGATTATATAGTGATTAGGATTTTGTGCTGGTTAGTCTTGCAAAAGTCGAACCTCTTCATCCACAAGAAACCGTTTTGTTGCATGTAATGTGTCCACCACTGAAAGATTTCTCCATCTTTGTAGTCTTTCTTTTTAATCACTACACACCAAGCAAGACAATAAACCACTAAGATGCAAGGGTTACTGAATATGGGGGAATATGAGAAAAAGAAAACATTATTACGAAAGAACAATAAAAGAACAGGAATTAAGAAGAAAGAAGATAATGATTGACATTGTATTTAAATTTTTGACAATCAAATTTGACTGGAAAGCAAGACGCCAGAAGTGATTTCCACAAACGACAAGTGTGAAAGAAGAAACTGTTAGCATAGAACTTATGGTTACATCTTTAGCCATTCCAAGTGTAACATGAGGAGATCTTGCCACTGATTTCACTCACAAAACTGCAATTGAACTCTTTGTTTTAATCAATGTGGTCACATTTAGAATAGGCCTGCCTACTTGGTTATTATCCCCCCCATATCACCATAAAGTGTAAACTATCCCTTACAATGCCTTCTTGCAATCACAAAATATATACCAAACTCATCATTTTTTTTGCAAACTACCAACTCCAAAATGATACAATCTCCTAAGAAGGTATCTTCTGATTGATATATATTAAGCACTTGTGATTTTTTTCATATGCTTTTATGCAAGTTAAATCATAATAAATGATTACTATTATTATATTTTATTAAACTGTTATAAAATCAAACAAGAATTTTTTTAGTTCTATCCAAGGCCATACCTATCTACCTTTTCTGAAAATTGTGCATGGGAGATAACCGTGTTTCACATTTTGAATTCTTATCTAGAAAAGATGGCTATCTAACATTAACTACATTTAAAAAAAAAGAAAAAGAGATTAATTTTGTAGTTAGTATATTTATCATGTTTTTATTTCTTTTTTAACTTCTATTTCCAATTTATGATAAAAAGCAGAAAATATAAATGTTGTTTGTTAATCTTTAATCAAAGTATTTTTTAAACCAAAAATTAACAGAAAAATGAGATGGGTAAATTGTCGCCATTTTATATTTTTAATTTTTGCACATGTGCACTGTTTGTTTTTGTAGCGAAAGAGAAAGTCACCTACCTCGAAAAAAAGTTTGTGTTTTATGTATGGTCTGCTGAAGGTAAATTAAAGAAAATAGTTAGCAAAAACCTGCTACTTTAAGTATCAGAGTAACTATGCTAATGTTCTTTCCTACTTAAATACTGTGGCCAATCAGAAAAATTGCTTGTTGAATAAAGGCCGTTACTTTTTGCTTACCAGGGAGAAGGATTTTTGGAGCTAGGTGAGCATAAGTACATTTCTGTTGTTGCAAAAGGAAAGTTGAGATTTTATGACCCCATTTTTCATGACTACATTGCCTGCTGGACTGCTTACTACAGATTTGTGATTGAACTTAGTGTTGGCAAATGGATTTTTTTTTCTACTGACCCCATTGATTGATACCCAAACAATTTTTGATTTTGTTGACTGCCCAGTAAGGTAGTGTCAGTTGGGCAATTTGAGAACAGCGCAGAGGATTCAGAAAGAGCTGAAGGATATATCCAACATCATGGTTTTTAGAGTGATCACTAGTGATGGCCACATTCTGCCTCCATTCATTTTCCCTACAGGGCCTCAGACTAAACCCGGAGGCCTACATCAAGTGCTTTGAGGTGGTAGTGCTGCTCTGGATCAAGAGGATGGCTGCTGGAAAAACTTATGTCTGGCAACAGGACGCTGCACCATGCCAGACAAGCAGGAGAACCCAGTTATAGCTATTAGACAATTTCTGCAACCACACAATCCCTTACATCAAGCCACCTAACTTTCCAGACTGCAAACCCCTTGATTATTATTTGTGGGGTGCAGTTGAGCAAGAAACCAACAAAACTCCTAGTAATACCAAAGATGAACTGAAGGCAAGGATTATGGCAGCATTTACCAACTTAAACAAGGAGATCATTCAGAAGTGTTGCAGGAGACTCCGAAGATGTCTGGAGGCTGTGGTTGAAGTCAATAGTGATTTTATTGAATAAATTTACTCTTTAGTATTTCAAGATATTTTTGCTTAATTTTGGTAAATATATTTGTTAAAATGAGATGTTATTTTTATTTTTTGTGTAATTTAGACGACAATTTATCCATCGCACCCTGTATCTTGTACGTTTGCGGCTTCACAGTTCACATTCTCTTTATATTATGCTTCTTGGAGTTTTTCCAAAAGAATTCTGTCTTACTGCAGAAATTTAAATATGCAACTTTATATATATATATATATATATATGAAATCAGATTACACATTGAATGGAGGAAATCTATATGATTTCCTCCATTACTTACCTTTACAACATAGGATTTCTGGTCTAGATCAAGCCTTTCCAGTAGTTTGTTCCGTACAACTTTGAATGAATTGTTTTGTTCAACAGATATGCACAAACATTCAGTGACACTGCTAACTAAAAAGAATAAAAAGAGAGAAAAAGAGATAGATAGTAATTAAAAGGATCAACAAAATAAAAATTAGCAATATTCATTATAGGCCAATTATAGCAATATTCAGTAGGCCAATGAAAGAAATTTTAGAGAAATTTTTTTTTTTTTTTATAGAAAGTATGAATTAAAATACATTTTTAATAATAAATTCGCACATTCTAAGAATTTAGGCATATTCAATAAATAGTTTCCACAAAAAGATATCTACAGACCCTATACAATGTGGCAAACAACAATTGTGGAAAAAAAAAATCTATTTCATCAGTAATATAACACATGTGCAAATTCTACCACACACAAGTCTAACTTGATTTTATTTTTGTTGAGAAAGGACACAGACATGTCCAAAAATAGCAAATTTTTAACATCTTTTCTCATAATGGTTCTATTTGGTCTAAAGGAATAATAATATATAATAAATACTATTAGTCTTATTATCATTATTATTTTTTATCTCTTGAATTTCTTTCTACTAATACTCCATATATAAGTATATGTGGACAATCTTTCTTTACTATTTTATATATATATATATATATATATATATATATATATATATATATATATATATATATATATATATATATATATACATACATACATAAGTAAAAGTTTGTCACTTAGCTAACTGATGTTATCTTCAGCATCCAGAGTTTCGTAGACGGACCATCTGTCCACTCTTCAGGGGATATCAGTAATTGACTACTTATATTTCTTGATTTATCTTTTTTTATGCACTTATCATTGGTGTAAATTTTTTCTATATTTTTTATGTTTGCATGTGCATTTGCATGCGTGCAGCCATGTGCCTGTCTGTGAAGATGTACGTTTGCACAAAAAACATAATGGCAACAGAAAATGTGTGTGTGTGTGTGCAGGGTGGTGGTTATTAATTATATCAATCCTACTTTTAGTATATTTCAAATGTCTTCACAAAAAAACATTATTTAAAATTATGTTAGTGATGGCATTAATTTACTGATTTAAAATAATGAAAATTTATAAGGGAAATTTGAATAGAAATCTTCATAAAAATTTCTATCCCCAGTGTTAGTACTTACACCTCTGTTGTAACCTATGGAAGGTTACCGAATAGAATAATCACACAAAGGTTGGTAATAAATGATATATATAAGGTTTGTCAGCAGCACGTAGAAGTAGTCAACTGCTAGAAGTGAGTCAAGTGAATTTCACAATGACTAACTGCTTAGCAACTACCCCACACAGTCAGATGTAGCACAAGGCTGAATTTAATGTGTGGTTTCCAAGCTTGTGGACCCCTTATAAAATGGGGTTGGGTAGCTGTTTCCCCTGAGACGAGACTCAGTCCTTCAACTTAGCCTCATCTGGGGATCCTCTCTACCCAGAGGCAGAGAGTTTGACCAGACATATATCAGACCCACATACAGTATTTACTACTGTATTTATATGAATGGGGACATACCCATTATCATCCATAGGTATGCTACAACAGATTTTAATCCCACATTGAAAACCTAAACAAAAGCGTACAAATAAACTTTAATAAAATTTTATAAATGAAATATAAACTGATGTGAAAAAAGTTGATAAATTTGCTAATTTTACTCCAAAATTGAAAGAGATTATGCCTTAGTACATTTTATGATCTTTGATGGCCAGAAAAGAGGGTTACTGTATTTTATTACTCTAGTCTAATTTTTGTGGTCTTCCAGGTTTCTTTGCATTTAAGAACACTACCAGTCGTATGTTTTCTGGATGTTTTGGTTTGGTTTGTTTTATGCCATATCCTACCTGTACCTGTAACAGCATTCACCTGGGGTGGGTTGAGCCGGCTCCAATATTGGAGTTTCATGGGAATTTTGACATAGCACATGAGATTTGATTATAGTGGTAAAGGTTTTGTGCAGGACCATCCACACTTTTTGAAGGGCCGAATACAGAGACCTGTTGCACTACATGCCACAAGATCCCCAAACGGCCCTCTGCAAGTTTTGAATTCAGAGTTTTCCTTCTCCTAGACCAGTTGCCAACCAAGGCTATAGAACCCAATCTGTCCTGCTATTTACCCATAGCTGGAGGGAGAAGAAGAGGATTCACACCTTTCCCAAGGGTATTAGCACATAAGTGAATGTAGTGGATTTGACTGGAATTTGAACTCGGCTCTCCAGTTCCTTAATCCAAGCTGCTATCCATTACTCCACCGTGCCTCCATGCCATATCAACTTCAATTGGTTATTTAATGCCAACAAAATTTTCATTGTTGGTAATATTTTTTTTCCAAAAATCTATTTCTGGTAATATTTTTTCCTTCAAAAATCTATTTCTGATAAGAATTTTCCTTTGCTGGTAATATTTTTTTTTCAAAAAATATATTGCTAGTAATATTTGTTTTTCAAAAATGTATTGCTGATAATACAAAGTATTTCTGGTATTAAAACCTATTTTTACACTTTCATAGTGTTTTGACCCCAGTTTGTGGGGTTAACTATTTGCCCATAGCTGGGACCCTAACAGGTGCTACCACCCCAGGTCAGGGTGGACCTGGAAACATTAACTCCTCAAAACCTCCTGATCAGTGGCCTAGCTGTTGGATGTAGTTCATTGTCTTACCCAGGACACAGATGTAGTTTATTGTCATACCCAGGATGGTCTGGATGGTTTGAATACCATTTCTGGAAATTCTCAGCTGCCTGGCTATCTCTCGTTGAGTTATATTCTCCCTCAAAGTCACAACCTTCATCTTTGTCTCAGCAGTAATTTTAGCCATGATTTTAGAGTTAAAAAAAAGAAAAAAAAGGCACACTAATGTTCAACTAAATTACAATGACTTGCCAAGGCATCTTACATTCATGTTAATCAGATGAAATGGAATAATTCCTACATAGAAATGTGCATATTATCATGACTTTATCATTTCAGATTTTTAATTGGTTCAATAATTTTGCATGGTCTTTTTCTACTTCAACTTATTAAAGCAATATAGCTTTTATTACACCGTACTTATGAAAATGCAACAACTTCTTTTAATATACTCAAGGTCCACAGACACTACCAATAAACAATTTAAATTTCTTAATAAAATAAAGTTTAAAAATCTATAAATTAAATATATAATCATTTTATAGCTGTTCCAAAACATTCACATGCCAGTGTAATTTCCAAACATCAGATATTTTTAGAAAAATAATCTGAAACAGCACTAAAATCCATTTTTATATTATTATTTTAGAAAATTAAACATTCTACTGCTTTTAATAAAATCGTTTACAACTGCATGCATAAATTCACATCCTTTTTGCCGGAGTTTTTATCGTCCGTTGCAGACCTGAAGAATTACCTTCAAATGGAATAAAATCAATAATTAAAATGATTTATCAATAAAAAAAAAAACAAATTAAAACAATGGGGGCCTAATTATTAGTTTACTAACAAATTTCTCCAGAAGAATATGATTTATTTTAAACCAGTTTTGGTTTTTCAATTTTTTCCTACCTAGTTAGGTACCTCCACTAATTTGGTATACATAAAGTTTAAAATGAATTTTTAAAAATGAAAAAGCTTTCTTGAAGTTTTCATTTTAGCTTTAATTGAAAGCCAAAGGATTTAAAATTTACTATTTCCAGTAAGCAAAATACTCTGTGGTGTATTTCAAACAGAAATTATATTGGTAGGAATCGATTTTTTTTTAGTAAAATCGATAAAAATCAGACATTTTTGTCACATTTGTAAACAAAAATTAATTCTTAGTTTTAAAAATTTTCTAAAAATAAAACCTATATTTCTAAAACATTATTTGAGGAAAATTAGCAAATTTTAAGTTAAATAAATCTGATTTGAAACAAATATTACTTACAGCATAAAATGTTGAATGCAAACATTTCTTAACTATGGGGTCTTGTTTTTCTGACATGTTAATCGATTTATTGACAGACAAACATGTTCATAGTTAAGTATGGTGGAGCAGACGATAAAGTTTATAAAGGGGGACAACCCTTAAGACACCTGACCTTTTAAATTTATCGGTTTGTACATCCATACGTCAGAAATTCTGCACGTAATCACATAAAAACAATTCGAAATTCTTTTAAAAATATTTGGGGTCGTCAGATTGTAATAGGCTTTACAATATATGATTAGTAAATATAGTTTCACTTAAACAATATTTCCTGAAAATTATCACATTGAAAATTAATTTTAAAAGATTTAAAAACTTTATAAGTTATTCAATTTAGAATTGTAAAAAATGAAAAACAAATCGTGAAAATTTTTTCTTCAGACAATATTGTCTTTAATTAAAGCAATTAAAATCTTCTCTAACTAAATAATGATTTAAATGTCTTAATTTTATTGCGTTTTTTATTCTTCGATTCAGAACAGATTTTCGGTAAGACGGGGGTCTAATTTTGCAAAAAAAGAAAAAAAAAAAAAAAAAAAAAGCTGATTTCAATTGTTCAAATTCTCCTTTTAATATTGTCACTGAAAAAAAATTATCTCCTTGAATTTCTCAAAATTTCATAAAATTAAGTAAGACGTTGATACAGGTAAAAAAAAAAAAAAATACCAAGATTTTCTAATAAAAAAAAAAATTCCAAAATAATTTAATTAATCTGTGAATAAGTCATGAAAATTTCATTACAATCCAACAATTATTTGATTTTTGCAAGAACTTCAAAAATGAGGCTAACATTTGCGATGCTAAAAAACTAAAAGTTAGTACTATGTTTTCATTACGTGTTTTTTTTAGCATGTTTTCATCAAGGTATGGTGAATTTTTAGCGTTTTCGTGTGGAGCTATCTGCTATACGTAGTCATCCGAGTAAAAATTTTCCAAAAATGTCATTATCAAGAAAAACAAAAGACAAAATCTAGTCACTAATCAATGATCATGAAACAAGAATGTGTGTGTTTTTTTTCTTTTACTTTTAAAATTAATTAAGCCTGCATAAAAATGTCTAAGTGTAGGTCCGATTATCCGCGCAACATGCACTTATTTATTTTTTATAAACTAATAAACACGAATAACCAGAGAAAGCGGTTATTCTCTCCCCGTCCAACGAGCACACTGGATCATTTTTTTTTTTTTTTTTTTTTTTTTTGCTTTGATACAATTTCTATAAATGTAACTTCGTTTATCTTGGAATTAAAATAGTAAGCAAAGGGAAAGGAATGAATGCCAAGCGCAAACAAGAAATATGACACCTTTTCTTTGGAACGTAAAAAAAAAAAAAAAATAAAGTTTCTTACAGGAAGATATTTATTCATCAGTTAGTCAATTCTGGTTAACAAATAAAACAGAAAATGAGAAACCGGAGGGTGCAATGAAATAAAATTATATCTTTGTCACAAACGTTAGTAAAAGTAACAAATTTCAATGATAACTTAACACTCATTGCTTACTTTCCTTTGTTATTGTTTTTCTAGAGACTTTTTTAGAAGACATTTTTAACATTAAAACAACACATTCACAGACTTACGGAAAATGTCTAAAACCATAATTGCACAATTTAAATCCATGTAAATAACATAATAAAAGTTGAAAGAATCTAAACACTTACTTTTGACAACAGGAGAAGATATTTTTACGTAAAACACTTTCTTGTCGACTGCCATCTTGCGATGTAAATTTTATTAACCGGTGTAAAAGCAAAAATTTCCCATGGTAAATATGTTTCAAACTGCGTTCAGGATATAAATTTCGCACGTACCTTTTTGGTTAGTTTTTTTTTTTTTTTTTCTTTTTAAAACTTGTTATCTGTGTCATCCTTCACTTTTAAGTGGTTATTTTTTTTGCGATGGTAACCATTAGCTACATAATCCTTACGGTTCAGCTTCATGTTTCTACCACTTTAAAAGAATTTCTTAATAATTGTACACAATGTGAATCTGTCTTCTTATTTTTTTGTACATGTCGAGGATCAGGAGTCAGGAATTGCTTTTACAGTCAGTAAGGTGTAATTCGTGTGAAGATTCCACATAATAAGTCTTCTTTTATGTGCCATGTCTCTTCAAGATGCAAGCTATCATGGCTCTCCACAACTTCCTATCCTTTGTCACCCTAAGCAAAGTTTGTTTCCTTATTAGTTCTCCCAGTTCTACCTTCTATTTATATATGCTTATTAGGTTACTCAATGTTTCCTTCTGTCCTTCTCACCTACACTTGTGCATGTCTTGTATATTGGCCTTGTGTAATGATTAAAGAAAATGCACAAAGTGTTGAAAATTACAAAATACACCTTTATATACACAATATTATGATGCAGAAGGATAAGTTGAAAGTTGAAGTTTTAAGAGTTCAAGTGTTAAAGTCCTGGAAGATATGAGAGATAGATAGACAAAGAAAGAATCTGGGTGGAAGTAAATATATATGTATATATATGTATGTATCCAAATATAGTAGCTGCCACTTTATCATTTGAAGGAAGGAATATTTGTTTTCAATATAGCAAGGATGGTTCAGCCATGTGAAGTTCAGCTAGTTGTGAAAATGTTTTATTTCATATCTGGGTTGTTACAATGACCACAGCATCAGAGAATAGACAAAATTAATTTACTAAGTCTGGTTTTGTGGTGATTTTTTATCTGTTTATACAGATCTATAGATCAACTTTGAAAAGGCCGCTTGCTGCCTTATATCCTGGTTGTGAAGCATTTCAGATTGGTTGTTTGAACTAGCTATTTTTACAAATGGTGAAATTTTGGTCTCTTTCTTATTATTTGTTTATTTCTTTTCTTATGTCCTGATTGTGAAAGCTTTCTGATTGGTTGGTCAAACTATGGTTTTGTTTGCCTGGTGATTTTTATTATTACTTTATTTTTAAAGATGGTGAAATTTTGGTCTTTTGGTATTTATTTTGATTTATTTATTTCTCTATCACCACAAATGTCCTCATTTCTCATATGCTCTGTCCATAGTACTTAGTATCCTTTTGCAGAACTATATTTCTGTTACCTCATCTCCTCTCACATTAACTACCATATAGGAACATTGATATTACAGTTTGACATTCTTTTCTTTGTTTTAATAAAATTTTCGTTTCTCAATCAAGGCAGTTTTCACTATTCCAATGTGCCTTTGGATTTCTGTGTCACATCTTAGATATTAATAAAAACTACAAATAACTGAAGGTTCATTACAGTGGCTAAAAGGACAGCATGACATTTTCATCCAAATATCCTGGTTGATTGATAATATCTGGAGTAAAAAAATACAAATTTTACAATACAAGAATGTTTTCTACAATTCACTACATGGTGAATGGACCGAAATTTCTCCTGATTTTGTTAAAAGAAATCTCAGCTTCACTGATTGCCAGAAATAAAAACCTCTAAACTTTATTAATTAAAACCTAAAGCTTTTTAATTGATCTGTGAAAAAGAAACCAATCAATTCAGTTTTAGCTTGTATATTAGTAGGCTTGCCAACAAGAAAAATTATACTTACAATCAGAAAGAGATAGTCAAAATTTCTGGGACACATAATGAGGAAAGAGAGCTCAGCGAATTTAACACTCATGAAATATAGTGAAGGCAAGAGAAGCAGGGGAAACAGTGGGTAACCCTATTTAATGAGTTTGTGTGAATGGATGGCTGAAAAAAGAACAAAATGTTGCATACTGTCTAATATCGCACCATGCTGGACGACTGTAAGTCACAGTAAATGATGAGACAAAATTTATTATATGCTTATCCATGTCATAATTAACTCTGACTGTTAGTAGCCGCAGGCACTAGGCTTTATTGAAATGTGATTATCTCTATAAATAATTACAAAGGAATTATTCTTGTTTTTTATCATAGTGTTCACTATATACAAGGCGCAAGAGCCACTCGAGGTAGAGAGTTACACAGTAAGCCATAAGGGGCACAGCTTATGGTGATATATAGGAAAGATAACAGTTAATCCTAGACTTGAACAGGTTAAGATTATAGTGATCAGGGAAACATCCATGTGGGTGTCACTTCAACAATGTAGGAGTTCAGGAGAAGAAGCTGTTGTAGTGGAACTTGCATCTCACTAATAGAATACGAAGGGAATGAGGGTTGGTTTGCTACAATATAAATGGTATGGTGGGTCTTAGTTGTGACGGTTGGAAGTGTTGGAACTGAGAAATGTAGTTCATCTGAACCTTTTTTTTTACATAGAAATAGCAATAGAGTAGCAAGAGGTTTGCAACATTTCGTCTGTGGAGAAAGGGGTTGTAGGGTGGAAAATCATTAATCACCCATAAGACTGCGTAGATATTTTTGGATTCTATCAAGACTGGAGAGTGAAGACTTGGCAGCTCCTGCCCATATATGGCAGTAGTACTTCATTTTTGGGCAGATCTGGCTCTTGTGAAGGTAGAGGATAACAGGAGGACCCAGGTGCTTACTGCAGTGGTACAGATGTAACACCAAGAGGCAATCCTGGTCAACGGCAACCAATAATGTGGCCCACACTCCTGTGGTTACCATCTAGCTCACTACTCACTCAACATATGGCTGGTTTATTGATAGTATCATGATGATAAGCACAGTTCCACTCGACATAGCAGGAGTTTGTCTGTTCACAACTATTCATTCCTCTGCCAGATTGTGCTTTTGATCTCAGGGGTGAGAAGATCGCTGATGAAGCAAACTGAAGTGGAGAAATAGCAATAGAGTAGCAAGCGGTTTGCAACATTTTGTCTGTGAATAAAGGGTTTGTAGAGTGGAAAATAATTAATCACCCATAAGACTGCATAGATTCTTTTGGATTCTATCAAGACTAGGGGTTATCCTACCTCTTTTTGACAATGGTCAGATGAATCAAGCCATCCCTTAACTCCAACTTTCTTTACATCTCATCTCACACCATTGTTCTATATAGCTGATGCTAAACTCTCTTCCTTCTCCCACATTCTCAGCATCTAACCTCAGCCCACTCCATGGGTTGATACACCATCCTGTGATGAATCCAAACTTCCAGAATGCATAGGTAAAAAACGATTTTCAGTCATTAATCTTTCTTTATCAGCTTATCTCACACTGTGATTTCCAAAAGCCAGGGACTTGTTTGGAGCCTATTCAGATGGCCCTCCTGCCAGCCAAATCTCCTGAATTGTCACAGGTGGGAAAGAGAAATGTTCCCAATCTCTTTACTGATAAAAACAAAAGTTTATCTTTTGTCTGCCTATGCGTTTTCTTAGTCAATAAGACCACGCAGCCTTTTTGCCCACAGTGACTCTAAAATAGTAATTAATTTTCCTTTATCTCTTGTATCCAAAGAGATCTGAATTAATGTCAGGTATAAAATCTTTCTTAATGAATGTCAGAAATTAAAATGAACAAACCCGTCAGGCTAATCTCTACTTTTGTAGGAATTGGTAATTAGAGTCGTCTGTTATTGGTAATAAAAGTCGTCTGTCAACTTTTAAATTAAAAACAAATGAATAGGAACATAACACCAAAGTGACACAAGTCCAAGTGTCTAAATAGATTTATAACTGATTTTGACCAATACAAAAATTTAATTTACTTAGGTTTTAGAATTTATTCATCTGAGTTGACGAAAACAAATAACTTGCCTGCCCTAATGTGAAGGCTGATACTGAGATTTGGACTGCACTATGTACAGTAGGCCAGGTCTGGTTCAAAGGCAATGATTTTAAAAATTGGCTGGAAAAGGCCAAGGCCACACAATGCTGCTGCCATCTTTTGGTAAAACATGAAGTTGCATTTCTTATGTGTGTACATCACATACTCTAATTAACAATACTATGACAGAGGATGGGTACCATATAAAATTTGAACACAAACTGTAACTCGGCCCCTGCGGCCTGATTTTTGACATGCCTGATTTTTGCAGTTATGGCTCTCCACAGCTCCTTTCCTTAATGTTTGTAAACTGTGCATTGTGATGATTATTCTTGTGGAAAGAGAACAAAATGTTTTCCTTTTGATTTCTCTACTGGACTCAGTGTGGTGAACAGTCCTGTAGAAGCAAGCGAGCCAGAGTGGCTTGCATCTGGTGCATAGGAAAACAAGGGTCTTAACACAATGTACGGCACATAGCATCGGCAAGTTTGCTCCTTGAAAATGGCATTATTCTCCAGTCTAGTAATTCCAACAGTATGTGCAGTAACAAGGGTTTTTGTACAGTTTGGCATGCTTCAACCAATAGCAAGACATGTGCTGATTGGTCAAACTGAAGGAGGCTATATACCTGGGTAACTGAGAATAAAAGCGAAAAATGCTGATTGGTTGGCCGACCGCAGTATTGACCTGATAAAATAGGGCTGAAGCAGTGAGAAGACAAGAACAGGTTTATGTTTTGAAGTGTATGGAAGGCAAGAACAGGTTTATGTTTTGAAGTGTATGGAAGGCAAGAACAGGTTTATGTTTTGAAGTGTATGGAAGACCAGAACAGGTTTATGTTTTGAAGTGTATGGAAGGCAAGAACAGGTTTATGTTTTGAAGTGTATGGAAGACAAGAACAGGTTTATGTTTTGAAGTGTATGGAAGGCAAGAACAGGTTTATGTTTTGAAGTGTATGGAAGGCAAGAACAGGTTTATGTTTTGAAGTGTATGGAAGGCAAAAACAGGTTTATGTTTTGAAGTGTATGGAAGACAAGAACAGGTTTATGTTTTGAAGTGTATGGTAGACAAGAACAGGTTTATGTTTTGAAGTGTATGGAAGACAAGAACAGGTTTATGTTTTGAAGTCTATGGAAGGCAAGAACAAGTTTATGTTTTGAAGTGTATGGTAGACAAGAACAGGTTTATGTTTTGAAGTGTATGGAAGGCAAGAACAGGTTTATGTTTTGAAGTGTATGGAAGACAAGAACAGGTTTATGTTTTGAAGTGTATGGAAGACAAGAACAGGTTTATGTTTTGAAGTGTATGGAAGACAAGAACAGGTTTATGTTTTGAAGTGTATGGAAGGCAAGAACAAGTTTATATTTTGAAGTGTATGGTAGACCAGAACAGGTTTATGTTTTGAAGTCTATGGAAGGCAAGAACAGGTTTATATTTTGAAGTGTATGAAAGACACGAACAGGTTTATGTTTTGAAGTCTATGGAAGGCAAGAACAGGTTTATATTTTGAAGTGTATGAAAGACACGAACAGGTTTATGTTTTGAAGTGTATGGAAGGCAAGAACAGGTTTATGTTTTGAAGTATATGGAAGGCAAGAACAGGTTTATGTTTTGAAGTGTATGGAAGACAAGAACAGGTTTATGTTTTGAAGTGTATGGAAGGCAAGAACAGGTTTATGTTTTGAAGTGTATGGAAGACAAGAACAGGTTTATATTTTGAAGTGTATGGGAGGTAAGAACAGGTTTATGTTTTGAAGTGTATGGAAGGCAAGAACATGTTTATGTTTTGAAGTGTATGGAAGACAAGAACAGGTTTATGTTTTGAAGTGTATGGAAGGCAAGAACAGGTTTATGTTTTGAAGTGTATGGAAGACAAGAACAGGTTTATGTTTTGAAGTGTATGGAAGACAAGAACAGGTTTATGTTTTTGAAGTGTATGGAAGTTTATGTTTTGAAGTGTATGGAAGGCAAGAACAGGTTTATGTTTTGAAGTGTATGGAAGGCAAGAACAGCAGATTGAAGCAGTGGTATCTTGAATTGTATGAACGACATTCGAGTAATAGAGACTCATTTAACCTCCACTCACTAAAACTCTTCATGTAAGGTTCAGATGAGCATTCTTCCTTCTAAACTAATCAAAAGAAAACAGTTACTACAGTTTGATCTGTGTCATCTACAAATAAAAGATTACAAAAAGAAATTTATTATGTCACTGTTTCTATAAAGTGATTTTATCTGATTTAGAAAAAAGGAAGAATTTATAATTATACTTAATGATCCAAATGTAATAGATTATTTAAATTGTATTCAGTTTTCATAATGAAGTATAAGAATGAAAAAATTCCAATGGTGAATAAAGTCTGAATGTTTCCTGTATGGAAATAGCTATTCTCACCATTACCATTTATAGATTACAAAGAGCTGATTGAAGTAGATATGGAATGGTTAGATAAATAGGAAAAACAAATAAAAAATAGACATTAACCTGATTGAATTTGATGAACAGACTGATACAGGTAAATTAAACTTATACTGATATGAAGGTAACAAATATATATATACTAGGAAGATCAATGGCAAAGTGTAAAAATTTTTTCAGGACTTCATTGGACTTAAAGTGATGTTTACATTGATGTTATTACACATGTACATGAAGGAGAGGGGATGCTGAATTTTTAATCTTTTAAATTTAATTTTTTTAAAAATTTCCTAATTTTCTCTCTTTTGTGCACATCAATGTAAAAACACACACACACAAACACACACACACGCACACACATATATATATATATTTTTTTCTTTTTTCCTTGTTCCTGAGTTTTGAAAAATTTACTTGTCTGTGGTATCAAAACTTAAATCCATTCATTTTCTGTTTGAATTACTGGGATGTGGAGTTATCATTATTCATATTCATCTTTGTTGTTATTATCACAAAATGTTGGCTGTTTTGCTCTCTAGCCTTCTTGATGATGATGTGGTGGTAGTGATGGTAGCAGTTACGATGCTGATGATGAAGATAACGACGACAACGACGATGACGATGATGATGATGATGCTGATGATGCTGCTGCTGCTGCTGATGATGATGATGATACATGTAAAAAAAAAAAAAAAAAAAAAAAAATCTTGCAAAATCTACAAGTTGTTTAGACTAATATGCTTATATTTGTTAGGTTAATCAGTCTGTTTCAGCTATGACAAAACTAGAAAGGGTGAGAATATTAGTCCAAACAGCTTGTAATGTTAACGACACATTTTGAAATTTAGACAAAATCAATTTGGTATCCAAAATAGTGATGAAAATTTAAGTAACACATTATTTTTTTAATTTGTTTTCCCATCTCTGAAAATTTGTAGAAAATTAGAAAATAAAATGTTTTAAGATCTTGGAAGATGTTAAAATTTAATATAATATAATATTCCTGTTCACACTCCTCCCCCATGTTTTGAACAGGAGTAGAGCTTTATCCCTTGTTTCCTGTTTAGGATTGGGTTTCCAGTTCCTTAAAGTCTGCTCATTCACTTTCACTCCCAGTAACATCTTGCATCTTAGCGGCATTATCATCTTTCTTCAGGTAAATTGACAAAATGAAAATTAATTCAAAGAAACTATTACTTTTTTAATTTTAAAAAATTATTAAAAAGCTTCAACAATATATTTGATATATCTTAATATGTATAATTAAATTAATATATATATATATATATATATAACATTTTTAGGCATTTAAAACAACATGCCTGGCTGCATACACAATTCCGGAAAATCCTTGTGGAAAACACAACTATACTTGTGGAAAACTAAAAATTCTTGAAGCTATATACATAAAACCGTTGAAACCTAACCAGAACAAAACTATGAAAACTCCACGAATATACTCAAATGCTTATAATTGATAACAGAAGCTATTGGTTTATGCCAACGGCTTCCCATACTTAACACTTCTCGTTTTCACTCTCACTTGATCATGTGTGATGTCATGAGCCGTGACGCAATTTTTGCTTCCAGTGTCCAGTGCACGAATTTGTCGTTACTTGAAAATCTTCCATGCAAACAAAACAGACTATCATTATTGCCATGTCCATGTATTGCTTAATATATTGTAATGTTATTGTCATTTTTGATGATGGCTTATTTAAGCCGAAAGCTTAGATGGGATTAAAAAAACATGTATATGGTGATTTTCTTTCATCTTTCAGACGATATGAAAAGGAATTTAAACAGAAAAACTAAATAGATAAAAACTTGTCAATATTTATTTAATGAAATCATCTATCAATATCTTATATATATCTATATATATATATATATATATATAATATATATATATATAAAACTTTATATTTTTATATATAAAGGCATATATATATATATATATATATATATATAAACATATATATATATATATATTTATTAAAACGACCAAACGATTTTTATTTATGTTTAACGTTGTTATTAAAAATGTTTCATCTTAATAAATAAATTGTTTGAACTCGTCCATTTTTATTCGTTGTATATATATATATATATATATATATATATATATATATATATATATATATATAATATAATATATATATAATATAATTTAAACAAAAAAATATTAATAATAATATAATAGTTGTACTTTAAACTTTATTAAAATTTAAAACAAAAATACTAAGACTCCAAATGCACCCAACGTGTTGATTTTCTATTTTCTGCATGAAATCATCCCAAAGCAAGGTCGACATAACTCTAGAACTATTGGAAAAATATCATTTACGCCTCTGAAGATAATCCACACAAAACAAACGGACTTATTTCATCAAACTCTTAAAAAGAGTAGGAATTTTTGAATGGAAAGCATTCTTCTTCCTAACGAGGGAATAACCAAACGAAAAAAAGAGCAAAGTTTAGTTCAAAAGTGGGTCCCATAAAACAAAAACCTACAGGGAATTGGACTCTGAATATAAATTAATCAAGACCCTTTCAAAAAAAAGGTACTTACACTTTTGAGGAAAACCATAAACGGTAATAAAATACTGGTTAAATCCAGTAAGATAAACTTTTGGAAATTGACACTGGGCTTCAACAAATTAATTATTCAAAGACATATAAAAAGTCCTCAGGCCCAATTCCTATGGTTGACAGTGGGTAGAACTAAAAATGATTGAAAAAATTAAAAATCAGGCATAGAGTTGTGTTCTTCATCACCCACATCAGCCAAAAACTGTGGTTTATACTGCACCAGAATGATAAACCCTACTAGAACCCGAGTAGGAAAGATAACCAAAAAAAATCCTGAGATCATCCCAAATTAAAAAAATCTTTGTCTTAACAGTAGTTAAACAAAAGAAGTTGTATGGTTTAAACACTCGGTCATGATGACTGCACCTAATTCAGTTTGATATTGTTGATTACTAGACAATTTATTCAAAGACCTCTTCACATCTTTCCAATTTTTCCTACATGGATATTGTTTTTTAAGAAACAAACCAATGGCACCCACATTCAAAGAAATTTGTCCTCATCCATAATATTGTCATTAAAAACACAATCCTTTGATAAATCAAAGACGGTGAGATTTGAACCAGAGTTTCATGATCAGAATACTAATATTTTTTTAATCATTTCAGCCAAAGTAAGATGATACAGCAGTTATGGATTTGAATCAACCCACAACAAAGAAAAAGACGGGAAATGTTTTTAAAAATAAAAGTAAAAAATTTTCATATTTTTAACCCTAGACAAAATTTTCATAGCATGTATGACTAATACTAACAGTCATCCTGTTTGTAATTCTTTGATAAGATGAAATAGAAAAAAAGAATAAGTATGAACTCTTAACATGTATGTGTGAGAAAAAACAGCCCCTGAAAAATAGGATACAAAAACGTGACATAACCTATGAAACGATATGTACCAATGTAATAAGAAAAACAGGAAAAGAAAGATCATCTGGTATACACCCCACATAGCAACCAAATGGGAAGGTAGGTGAAACTGTGGCCATAAGTTCCTAGAAATTGAAAAGCAGTTTTGAACTGTTAGCAAACTTAGCGACATCTTTAACAAAAACACCTTTCTGAGTTATAGCTGCACTGAAAATAAAATCATAAAAAGACATAATAAGAAAATCCTAGAAAACACGCAAACCAAAACATTGTAATAAAACACAAAACCAAAATTGGAAAAATAACGAAAATTATCTATTTTAAAAACCCTTAAAAACTGCCCTGCTGGAAAATAAATGCCTCACAAAATCTGTGGTATACCAGTGCACTATTCATCCATTGATATCCTAACACTGATAGGATATACATAGGCTAACAAAGAATAACTTTAAATTAGATGAGGCAACACAAGAGCCCTTCAACAATATTCAAAATAGAAATCAGACATCTCTATCCCAAGATTTTTTGGTAAAAGAAACAATAAAACACCAAAAAGTAAATAAAATATAAATGAAACATAACCTATATTCCTGATGACCCATGTCCTTTATACATTAGCATTAAATTTCAAATAATCAAAAATTACTAAACCATAGGCATGTTTAACGGTTTTTTGCAAGACATCAAATAAACTTTCACATTAAATCATTTTCATATAAAAAAAAAAAATTAGCTAAGTAAAATCTTAAAAGCAAAAAATTTTTAATTTTGTAGTCGTCAAAAACAAAAAACAAATTGAAATTCACTGTCTGTATATAAAACACCCACAATCAAATAAATAAATAGATAATCAGATGGAACAATGTCTCAAAGAAAATTCCCCAGACACATTGTAGGCTGCCAAAAATATCCCTCACTGGGAACTATATATATATATATATATATATATGTATATAAACCTAAAAACCTCTTAGAAGATGATGAATCTATTGATAAGATATATAATCCGGTGTTCTTAACGAGAAAATTTATTTTTACAAAACGAATTCCAAAATATGGGCCTAAAAATACACGAAACCGACAAATACATTCCTAAAATTTTGCTTGAAGATGAAATTACTAAACACCACAATCCAACTTTTTTTAAAATTATTTGGAAAAACATGAGAAAAAAAAAAATCATATTTTAAATCAAAAAATTTTATAATATATATATATATATATATATATATATATATATATATATATATATCAAAAGAAAAACCATAACACATCATCAAAGAATTTGGTAATAAATTTATTTCAACATATAAGTTTTTTTAATATCTACCTCATCAGACCCAAATTACAAAATGGTTTAAATTTATCCAGACAATATATTACATCACAAGAGAACAAGAAGGACATAAATATTTAAATTACTTGATCTAGAAAAATTTTCAGGGGATTTACATTATTGAAGAGAGGAGTGTGGAAAAGAAAAAGGAGAAGCAAGTTGCCCAAATAACATCTATAACATCATTATTATCAGATAATAATAAAATTTTAAACAAATTTTATAACAATAACCTACCAGATAACAAATTGTAGAACCAAAAACAATTACCCAGTTATTTATTGAGCAGTAGAAGGTAATTTTTAAGATTTTTTTATTAAAAATTTGACTTAATGGGTTATTTTAGTTAAAATGTTTGTCAATCAATTTCAGAAAGTATTGACCAATATTTATATTAGATTGTTGGTAGAAAGGAGCTTAAACCATATAACTTTTCTTTTTCTATGTCTGGTTGTTAATATCTTTTTAGTGCTGATAATAAAAAATCTTATAATGATGTCCTAAAAAAGTGACTTTAAACACTGGAATCTGTAAAAGATACTTGAAAGTTAATTTTAATGAATAAATTAAATTTACTTTGGCATTTCAAAATATTTTTGTATAATTTTTATACCTGCAGTTAAAATGTTAATGTTATTTTCATTTTTGCATAATTTAGATGGCAATTTATCCATGGCACCCTGAAATTTTGTTTTTTATACCCAGTTTTATATTTTCTGTTTTCTTTTTAAATTTGTAGGCCTAATGAATTGGATCGTGATTACGATTCCAATGTACTAAATTAACCATGGAATATTAGCGTTTGAGTCTTTTTAAAAATAATGAAATACTTAAATCACATAAGAATTATCTCCCTTTATTAAAAAATTGAAGCTGAACTGACATCATTAATAGTTAAATTAAATTTTAGTTAACTATATATCCAAAAATAAAATAAAAATATTCCAGACTATAAATATTAAAACAGTTTTTTAAGCATAATCCAGATGAATCTTGTAATTATTTTTTTTTATAAAGGAAATTAAAATAAACCTACGTGTCTTCTCTGATTCCATGGCAACCAAAAATGCCGGCCACTCATCACATTCAACTTGAAACGGTTTGTTCAACTATTTTTTTTTATATTTATAAAAGCTTCTTGAAATATTATTTGTAATACATTTTTAATGGAGTATTCGACTAGGGTTGTTTAATATATTTTGTTTTATTTCTGGAAAATGAACATTTCTTTAATGTTTTCATCCAGATTTTTTGTATTCGGAATGATGAATGATGAATGAGATTGAGATTTTTGTCAATGTCCAATTTGCTATTTTAAGTTTTTTAATCGATTTCGTCAGAATGTCCTCTTTAAACATTGTTTGAAATCAGAAATTGTTTAAAAGCTGTAATCAAAATTGTAGTTAAGCAAATTGTTTTTTTTTTTAATGTTTGCGTTTTTCAAACTATAATTCAGCTTGAATCTTTCAGGTCTAAAAATATATTTTTTTTTTAGACAGGATTTTATTTGTTTTATTTACGGGTTTTAATGTGATTATTTAAAATAAGGTGTGAATACAGTTTTCTTCTAAAACTTAATCTGTACCCATAATGATCCATTCCTTAATTTTTTTTTCCGTTTGCATTCACATCTTGTATTGTTTCCCTCCTTATCCGCGGTTTCATTGCAAATCGCAGAAAGAAAGTTTATTTATTTATAATTCCAAAAAGTGTGATACTGACAATTCAAATATGACAAAGAAAGAGAATAATGCGTAAAACTGGGCGCTATTACACTTTCGCAACCCCCAAAGTAAAACACAACCAGACAAATTTATAAAATGAAAAGAAAACAGTTTTTTTTTAAAGTTTAACTTTATAAAATTAATTTAAAATAACAGTTGGACTGTTGCAATTTATTAGTAGTTAAATTTAATTTACAAACGCTATCAATGGTTTTAAAAAGCTTCTGTAAATGTGTTTCTACTGCCAAAAGTTTCTAAAAAGAAAGTCAGAAAGATAAAGAAATGAAATCTATTGTTTAAAATCCACAAATTATGAAACAAATTGTTATGAATAATGAAGAGTGGTCTCCCCTCCTTTTGTTACTCTCCTCTTTCAGAGCTATTTCTGTTTACTGGGACTATAAAAGGACACTACATGTGTACCTTGTATTCTCAGTGGAATAAAGCTTTCTTAAAGCGTACACCTGTGTACTTTTGTTATTACACAAATATTAAGAAAAAAGGAAAATCTATTTGTATTTGTTTTTTAAACTAAAAAAGAACTGAGGACAAAAAAATTGTGTGGTTGACAGTGCCATGGAAGGTGTGAAAGTGTAATAGCGCCTAAAACTGTTTCTTTTAATGGGAAAGGTAAATGTTTTCGACTTTAAAAAGAAAAATGTCATATGACTCAATAATTTTATTATCACAGGGTGGTCCGAAAGTTTTGTCACCCACAACCTCTCTTCCAAACTGTCGGATTTAGTGTCAGCCGTCTGAAATAGAAAATTATATTACGTAGGGGTGGATAAAACTTTTGGACCACTCTGTATGTACATATGAAGAACCAATCACTTCTAGGCCTTTGGACCCTGGATGAAAGGGTAGTAACTGTTCTCTCCTTATTTGAGAGAAAAGAAAGCGCTAAGTCACAGGGATTCAAATTTGCAGCAGCACCTTCATCATTGCACTAAGAGAGGTGTAATATGACTTGTGTCATGGATCCTGGGGAATTTTCGTCCTTGGCAAAATATTTGATGATTTAGATTCTTCAAGGACTTGTGCTAATATAAACATGAATTTGTGCCAATGCAAAAATGAATTTTCTTGAAATTTCATAAAATTAAATAAGTGTGATAGGGTGGACACAGTCACAAATCCCATGACTCATTAGGGGCACAACATGTACTGCAGCCACAGTAGAAGTGGTTTTTCTTGGGCAAGATAGCCTGACGAAGCCCAACCATCTCCAGGACAGTTTTGAATTCAGAGTTTTCCTTCTCCTAGACCGGTTGCCACCCAAGGCTATAGAACCTAGTCTGTCCTGCATAGCTGGGGTAGGGGAGAAGAGGATACATACCTTTCCTAAGCATATTAGCATGTAAGTGAATGTAATGGATTCGACTGGAATTTGAACTCGGCTCTCTATTATTCCACCATGCCTCCTATTGAGTGGGGGACGTAACAGATGTAAAAAAAAAAAAATTTTTTTACTAAGATTTTCTAAATAAAAGAAAAATTTCTCAAATAATTTAATTCATTTATGAGTCAGTCGCAAAAACTTTCATTAAAATCTAACATTTATCAGATTTTTGCAAGAATTTCTAAATCAATGTGACACTAAAATTTCCCATACTAATTTATGGTCACTAAAATTCCCTATACTAATTTATGATCATTAAAATTTCTCATACCAGTTTATGGTTACTAAAATTTCCCATACTAATTTATAGTCACTAAAATTTCCCATAGCAATTGAAGGTCACTACAATTTCCCATACCAATTTTTGGTTATTAAAATTTCCCATACTAATTTATGATCACTAAAATTTCCCATGGTAATTTATGATCACTAAAATTTCCCATACAAAAAAATGGTCACTAAAATTTCTCATACTAATTTATAGTCACTAAAATTTCACATACTAATTTATGGTTACTAAAATTTCTCATACCAATTTATGGTCACTAAAATTTCCCATACCAATTTATGGTTACTAAAATTTCTCATAATAATTCATGGTTACTAAAATTCCCCATGCTAATTTATGGTTACTAAAATTTCCCATACCAATTTATAGTCACTAAAATTTCCCATACTAATTTATGGTTACTAAAATTTCCCATATCAATTTATGGTCACTAAAATTTCCCATACCAATCTATGGTTATTAAAATTTCCCATACTAATTTATGGTCACTAAAATTTCCACATACCAATTTATGTTCACTAAAATTTCCCATATTAATTTATGGTCACTAAAATTTCCCATACCAATTTATATACTCTAAAATTTCCCATACCAATTTATGGTCACTAAAATTTCCCATACCAATTTATGTTCACTAAAATTTCCCATACCAATTCATGGTTACTAAAATTTACCATAGCAATTCATGGTCATTAAAATTTCACATACCAATTTATGGCTACTAAAATTTCCCATACTAATTTATGGATACTAAAATTTCCCAAACGAATTTCTGATTACTAAAATTTCCCATGCTAATTTATGGTTACTAAAATTTCCTATACCAATTTATAGTCAGTAAAGTGTCCCATACCAATTTATGGTCACTAAAATTTCCCATACCAATTCATGGTCACTAAAATTTCCCATACCAATTTATGGTCACTAAAATTTCCCATACTATTTATAATCACTAAAATTTCTCATACTAACTTATGGTTACTAACATTTCCTACACTACATTATGATCACTAAAATTTCCCATACTAATTTATGGTCACTAAAATTTTATATACCAATTTATGGTTACTAAAATTTCCCATACTAATTCATGGTTAGTAAAATTTCCCATACTATTTTATGATCACTAAAATTTCCGATACTAATTTATTGTTACTAAAATTTCCCATACTAATTTATGGTTACTAAAATTTCCCATACTAATTTATGATCACTAAAATTTCTCATACAAATTTATTGTTACTAAAATTTCCCATACCAATTCATAGTCACTGAAATTCCCTATACCAATTTATGGTCACTAAAATTTCCCATACTAATTTATTATCATTAAAATTTCCCATACTAATTTATGGTTGCTAAAATTTCCCATATGAATTCACGGTGACTAATATTTCCCATACTCATTTATGGTTACTAAAATTTCGCATACCAATTCCTGGTCTCTAAAATTTCCCATACCAATTTATGGTGACAAAAAATTACCCATACCATTTTATGGTTACTAAAATTTCCCATACCAATTTATGGACACTAAAATTTCCCATGCCAATTTATATACTCTAAAATTTCCCATATCAATTTATGGTCAATAAAATTTCCCATTCTAATTTATGGTTACTAAATGTTTCCCATACTACTTTATGGTCACTAAAATTTCATATACCAATTTATGGTTACTAAGTTTTCCCATATCAGTTTATGGCTACTGAAATTTCCCATACTAATTTATGGTTACTAAAATTTCCCATACTAATTTATGTTCACTAAAATTTCCCATGCTAATTTATGATCACTGAAATTTCCCATACTAATTTATGATCACTGAAATTTCCCATACTAATTTATGGTCATAAAAATTTCCAATACTAATTCATGGTCACTATAATTTCATATACCAATTTATGGTTACTCAAATTTCCCATACTAATTTATGGTTACTAAAATTTCCCATACTAATTTATGATCGCTGAAATTTCGCATACTAATTCATGGTTACTAAACTTTCCCATACCAATTTATGATCACTAAAATTTCCCATACTAATTTATGGTTGCTAATATTTCTCATACCAAGCTATGGTCACTAAAATTTCCCATGATAGTTATTGATCACTAAAATTTTCCATACTAATTTATGGTTACTAAAATTTGCCATACCAGTTTATGGTCACTAAAATTTCCCATATAATTTATGGTCACTAAAATTTCCCATCCAATTTATGGTCACTAAAATTTCCCATACCAATTTATGGTCACTAAAATTTCTCATACCAATTTATGGTCACTAAAATGTCCCATACTAATTCATGGTCACTAAAATTTCATATACCAATTTATGGTTACTAAAATTTCCTATACCAATTTATGGTTACTCAAATTTCCCATACTAATTTATGGTTACTAAAATTTCCCATACTAATTTATGATTGCTAAAATTTTGCATACTAATTCATGGTTACTAAACTTTCCCATACCAATTTATGATCACTAAAATTTCCCATACTAATTTATGGTTGCTAATATTTCTCATACCAAGCTATGGTCACCAAATTTTCCCATACTAATATATGGTCACTAAAATTTCATGTACCTATTTATGGTTACTAAAATATCCCATACCATTTTATGGTTACTAAACTTTCCCATACTAGTTATAATCACTAAATCAATGTGACACTAAAATTTCCCATACTAATTTATGGTCTCTAAAATTTCCCATACTAATTTATGGTCTCTAAAATTTCCCATACTAATTTATGGTCTCTCAAATTTCCAATACCAATTTATAGTCACGAAAATTTCATATACTAATTTATGGTTGCTAAAATTTCCAAAACCAATTTATGGTCACTAAAATTTCCTATACTAATTTATGATCACTAATATTTCCCTTACTAATTTATGGTTAGTCATATTTCTCATGCCAAGTTATGGTCACTAAAATTTCCCATACTAATTTTGGTCACTCAAATTTCAAATAACCTATTTATAGTTACTAAAATTTCCTATACCATTTTATGGTTACTAAACTTTCCTATACTAATTCATGATCACTAAAATTTCCATTACTAATTTATGGTCACTAAAATTTCCCATACCAATTTATGGTTACTAAAATTTCCCATACCAATTCATAGTCACTGAAATTTCCTATACCAATTTATGGTCACTGAAATTACCCATACTAATTTATTATCACTAAAATTTCCCATACTAATTTATGGTCTGAAAAATTATCATACTAATTTATACTTACTAAAATTTCCATATCAATTTATGGTAACATTTAAATTTCCCATACTAATTTATGGTTACTATAATTTCCCATACCAATTTATGGTCACTAAAATTTCCAATACCAATTTCTGGTCACTAAAAATTTCATATATCAATTTATGGTTACTAAAATTTCCCATGCTACTTTATGGTTACTAAAATTTCCCACACAAATTTATGGTTACTAAAATTTCCCATATTAATTTATGGTTACTAAAACTTCCCATACCGATTTATAGTCACTAAAGTGCCCACCCAATTTTTGGTCACTAAAATTTCCCATACTAATTCATGGTCACTATAATTTCCCATACCAATTTATGGTTACCAAAATTTCCCATATCAATTCATGGTTACTAAAATTTCACATATTAATTCATGGTTGCCAAAATTTCCCATACTAATTTATGGTCGCTAAAATTTCCCATACTAATTAATGGTTACTAAAATTTCCCATACTACTTTATGATCACTAAAATATCCCATACTAATTTATGGTTACTAATATTTCCAATACAATTTTATGGTCACTAAAATTTTCCATACTAATTTATGGTCACTAAAATTTCCCATACTAATTTATGATCACTAAAATTTCCCATACTTATTTATGGTTACTAATTTTTCACATACCAAGTTATGGTCACTAAATTTTCCCCATACTAATATATGGTCATTAAAATTTCATGTACCTATTTATGGTTACTTAAACATCCCATACCATTTTATGGTTACTAAACTTTCCCATTTTAGTTATAATCACTAAAATTTCCCATACTAATTTATGGTTACTAAAATTTCCCATACCAATTTATGGTCGCTAAAATTTCTCATACTAATTTATGGTCACTAAAATTTCCCATACTAATTTAGGGTCTCGAAAAATTACTCATACTAATTTTTGGTTACTAAAATTTCCCATACCAATTTATGGTCACTAAAATTTCCCATACTAATTTATGGTTACTAAAATTTCCCATACCAGTTTATGATCACTAAAATTTCACATACTAATTTATGTTTACTAAAATTTCATATACCAATTTATGGTCACTAAAATTTAATATACCAATTTATGGTTAGTAAAATTTTCCATATTCATTTATTGTTACTAAAATTTCCCATACTAGATTATAATCACTAAAATTTCCGATACTAATTTATGGTTACTAAAATTTGCCATACCAGTTTATGGTCACTAAAATTTCCCATCCAATTTATGGTCACTAAAATTTCCCATACCAATTTATGGTCACTAAAATGTCCCATACTAATTCATGGTCACTAAAATTTCATATACCAATTTATGGTTACTAACATTTCCCATACCAATTCATGGTCTCTAAAATTTCCCATACTAATTTATGGTCCCTAAAATTTCCAATACCAATTTATAGTCACGAAAATTTCATATACCAATTAATGGTTACTAAAATTTCCCATACCAATTTATTGTCACTAAAATTTCCCATACTAATTAATGATCACTAAAATTTCCCATACTAGTTTATGATCACTGAAATTTCCCATACTAATTTATGGTTACTAAAATTTCATATACCAATTTATGGTTACTAAAATTTCCTATACCAATTTATGATTACTAAAATTTCCCATACCAATTTATGTTTACTAAAATTTCCCATACTAATTCATGGTCACTAATATTTCCCATCCAATTTATGGTCACTGAAATTTCCATACCAATTTATGGTCACTAAAATTTCCTATACCAGTTGATTGTCACTAAAATTTCCCATACCAATTTATGGTTACTAATATTTCTCATACTAATTCATGCTCACCCATTGACACAATAAAACAAAATTCTTAATGCAAATTTTGAAAGGTTATAAAGGATGAAATAATAATGCCATAAAATTTTGATGATAAAACTTTGTTTTTATCAAGTTTGGTGCATTTTTCATGCATGGTCATTTTTTAGTGAATCTTTGCAAGTACTTTAATAAAAACATTATTCTCATAATTTTTGAGAATAAAATCCCAAATAATCTATATTTTAATTCTTGCTTGCCAAATCCTTTTTCTTACAGACATATTATACTTTGTCTTTTCATGTTATTTGTTCTAGATGGAAAAAACAAAAATGAAAGTAACAAGAAAGATTTCCCGGAAACGGAACATTGACAAAGGTAAAAAAGAAAAAGAAAACAGGGTGCAACTCACCAACTTCATCCAAATTTGGTTCCATAACTTTCTTAGAGCTAAATTTTTTTCACATGGTTATAGTGAATTCCTGGGATGAGTTATCATTACTAATATACATACTATTCTTCTCATCTTTGTTTTCTTCATAACATTTAAGCCTACTAGCCTTCATTAAGTGCTTGTCAAGCCAGTTAACCTACAGAACATTTTGAATTGAACTGTTTGCTTAATCTATGGGGGCGGATTGTTCACTATTTACATTATTCGGACCATTGTCCTCATCTTTGTCAATATATTTATTACAACGTTTCAGCCGTTGTATGCTCTGGCCTTCTTTAGGTGGTTGGAATGTTGAACTGAACCCTTTATTTTGCTCACTGAGATAGACTGTTCTAGTTCCATATCAGTTATCAGTTATCTCCTGTTAATTCCCCTCTCCAAGTTCTCCACTGCCTTAACCGGGTATTGAATTCACACTTTTTGGGTCCTGTCACTGGATCTAACCAACACATTTATCCACTGTCCTTGAGGGCATCTGTTTATGAATTTCTTGGTATTATAAACCTAATATCTCAGCAATCATTTTTGACCAGTGCTGATATTCGCAATTTTTTGCTGTTACCATCATGTTTTTACCAGAGCTCATATTGCAATTTTTGTTGTTATTATCACTTTTCTCTGGCACTCCTTATTACTGGTTCCTATATTTCCAGATTGTTCTCATTCTTCTTGACCATGTCAAGTGTCTAATAAAAAGGAGACATTAAAACTAATTAATTAAAAGTAGACATTATACTTCTAGAGGAGAGTGAATATTTTCATAAATTGCTTTTTCTAAGAACACAAATATTTTTCTTATTTGGATCTTAATAACAGAAAAATTATAGTTTTACACTGAATTACATTTTTTTTTAAAATACCATATCCCTTCAAGATATAAGCAATCATAGCTCTCAATAGATTTCTTTATTATGTGCGAATTGCCATGACTTCTATGGAAAGTTAGTAGATTATTTTTTCCTTCCTATATCCAATTTTGAATACAGAGTTGTCCTCCTGGCTGTAATCTGAGAGATTCCAGTCTTCCTACTATTTAACCCATATTTTGGCATAAGGGATAGTTTCTACCTTTCCTCATGAATTTGAAATTTACTTCATTTTTTTTATAAAAATTTCATTATTTTATTTTGTTTATTGTTTGATTGAAAAACCACAGGAAAATAGCCTAATGGGTTAAAGCATTGGTTTGTGAATATTATGAGATATTAATTCTGAGTTCAATCCCTCGGACGGGCAGTATGCACTTAAACTCAGTGGAAATAGTGTGAGCGATGACTGAGCTGTACTAAAATACAAACTTGATGAGATATCCCTAAACATGAGCAGTGGAATGAGAACAATCTACCCTCATAGATTAAATAAAGAGTTCATTTTGAAATCCCCTGTAGGTTTTTTTTTTTTAAAATCACCCCAAGCAAGATGATAACGCCACTAAGACACAAGAGGTTCCTGGGGGTGAAAGAAAATGAGAAGGAACTGGAAACCCAATCCTAAACAGGAAACAAGGACTAAACCTCTGCTCTTGTTCAAAAACTGGGAAGAAGTGTGAACTGGGCAACAGGCAAACCTGACCCAAATTGACAAGAAACTCATGAAGGCCAGAGGGCACAATGGCTGAAATGTCGTGACAACAACCGGATGATATTCCACACGTAAACAATATAAATAAACACTAGGTGCGATATATAAATTGTCGTCTAAATTACACAAAAAAAAAATTGAAAATAACATTGGCATCTCATTTTAACAGAAATATTTACCAAAATTGCACAAAAATATCTTGAAATATTAAAGAGTAAATTTATTCAATAAAATTGCCTTTGACTTCAGCCATGGCTCCAAATGACCTTGGAATCTTCTGCGACTCTTCTGAATGGTCTCCTTGTTTAAGTTGGTGAATGCTGCTATAATCCTTGCTTTCAGTTCATCTTTGGTGTTACAAGGAGTTTTGTTGGTCTGTTTGTCAACTGCATCCCACACATAATAATCAAGGATGTTGCAGTCTGGGGAGATATGGGACCACATGTAAGAGGTGTCATGGTTGCAGAAATTGTCTGACAGCCATAACCGAGTTCTCCTGCTTGTGTGACATGGTGCAGAGTCCTGTTGCCAGACATAGGGTCTTCCAGCAGCCACTCTCTTGACCCAGAGCAGCACTAACTCCCCAAGGCACGATGTAGGCTTCCATGTTGAGACTAAGACCCTTACCAACAAATTCAGGAGTTCTTTTCTTATTAGAATGATCAGAGTGAGTTTTCTGAGCTGCCATACCTTCGTAATCACCATTAGACTCATCCAACTCTTTCTGAATCCTCTGTACTGTCCTCAGATTGACACCCAAACACTCTGAAATGCTTATATTAGAGGTTATGGCACAAAAGCCAATCAGTACAGCATGCAGTTTCCAAATTTTTGGTAGGATGAATTGAGTCATTGTGCTCTTTTTCTCACAGATGATGCCCAACTGACCCTACTATGCTGTGCAGTCAACAAAATCAAAAACAATGTGTATGTGCAAAATAAAAATAATAATGTGGCGACAATTTACCCGTCGCACCCTGTAGTCATGATTCATTTATTGCCTACTAATGAAATATAATCTGTTTTGCTTTATTTTCAACAATCTTTCTTTTGACAGTGTTATAAGGTGTATCAACAAATGAATTTAAAACATTTGGTCACCAACTGATATTAATAATTCTTTGCCTTATATTATTGATGGTAGTCTTGTGTTTAACAAAATGTAAAAACACATGACAAGCCTCATCGGTAAAGAATTTATTTTTGTTATGGAAAAATGGATTATTAATCATTCACATGATTATTCATTTTAATACTCATTTCCTTCTTTGATCTTCTCTGGCTGCCCAAAATTTGTGACTTTACGGAAAAAGTAAGCTATGCTTAATGAACACTGTATTTGATGGCATATAAGATACAGCTTTAAAAAATGCCTCCAAAATTACCCTGTATCCAGTATGCAAAGTTGAGGGCCTCCTGTAGGTTAATTTTATCCCAACACTTACTACCATAGGCTATAATTTTTATCTTATATAGTCATTTCTCACTAGATTGATTTCATAATATATATTATTTACTTAAGCAACATTGCTATTATTAATATTATCATGATTATTATAATCAGTATTGTAAAAGTAAGTATCATAACAATATACTGGCAACATCTGTCACTATGAATTGATTTACCATACCTAAATATGACTCAGTACAGCCCCTGTCATTAACCACCTGGAAATTAAAGAAAGGGATATTTACACTATTTTTGAGATGTCAACGAGCATTCATTGCCACTTTTGTGATGTCAACGAATACTCTTTGTCCCTTTCATAATGCTTGTTGTAGTAGAGACTTTGTAATCACAATTAGTTTTTTGGAGGGTCAATAATAATAAGTTTCTCTAGACAGAGTAAATTAGTCATTCCCAAAAATGGTTAACAATGAGAGTATATTAAATTGTCATAGAATTGTTCTAGAAAGTGCGTATTGCTTATTAGTAAGCTTCAGTATACTCTGCATATCAGCAGAATTCTCCAGAATATATGTGTTCAAGACAGATCCATTAATGGGGGAGATGGATCATACTGCACACTAGTTACATTGTTTGGACAGTTGTCCTCATCTTTATTATCATATTCACAATGTGTTGGCTGTTATATGCTCCAGCCTTCTTCAGGTGATATACATTGGAATTTTAAACTGAAACCATTATTTGTTCCCTCAAGGATACATGGCCAAGTGGATGAATGTATTGGTTGAAGTAGTTCAAAAGTGACTTGATTCAAAGAGTTGTGAGTTCAATACCTGGCCACAAAAAAAAAAAAAAAAAAAAAACTTGGAGAGTTGAGTTACTAAAGGGAATTAATTGAAAACTGAGATATCTAGAAAAGGCACAGCACATAGAACTAGAACAATCTACCCCTGTGAACTAAATAAAGGGTTCAGTTTGAAATTCTAACATAGATCACCTGAAGAAGGCTGGAACATACAATGGCCGAAACATTGTGAATATGACAATAAAGAGGACAACAATCTGAACAATGTAAATAGTGTAAATAGTTACAATACCTCATCTCAGGAATATAGACAGATTTTGAAAGAAAGCGTTGTAACTGAAATGAAATACTGGTAATGGTAAAACACTAACCTGAAGAACACAATCTTAAACCTGCAAAAATAATATGTACAGCATATGAAGTGGCCAAAGAAGAATAACTGTAGTTGTCATTGTGTTTACATTGTAATTTCTTGCTTTATGCTCAGCTGTACTGCAAACTTGCTTTTTATATACAGTAATGTTTCTGCTGCAGTTTAAGTATTGTTTTGTAAGCTAATGATAGCCTGTTTTAAACATTACATGCTTAAGTACATTAAAAACATTTTTCTGAATATAATCTGCTGAAATGGTACTGGTAATATTAGTCATTCCATTATAAAGAAACATTTGCCTTTCATTGACTGAACAGCTAGCATTACTGTCGGTTAAAATTTATAAAATCTTTCTCTTAAAACAGCTTTTCAGGAAAATGGTCTTCTCAAGTCCACTGTTATCAATCTTTCCAGTATTGATGCAGGTTTCCTTCCTAACCTTTCATTTGAAGTACTGTGGAAAGTCAACATCAAATTTCATTAATGCGCTTTTATAACTTGGAAATAAATTTGGGAATAATTGAAATTAATTGCAAAATCTGGCAAAAGTCAGCCATGAAATAAAAATAATTTGTACAGTAAGGACCCAAGTACATCAAATTGTCTTTAAATTAAGTGATGGCAGAAGAATTATTGTTGAACTTTTAAAAGGTAAACATATATATATAACGCAATACTTAAATGCAGTGATCAATTTTGAGTTCTGTAGTTTATTGTTGCCTATCACATCTACTCCTCCTTACCTATTGTGATAAAGGCCCAATAGAGATCCCTCAGCAGGAGCTAGCTTAAATGCCACCTGATAATGGCAGCTTTTAAACTAGAACATATCTATAAGTCTACCATTTGTCCATGCTTAGAATATTGCTGCCACATATGACCTGGTGCCCCTGCTATTTACCTTCAGCTCCTTGATAAGATCCAAAGAAGAATCAGCAATATTACTGGTCCTGATCTGATGGCACAGCTTAAGTCACTTTCCCACTGCTGTAAGGTTGCCTCTGTCTTTTCTATAAATACTTTCATGGTAATTATTCAGATGAGCTTTTCACTATGGTATCTTGACTTTTTGAATTTAAACACAATACTAAACTGGTGTTGAAATCTCATCAATTTACAGTTGAGCAGTTAAAAGTTTGTTCTTTTGCAATCCTCACTTGTGGAAATCCCTTCCAGCTCCATGCTTTCCAGTTAACTTTAATCTGCAAAAATTTAAATGCAATGTCAATCGATATCTACTGTCCTCCTGATTACTCTTTTCTCTTCCTGCTCACTATTAATGTTTCTGTTCCTAATTCTTCCACACCCAGTAACCCCTTGTGCCTTAGTGGCTTTACTGCCTTGCATGGGGTGAAAGTGATCAGAATAGAAAAAAAAAATTAATTCCGCATTCTGAATTTTATGATGGATTCAGGATAAATTCTAATTCCAGATCATGGTTTCTGTTTTGGAAAGTTTTATCTTATGTTCTACTTCTTGGAACTTTTGGTTTCCCTGTGAGTCTTTTATGCCATCAAATACAATAACTAGTACTGTCATTTTTTTTTTTTTTTTGATATCTGCATAAATAAACAATAGATTTTACAAGGAAACATATCTGTGTTTTCCAATATATAAAAGTTTTTTTTTAATTTGTAACATAAAAATGACTAGCTAGCCTTCATATTGGCAAACCATCCTTCCCTTGTCTCCCCCCCTCTTCTCTTTGACTCAACTTTCTCTCTATTCTCTTCTTGCCTCTTGCTAACTGTTGTTCCTCACATCCATACAAATCCGTACAAACTTGCTTTTCCTTTTTATGTAAAATTGTTGACAGTAAGGAATATATTGAGTGCTGTATTATGAATTGTCAAATTAATAATTATGTAAATATCAAGTCTGCACGAGTAGTCAGCCATGTTTTCAGAAGTCTTGTTTGGAAGGCTGATTTTGTCATCTACCTAGGAGAAGGACACTCCAACATAAAACCTATGACCACAGATTTGCTAACATAACTACCTTACTGCACTATGGCACATAAACCTTTGCTTTAAAAAATGCAGTTAATTAATGCATGCGCTGCTCTGCACCTTAAAATGCCATTAGCACAGGCTTGAGGGCTACCGCACTTGCTTTCTGCAGATGTGGGAGGGCCTATCAATGTGTATCAGTCATGGAAAATGTTAGTAAATCTTTGCTCATGAAGTCAATCTATGTTAAGTTATATATTTTAAATAAAGTGTGAAAGTGTTTACTAAACTAAAATGTTGGTAAGTATTTTCTAAAGTACATCATTTTAATAAAAATGTTTTGCAAAAGTTAGAAATAACCTCAATAACTCAATTACAGTTCAATAAAGTATCATGTTACATGTCAGTATGTAAACAAAATAAAATTGAATAAAACTTTATTGAATAAATACTTACTAGTTATGCATCAGTCTCAGGAGACTATGGAGTTGTGCTCTGAATGATGTAATCACTCTGAGTAGGTAGATATGGGGGGGAGAGGCAGACTGTTATGTTGTTAAAATGATCCAATATATAAAAGTAAGTGCCAATACTCATGGTTTCAGCACCATCATAGGAGTTCCCAGGATGTTAGTGAATACAGCCGTGAACTGCCTTAGTGAATCAAAATCTGGATTTTTTCTCAGCGGACTCCCAGAGCCAGTCCCAGGTGTGAGCATCACCGATAGCCAAGGTTTTAGAATTCAGTTTTGCTTCTCTCAGTCTCATTGTCACCAAAGGCTACCATGCTATTTACCTCAGGCTGGGGTGGGGGAGAAGTGACATGCCTTTTCCAAGGGAATTAGCACAAAAGTGAATGCTACTTTTCCAAAATTTGAACTCAACCCACCAGCTCCCCTTTTCTAGGCAGATATCCATTGCACTACCCACACATGAATCAATAGGAAGTTTTCAAGATTTTTGAATGAATTTAAATTTCAAATGATTAGCTTGTATTCCAGGAAAATCTATCAAGAAATTAAATATTAATGATGCAAATATTGAGGTAATAAGAATGAATCTGGGAATCTTCAAAAAGATTTAAATTTTTATTTTTCTCATTTTTGGTGTTATCTCTGGGAATTTAATTTCTTTTATTTATTTATTTATTTATTTTTTAAGCGTTTCACCCCAAACAAAGCAGGAAGCCACTAGCACGCAAGGGATTACAGAGAGTTGGAGCGAGAGCAGATAGGAGTGATAGAGGAAAGGATGAAGAGAAGGATAGGGGATAGATCAAGGCATCTGGAGACGTCGATTGACATTACATTTGAATAGTTGGAGAATATAGCTATCAAGGAAACAGGAAAAGGGGAGGGAGTTCCACAGGCGAGAGGTGTGAGACATGAAGCTATTGGAGTAAAAGAGACGGCTTCATTTAACAGTTTCGACAGTGAAAGGGTGTGAGCGAGATATCAGCCTAGTAGAACGCTTAAATTCATGAAGTTTTGGAACCAGTGAAAGTAGCTCCTCGGAGCAGTTACTATGAAAGTATTTGTAAAAAAGACAGAGGGAGGTGATGGCATGTCTGTGAGTGTTAAAAAAAATGTGAAATTTTTTGAAAATTTGGTTTCTTGCTTTTTACCCTCAAGATATTAAACAAAAATAACATGACGCTTTCTTATATATTGATGAATGGATATAGACACGTAACAGTCTTTATTGGGAAAATAAAGTGGGATTGGCGAGCCTTGTTTAGATTCTGACCAAGGCTGCTGCATTCACTTTTGCACAAATACTCATGAGTAAAATATTAATCTATCTCTTCTTCCCCTCCAGTTATGGGTTAAATAACAAAGCAGGCTGGGATCTCTAGCCTTGTTGGAAATCAGTCTAGAAGAAGGACACCTTTGAATTCAAGCCAATTGGTCATGGAACTGGCAACATCACTCTGAAAACCTAGTTGCTATGGTTACCACAACATCAATACCTAAGATGGTGAAGCTATGGCCCTGTACTCCACAGGGGTGTCAAGGTTCAACTGACCAAATGATGTATAAAATATTCAGTGAATGTGAAATGTTGACTTAAGCAAGTACACCTAGCAGATAGCCATCCCTCTTCAGGTGAAATCACAGCAAATGTTCTCTAATTTGAATGCCTACCTTGTTAATGGACACATTGATTTCATCAGGGGAACCATCTGCTGTAGCTATTGGCTTCAGTCCCAAAAGCCTCTCTCTGCCTTGTGATACCAGGTCACCACCACATTCACTGCATACATAGCTATGGTGTTCCATTGTGCTAGATTAACATTACAAGAAGACTAATCCCCTCTTTGACAGATGTTGTCTTTAATCCTGTTGTGTGTGTATCCATTCTCCTCACCAGAAAATTCTGACACAGCATGAACTGACTACACACTGTATCTACACACAAATATACACATTTTTTTTTTATTACTGGACACCAGAGTCAATGAATTGTTGTTAGATATACCAATTATAACTATTATTTATTGTCAACAAAAATATAGGGAATATATGAAAAAACTCCAAGCTCAGACTAAGGCTGCATCCACATTAATCAGGCACTTCCAGATTCTGGCAGAAAACCAACAATGTTTGGTGATATCATGGAGCTAGGTTGGGTCATTTAATAACATATGAACCCTTTATGGTTTATTTACTATGAAATAGAATTTTTTTTAGGACAAAAATCACAATGAATTAATAAATAAAGTTATAGATCCAATTTTACACAAGAATCTAAAAGGTAGGATATCCAGTTGAAACTGGAGTCCAAAAGATAGACATTGTTTAATTTTATACTTGAGTTTGAAAATATCAAACTGAAAGGTAGTTTCTTTTTGGTGGGGGTCTTACTCATCTGTAGGGTAAGCAATTGGTATATTGTAAGCCTTTCTATTAGGGCAAGATATTATGTGTTATTGCTGGAGAATCTAGGACTAGTGGTAATAATGGTTCTGCTTTGAAATTATACCTGACACCAGGCTTTCTGGGAGATGCTGCTACTGTTTTCACAGTAATATTTATAAAGATTTATGTCAATAATCTTAGTGTCTACAATATACACAGATTGAAATTCTTATTGATAACCAGTATTGAAAAAGTATGTGTAATTGATCTGTACTGTTATTTATTTGTCAGCCTCATGTGGCTGAAACTTTTTTTGAGTTTATTCAACTTGTATACTGACTCTAAATGATTATGGATAATTTTGTTTATCAAGCAAAAACAGAACATAAGGAAGAAGAACTACGAACAAATATTGCCAGAAAAAAGGTAACTGAATGCAATGCTTGATGCTTCAGTTTTTAATTGGTTGCTTGCAGTTCATTAAATGGTTTCTGATTTTGAAAATATTCATTATTTGTTTTCTCTTTTGAAAATGTTTATTAAATAGATTTTTGCTTTTTAAAACATTAGTTTCTGCTTTTGAAAATATTAATTAAATACTTGCCACTCTTGAAAATGTTCATTAAATTGTCTCCACCTTTTAAAATTTTCACTAAATAATTTCCACTTTTGAAAATGTTTAGTGTATGTTTCTGCTTTTGAAATTGTTTATTAGTTTCTGCTTTTGAAAACATTAATTTCTGCTTTTGAAAATGTTTATTAAGTAATTTCTACTTTTGAAAATGTTCACAAAATCATTTCCACTTTTGAAAATGTTCACTAAATATTTTCCCCTTTTAAAAATGTTCAATAATAGTTTCTGTTTTTGAAAATGTTCACTAATTAATTTCCATTATTAAAAATGTTTAGTGAATAGTTACTGCTTTTGAAAATGTTTCTTAAATGGTTGCCATTTTTTAAAACATTAGTTTCCACTTTGAAATTTTTATCAAACAGTTTTCATTATTAAAAATGTTTAGTGAATAGTTTCCACTTTTGAAAAATATCTGTTGATTCTTTGTCTTTCTATTTCCTTTTCTCTTTTCACCATTCATAAATTTAATTTCTGTTTATTTCTACTCATGATATACTAGTAAAGTATACTCTCCTATATTTTTAAACAAGTTTTCTTATATTCAACTGCCAACGTCCGGCTAATGCTTTATTGTATTTTTCTAATTTTTGAATAAGTTGTTTGTATTTGAATCAAAATTATGTATGAACTGTCCAAAAATTATATTTCTGTTCAAGTATTTTTATAATCTCAGTTATTTTCAAGAACTTTTTTCTAAGGAATTAAAGAATGTAGCTCGTCTGAACACTTTCCATGGAATTAGCAATAGATTAGTAAGAGGCAGGCTTGAAATGTTTCATCCCTGAGAAAATGGTTTTAGTGTGATAAATAATTCATCACCCTCAGGGCTTTTGGACTCTCTCTAGACAGGACAGTAAAGACTGGGCATTTCTCACCCAAATATGGCTGCAGTATTTCATTTTCAGCCTGATCTAGTAAAGGCAGAGGATAACAAGAAGAGTCAGGTACTTACTGGACTGGTAAAGTTAAATGCATATTTCTACTTGATTTAGTAAAACTCCCACTTTTTAACATGTCTCCTTTGATTCCATAAATTTAAAGTTTTGAAGAAACTAATTCAAAATCATAATTTGTCCAATCTGTGAACTCAAATTGATCCATTGACATTTTGTCCATTGTTCAAATCAATAATTATGCTTTTTGTAATAAGAGACACAGAAAATACGAGTTATATTCAAATGCTTGTGTTGGGAGGAAAAGTTGAAGCATAGAGACCTTGCTTTCTACAATGCCTATATGATTTTCACATAGAGTTAACATTCCCTATTTCTGACTTTTAATTAAACATGTATTAATGAAGGGTTGTTACTAAAGTACACATTTTATTATATATATATATCCATCCACATGTAGCAAAGCAACACACATAGATTTAAATTTGAAATTTGAGTCTAACAAATAATTTTGTGTGATAAAAGTAAGAGTTTATTTCCTATACCAAACCTATATGCAGTGAAATTACCATTTTAATGGATGAATTGAATCGCATATAAAATGCACTAAAATATTACCCAACAATCCATATAATTTCTGCATATGTTATCAAAAAAAAGGGCCTTTAAAATATTAAACTAAAGTAATAATGGTTTAAATAATTTTTTTTTGTTTAAATCAGTGTCACCCCAATCAACACCTTACAGCTACAAGGGGTTACAGGGTGTGGAGGAATTAGGAACAGAAACATTAGTAATAAATAGAAAGAGAAAAGAGCAGTTAGGAGAACAGTAGATAGCAATTGACATTGCATTTAAATTTTTGAAGATTAAAATTGGCTGGAAAGCAAGGAGCCAGAAGAGAGTTCCACAAGTGAGAAGTGTGAGAAAAGGAACTCTTAGTAAAGAAGTTCCAGCTACTTCTAGCTGGTTCAACTGTAAATTGATGTGATCTCACTGCCAGTCTAGAATTGCGCTTAAGTTCATACAGTCTAGGAACCATAGTGAAAAGCTCATCTGAACAATTACCATGAAAGTATTCATAGAAAAGACATAGGCAACCTTAAGGTGGTGGGAAAGTAACTAGAGCTGAGCTGCCAGATCAGGACCAATAATATTGGTGATTCTTCTTTCTATCTTATAAAGGTGCTCAAGGTACATAGCAGATGAACTGGACCATATGTGGCAGTAGTATTATAAGCATAGACAAATGGTAGACATGTAGATATGTAAGATAGATTCTAGAGAGAAAAATAGTCTTCCTTGTCATAGTGAACCAACTTTCTTAGCAGCTGACCTATTAATGAATTCAGTATAGCTTTTCCACTTCATGTCAGCTGAGATCGTTAGCCCAAGAAGGCACATTGAGTCCCTTTCCTGGAGGTTAGCATCAGCCATGCTGATGGAAGTGGGGTATCTCAGATGATTAATGGAGAAAAGTTTAGTTTTGGAGGTGTTAAAGATGACAAGCCATCTTTTGCACCAATTTATGATAGTCTTGAGGTTGTTTTGTACATCAGCTGCCATTTTGACCTTATTGGACTGATCAACCTTACTCTTGAGGCAGAAGTAAGTGATAGTGTCGTCAGCATAGATACCAAGTTGAGAGCTGATGTCATTGGGAAGGTTATTAATGAAGATTAAAAACAGTGTAGGACCAAGGATGGAGCCCTGGAGGACACTCATGTTAGTACGAAAGGATGTAGGTCAGTGGCTGTTCAGGACAAACGAACAATTGGATCAGCTCAAAAATGTGCCCAGAGATACAGTAATTTTTCAGTTTGTGGAGAAGACCTGAATGCCAGACTGTGAAAGGCTTTCAAGATATCCAATGCTACAGCCTGGGCTTCACTATTTTTATCTAGAGCAGGGGTCGGCAACTCATCCGACCCCGCGGGCTGGATTGTGTTATAATGACAGGTCGCGGGCCGGACGAAGGCCATTAATGAAAAATTAAGGAAAATTACATATGCAGAGCCCTGCCAACCTAAATATTTAAAACCATAATGAATATAAATATTGAGAAATCAGAAAAACAAAAGAAAATCTAAAAATTAAAAAAACATCTAACAAAAATTACTTTTCCTCAAAGAACGTCAAAATACTTCAGAGTGAAAAAAAATCAACCGAAGTGAAATGGATGAAATTATGGCATGTAGGTTTGAAACTGTTATTGAAAATTGTTCCACAAACGAACCACACACACACACACACACACACATCAAACAAAAACAAAGGACATATACCCATACATACGAGTACAAATAGTTGCAAAATATATACACATACATACGACACATGTATCATCCACACATTCATGAGGCATGTATGTATAATGTGCGTATGTTTAACTGTCTTTAGATTTCTGCTACCCTGCTGCGATGAGGCGGGGGGTCACTGTTGGAGGAATGAAATAGAAAGCCGACTGATACAACATTGTCCCTTTGAAGTTGTCGCTGGTCTGTTGGTTGGTCGGTCAAATCGGCTCTTAGTTTTTGTTTTATGTTTATTTTTTATTTTTTTTATGCTGAAATGGAGGTGAATGGGTTTTGATCGTGTTTTTACGGTCATAGTATTCAAATTCGGTTGGGTGGATCAGAGGAAGATAATAGCAGGCCTTTTGTCGAATTTGAAAGCCTCGTCTCTCATATTAAAAATAGTCATTGGTAATCAGGCTCGTGGGCCAGTCAAAATGCTTTCATGGGCCAGATCCGGCCCGCGGGCTGTAGGTTGCTGACCCTTGATCTAGAGCATGATAGACTCTTATTATCATTAGTACATCAGCAGTTGACCTGGAGAAATGAAAGCTGTATTGCTTGTCTGAGAAAAGACCCTACAATGACAGATGATGAACCACTTTGTGTAATCATGAGAACCAAAGTTTTTAGAGGGTTGTGTTGTGTCATTCTCTCAGTAAACAAGCACTTAGCTACTTCAAGGGCTCACTTACATTTGTTACAAGCAGTAGCAAATAGGCACCTGTTATGATGAGAGCTGTCATGCTGGTATAACTGGAAACAGTGGTTCCTCTGCTATAGCAGCTGAGCATGCTGATGTGAATCATGGAGTGGATTGCAGTTTTACCTGGTATTTCTGAGAAGGGATGAAAGTGTCCATGCTGATTTTGATTCAAGAAGAAACCTCAGTGGCACAATTTTCTATTGGGAGGTTGAAGATGTCAGTCCAAGGAGTGTCACAAAGAAAATCCTGGAGTATCACAAAGAAAATCCTTGAGTGTCACAAAGAAAATGATGGTAATAGATAGAGGTCTTATGGATATGGGGTTCTTGTTTTAATGGATGCTTGGAAGGAGATATCAATAGCTACCACAAAATGGTCTGAGTTACCAAGAGGGCAGTATTGTGAAGCTCAGCAAGAGCAAGGAGAGGAGTTAAGAAATAAATCCAGTAGAGAAGCCTGTTGCTTGGTTTGGCTAGAGAAACAAGTAAGGAAGTTCACAATTTGAGTGAGGGATTGGGCAATGAAAAAATTTAATATCTGTATACCGGCAACATCAGTACCTTTAGAATGTTTCAGCCATGTGCTGTGGTGAGCATTAAAGTCACCAAAGACAAAAATATTTGCAGATGGATGGAGAGAAAGTGCCTTTTCTATATTGTCAGCTATTGCATCTAATATACTTCAGTCTTGGGAAGAGGGGGAGCGATAAAGGAAAAAGAGATAGCTGACAGAGTTTAGTAGTGAAAGACGAAAGCAGATGAAAGAGTAATTGACAATTCCCTGGCCATCAGAAGATTATCCTGGTTATAAACACCAAAGCCATGCATGTGAATGCTGGAATCATTTCAGCAAAGGGGAAGATAGGCTGGAAGCAAGAATTCATTGGTAGCAATGCCTGAATTCAAGTTGGTTTCACAAAGGGCCAAGATATCTGGTGACCATTTCAGGAGAAAAGATTCTATGCTGCTTGATGTTGGAATGGATACCACAAATATTGGAGAAATAGATATTGAGTGGAATAGATGTTTTTTTTTTGTTAGTTTGTTTAATTTTATTTCCTTTTGTTGTGATTTCCATGAGATTTATTTTTAGGAGATAGAGAAAAAAGCACTCTAATTATCACTATCTATTGTCGATGGCAATACAGACCAGCCAGTGTATAGTTGAGAGCAGAGCATAATGTGGCCTCAGGGTTTTCCATTGGAAATACATACAGGGACACATACCCATATGCAACATGGCACTACAGATACCCTGATATTATGCAACTGTTGATTGGCTTTACAAAAGTGATTGGGCTTCTAATGACCAACCTGGTACCTGCACAATGGAAAGTCACAGTCACTGGTTAGTTTGATCACCAAAAAGTAGAGACAAGTTAAATCATTGTGTTCTTGGTAGAAGAAAACCAAAGAACTGATAAACCATATGCCGATCAGGGAACAAGGGATGAACCTCTACCCCTATTCAACAGACAATGGAAGGAGTGCAGACTGGATGATAAGTGAGCCTATCTACTCCTATTAACCTGTGGAAAGAAAAAAATAAATAAATAAAAGCACATGAAATATGAAAGAATTCATATAAGTTATGACTATAAGTTCTGATGTCTGCTACCAACTAAAAATCGGAATGGTAAAACTTAATGTACTCTTGCTTGCATCAATTTTTCAGCATTGAAAAGCAACATTCTATGGTAAACATTTTCTAAATTAAATAAGTTTAGAGGATGGGGTGAATTAAGAAGTCTGATAATTAATAGCAATTGGAAGAACAAAAAATACACACAGCACAATGAAGGAAAGGTGAAAACATCACAGTCTCAAGCAACAAATAACAATAAAAAATAAAATAAAATTCAAAGAATGAAACAAACATTCAAACATCTACAACAACAAGATGGCACAAGGCAAAGTACAAAGTGCAAAGGTGAATTTCCTAATGAGTAAAAGATTCGATAAGCATTTCTATGACTTGGATAAATTGAGGTGTTTCTAATTGAGATGAGTAATTAAAGAAAATCAGTCATAATTTCTAGTTGTAGATCATATTTGCTAATAATTTCACTATAGATATGTAAGTGATTTTATAATGCAAATCAGGTAAGAAAGGATTATTAATGATTGGGAATTAAGCCCAGTATTACTCAAAGAATTAGATTATTATTCATAAAAGTCTGAGTGAAAATATTTCTGAAAATATGCTATATAGATGCTGTAAAGATGATTTTTTTTTTTGCTGGATCACCTGAGATAAAATATAGTTCTGTTAGTTGAAATACAATATTTACAATGAATCAAATGTACTGTCACCTTTGCACACACACACACACACACAATGTGTGCATACTCAGGCAACAATTCTTCATTAATACATGTTTGATCAAAGGTTACAAAGAATATTTCAAACACTTTTACACAACCATGTCTGTTTCTGTATAAGTCAGTGCTTAGTGAATGTTAAACTGTTTCAGTTGTTTCACAATTTAGCAAGATCCAAGATTTAGGCAAAAACTGTGAATATTTATAATTTCTGTCTGAATTGTGAGTTCAGTCCCTGGCCTGGATAGTACAGACTCAGCAGAAACAGGGTGAGAAATAACTGAACAGTACTAACAGATCGCAACATCTATCAGAGAGATGAAATTTAAATTTTTATTATTGCATTATTCCAGAATTTTAACACATCAGCTGATAGCTGTTAATATCAACAACTGAGCACAAATAATTATTAATTAAAAAAAATAGTAATTAATGTATAATATTATTCATAACTACATGTACAAGAATGTCATTTTTGATAAAATTTAAAAAATAAACATAAATACATAAAAAAAGTGCATATATTGTCGAAAATTCCTTTTCCCACAATATAGCTATTTGTGCTATGTTATAATGCTTATTACCTAAACAATAATAATGCTGAATAAGTTTTCTTTAAGCATTAAAGTATATTTAATAACATCTCCCTAATAGCTGTCACGATCTGTTAAATAAGAACAAGATGAGATAATCCCAAGGCATGGACAGTGGAACAAGAACAATCTACTCCACGTTGATTGAATAAAGGGTTAAGTTTAAAACTCTCTAAAGGTTGCCTGGATTGACACCTGGAGAAAGCTGAAGGACACAATGGCCAAAATGTTGTGAGAACAAAAACAAAGATCAAAACATTTGTCCAAATATAAATTATTATTTATGCTTGTTGTTGTTTTTAAATGTCCTTTTGGATTTTCAGCCTTATAGTGTTTGTGTATTATAAAGAATTGAAACCTGTAACAAAGGATCAGTAAAATTCTTCCTTGGGCAAAATGAAGTGATCATTTTTGATATACAAGGTTAGATCAATAAGTTTGTAGCCTGAGGCATAGTTATTAGTTGAATTTTGATCTGAAACGTCCGATGTATAATATTTGGCCTATGGTGATTTAATAAGTATGGCTTATATGTGGCATAAGGCTAAAAGTAGGAAACACCCAGTGAAGATCAAACTCACTACGCAATTGTAATTGATGTAGTGAGACAAACTTTCTAATCATTACCCCACGTTGAAGTGCATATGTGATTGATATTCACTAAGGAGGATATTATGATTAAAAATCAATATTTCTTGTTTAAAATAAATGCTTTTTTCATCAAGTTAAATACTTATTGAGATGTTAACTGAACAATGTGCGCACACACACACACATATATAAATTCTATAAGAGATGCCCTGTATATTAAACATTTCTCCCCTACTATCAACCTCACCCTATTTAATAGTGGGAATGGTGTGTTAAAAGTTTTTTAAAAATAGAAAGACACTCACTCAAATTCCAGCTGCATTCAATTTGCAAAGAATCAGAATAAACATTCAGATTCAAACAACACAAAAATAAAATACAACTTAAACAGTCGAAACATGAGGAAAAACTAACAACATCTAAAACAAAACCTCCTTGAAAATGGCTAAAGAAGTGTCGGAAAGTGCTTGGAACAATGAAAATTATGGAAAATTTTTGTACTCCTTTACTCTCAACAAATGGAAAAAAATGCTGAAAAAACTAAATAAAAAAAATTAATTAAATTTTCCTTGTCTGCCATATCTAATGAAATATGTTTACAAGAAAGGTTGCTGACCAAATATACATTAATATATATATATATATATATATATATATATGTGTGTGTGTGTGTGTGTATATATATATATATATATATACATACATATTACATTTACTTTGGATAAAGAAATTTTATGAGTTATCTCATCAACCAGTTGCAAGTGGTAAGAATAATACCAGGTATTTTAAATACTTTGAGAACTGGTTGTGTGGCCTTGATATAATCTGATGACCAACCAGAGGGGACCTTATACTATACATGCATAACTAGAAACTCTACTATGTGGTTACTCAATTGGTAGTGAGATGTTATTGACTAAACTTGTGTACTGTGTCACATTCCTGCACAGGACTTTTGGGAAAAACACATCAATGTCCAAACCTGTCAGCACCCCCTGCCCCTATATACAGTCCAGATTTGTCTTCTAGTAACTTTCTCTCCTCTAAAGCTAAAACCACCACTGAAAAGGAGAATTCAGACCGGATGATATTAAGATCAAGGAAACAGCAACATGGCAGTTAATAGCAATCCTGAATGAGTATTTGACAGCATGTTTTGAAAGGTTGAAGGGACACTTCGATAAGTATGAAAGGTCCCAAGGCTTACAGCCACATCATGTTGAATCCTGTACAATCACCAAAGTTAAGCAACATCAAGTCTGGTTAGGATCTAGATGGGTCATCACTTGGGAATACCAGGTGCTGAAAGCCTGGATGTGTGGTGGTGTAATAGATAATAGCTTGTAATTGTTAGAGCCGAGTTCCAATTTCAGTTGGGTTCATTATATTCACTTACATGCAAATACCCTTGAGAAATGTATGAATCAACCTCTTCTCCCCCAACTATGGGTTAATTAGTTATAGTTGTAACACTAAATCATTATTATCTCAAAAAAATTTTTTTAGAGTCTAAAACTATTTTCTGGCTTTAAATACCTTGCAAAGCCATAGAAAATGAAAAAAAAAGGTCCCAAGGAAAGTATTTTGCAAAGGATGGATTAAGGCACTATTGCTCAAGGAAAGCCATTTTGTCATCAATATTAACTAACTGGATCTTTTGCCAACTGACCTTACATGTCTGTATATATTATTTGGGTTTACAGCAAGGTTGGAGAGGCTAGCTGTCTTGCATGATCAATTTGGGACATTGTCTTAAATGGATGATATCATTAAACAAAGGTTATAAAAATCTATGTTCATTTTTATGTTTTGTGATAATGAATCATATTATGAGTTAAATAATCTACAGATTTTGTGTAATGTGTGTTTTATTTTCCTTAATGTTGCTGAATTCTGTCTTGTGAGGATTTATTTTTTGATAAACAGAATCTGCATTCAATTGGAAGACCAGAGTTAAAGAAAAAAGTCAAACCAGTTGTGGATCCACCATTTTCAAAAGTAAGTTTAAAGAAATAATTATTTCTTTATTGCACAAATTATTCTTTGGTTCTTGTTTGCTCCTGTTAAAGACTTTTAAGAAAGATTAAGTTTTATTAAAAAAGAAATATTTCCTATATAGAAGCCATACCTATAAAAAGCAAATAACACAGTATCAATAAAATTTAATATTCAGATCTACTAAATATATTTTTCAATTTGATAGTTGACACGTCCCTGGGTAGTTGATCTCATTTTTCTTTTGTCTTTTACTGTTGTCACAAATTCAGCAAATCCATTCTTTATATATAATCTATGTGGTTGTAAGCAAACAGTATGTATATGAAATAATAAAGGATAATTTCAAGCTGAGATTCAAAAGATGTGAGTTTGAGTTTCACAAAGTAAAATTGTGATAAAATAAATTTTAGACAAAAGAAAACTACTAATCAAAATTAAAAAAAATATATAATGATTGACAGGGGTTCATTTACAAAGAAATATAAATATATTTTGTTATTTACCAAGAAGTTTTATATCTAGAATCATTGGTTGAATTCTTCACAAAAATGTTAGAATTGCTGTGGCTGAACAAAATTCCTGAAAACAAAAAGATGGAATATACACACTCAACTATTGAGTGCAGTACTAAATAGCAACTGAAATCAATATACGCACAATGAAGAATTATATGGGAACTGACCAAAGATTACAGACACAATCTGTGAAAGGTGACTGTGGTTTAGTGGCCATTTTGGGAAAAGATCAAGGGTTAGACTTGCAAGAACCTTCATTGATCAAATTATAGACAATATTAGAATCAGAATGGAGAAACTAGGTAGAGCTATGGATGACAGAAATTGCTAGAAAGAAGAGGTCAGAAGTGTTTGTTTGAGGACAATCAGATGCATAAATTAAGAAATAGAAGGCACAGTGAGAATCAAACTTGATATACAGTTGTAATGATCAGCAAGACTCATTTTGTTAACCATTACTCATAGAGTATGAGATATACATAAAAGACATATTTTTTTATTCTTAACATTAACTTTGTAAAACAACATTATTTATGTTTTTCCCTTCAAACCTCTGTCTTCTTTTTGGTTATTTTCTTAATTTCATTCTCCTTAAACATTTCATCTTTTCCTACAAAGAACTTGTGGTGGAGTTGGCAATTATTGATATCTGACTCCAGATAAATTATTTTCCACCAATAAAAATATCTCCATGTTTAAATTGAGTTAAAGCAAAAGCTTGACACAAAAACTAAACACTCATGAAAAATATGCATGAATAAAAAGAATGAGAAGATAAAATTATGATTTCAAGTGAAGCAGTGATAATTATTTTAACAAATAATACAATTTTTTTTTTCTTCTTTTAAGTTGGGTATGAAATAAAATGGATACTTCTGAGTGGAAAAGAAGTTACAGTGGGTCATTGACAAAAGAAAGTCATAGAAGTGCTGTGAGTGTGTGTGCATGTGAGTAGGGAAGGCAAAGTAAAACAGTTGATTATCTCTGACTAGACAGCCTATGTCTTTGGTGAGAGAGAGAGTATGTGAGAGAAAGAGAGAAACAGAGATACGAACAAACTTGATTCTGATAAAACTGATAGATATCATTCCTTATATAATGGTTAGTAAGATAAGATAACCTGTTTTTTAAAGAGTTGAAATAAAGCATTCTGATTGGTCAATAAATCTAAGGAACCATTTCCTTTCAAATTATACCATCTCATCGGATGATTTAGCTGAATCGTCTGAAGTCTAAATTAGAAGTTTTTTAGTTCAAAAGAAGCTTTTCTTATTGGCTCTAAAATAATTGTTAATTAGATTTGAATTTGTACTGATCTATATTTGAAAGACTCCAAATTATTATAAACTACTCAGGGCCTTTTTGCATACTTCTAGGGAACTGAAATCTTTTTTCTTAAAGACCAGAATAAATGCTAATTGAAACATGGAATATCTACTTAATATGGCCAATGAGTGAAAACTTTCCAGCCAAGTTGTAAACATTTATATTAATATGCAGTTTCTAAAGAAGTAATAAAGTTTCTTATTTATTAATATGACATATTTTATCACTCTAAACATTATTTTAGTAGATACTCATATTTGAGTAGATCTTCTGTTTATTTATTAAATGACATATTTCTTTATTTTCCTCTACTGGCCTGAATATTCAAGAAATTTAATTAAAGAAAAATGAATAAATATAGGGTTCAGTAAATAAACAGAGCATCTACTCAAATATGAGTATCAACTAAAATAACATTTAAAGTCATAAAATCTATTGCATTAATAAAAAACTCCATTACTTCTTTAGAAATTGCTTTGTTTACATTTGGATACAAAATTGAGCAGATATGAAAATGTATAGAGTCTATGATGGGAAGGATTTCACTTAATGCCACTATTTAGCCTTGCCTAATCAGCTGAGTTCTTTGTGGTTGAGTCAGTATAAGCACATCAGATCTAACGACAGTTTTTCTAACTAAAAGGTACACAGGTTCAAATCTTGCCGGAGAGTGCATATTTTTCTTTAATAAGATTTCTCAGATATTCAGGCTGGTAGACAAAAATAAATGAATACACCGTTTAATAAATTGACTGAGGATCTGCTCTAATATGAGTGTCCAATAAAATATTGTTTAAAGTGATAAAATTCATATGCAATGCAGTTTATTAAATTCAAATTTATTTCATTCATTTCAGCAGGTGGAAATGCCATCTCTCTTTTGTTTTTCAATGAATTTACAAGAAATTGCTCCCAATATAAACAAAGTAAGTATATTTATATTTGGCATTTAGTTTTAAGGTTTCCGTGGCATATTAATCTGTTCAAATAATACTGCTGCAAAGCTAGAAACAGTTTATAGAACAACAAAATAATTACATAATAATATTATTGATTTCATAATCACTACATACTAATATTACTGATTATGTAATGATTATGTTATAATCATTACATAATAATATTATTGATTTCCTTTCAGTTATAAATTGACTTTGTCTATTTAGTAACAAGTCATTTGATTATTGTTTGAATTTAAATACTTATGCCAATAAAAATAGTACAGTATTACCTACCATTGCACTTATACATGGGTGATATATATAGTAGTGTTAGTAATTAGTCATAGTCACAATTTATATAGTAAATAAACTCCCAATTTAGTTTATTTGCAATTTTACAACAACGTTTTTGCATGTAATGCTGTGTAAGTTGATCAGTGAGTATTGATCTGTATCTGCGTTGCTTTCTTCTTTGAGAAAAGGTAGTTGCTTGGCATAGAATTGTGTAGACAATCTGGCATTTTTGAGTTGACTGACCACAACCTGCTGCAAAGTCTCATATTTATTTTCAGTAGATACAATTTACAAGGTTTTTGAATTTACCTAAACCAACAGTAATTGTTTGAAAGTTCTCTTTTGTAACTTGTGAACTGTTTTCTACTGTCTTCCAATTTTTAATCTTATTTTAGATTTTATCTTTGACAGCTTTCTTCTAGGACCCATCGTTAATACACCACCCCACATATATATGTTTGTGTGTGCGAGATCCCCTTTTGTGTGACTTTTTGACATGCCTCAGAAATATTTACATATCCGCCATTTTAATGATTAAACTTTGAATATTATTATATATATATACATTCCAAGACCTACTAATAGGTGCCTGAAATTACAGATAGTACTAAACTTTATATGTACTGTTGTAACATTGTGTATGTAACACAAAGTAGAATAATATGAGGTTAAGGATTAAGAAGAAAAAAAAAGTCTCCTAATACAGGCACACAAAGTAGTGGAAATATATTTCTGAAATATGATAGATTTGATAGGGTCAGTTGATAGTCACAAGTCCTGCAAGATAAAAGAAAGGAAGCAGGGTGGGTATTTTTCATTAAATGAAATTGAGAATGTGGAATTTCCTGGCAAAGAAAGGAGTTTCTCACTCCTAAATTCTTTAGTAAGAATTTTTTGGTTTGGTAGCAAGTAGTCTGTAAAAATCTGGAGTAGGAAAGTTCTTTAACTCATTTTCACCCTCTCCATCACTGACAAGTAGTCAGCAAAATTTCCCTACTGGGGAAAAAAAAGCAGTCATTACAGATCATGTGTTGTTCTATTTATTACTACAAGAACGCCTTTCTCTTGCTTTTGACTTTCAGTAAACAAAGACTTTGTGACTTTGGTGTATTGGCCTGAAGACACTAAACTAAATTTAATAGTTACTCCCATCATTTTATTAATGTTTGAATGGCATTGCAACCGATTAAAAATAACCTTTCTTTTTATTTATTGATATGCATTCACTTTTTATTTACATATATATTTTTATTCTATATATGAAAAGAAAACAGCCCTCAACCAATCTAAAACTTATCTTTATTTCTAAAGTTTATATGTGCTAAAATTTTAGCTTGATTGATTCAGATTGATTTTTTTCTTATATAGCAAAAGGATTTTGCTACATACTATATCTGTCCCATAATAGTTGTCAGATTTAATATATGAAATTTATATGAAAATATAAAAACTATAATGGGACAAGCATGATATTTCTGTAATGGAATGAAAAGATAGTACTGTAACATTTTTTAATGTTCAACTATTCCTTTATACTTGTATTTCTTCTAAAAATAGAAGTCAAGGAAAAAAAAAATAAAAGAAAAAGAAATCAATCACTATATCAGTATTGTTTACTATATTTGATGGTATATAGAAGCTCCCCACCCACCATTTACTTCTAATATTACTGTATTCTGAATTTAGGCTATGTACAAGTGCTGTTAATCTACAGCACCTGGGTAAGCAATAGTTGACCAGATACCCCAACTTTGCATATAAGACCTAGAAGATTGTCTGAGTCAGTTTTGGAGAAAAGAGTGTGTGTTAATTCAAAACTATAAAATGGGAGGGTGGTATTTTATCTACAGGGATTTAGGTCTTTTTCTATAATTCTAACTGGCACAAGCAGTAGGGATTTGTTTTGTTAAGAGTGAAGCCACAATTACAAGCCACTCTCCTCAAAGTGTGAATTACTTCGATATTGCAACAATTAAATCTTTCAAAATTACTTATATATATAAATTGAACACTCACTCGGCTCTTGGCAACCACATCCAGATTTTCTTCTTTATGACATGTTGTCACTTCACTTTCACTCTGATAAATCACATATCAAGAGCTTACTGGTTGTTGTACAGTTGTCGAGGAGCGTTTCCTAATTCTTTTAAACTGCTGTATGTTTTTACAACCTGTTTTATTTAAGAGTAATGTAGGTGAAATGAGTATTTTCCTCTTCTAAGATAGACTTTTTCAAAGGAAATTGATTGTGGCTCAGAAAAAAACTTTGGCAAACATGGAGAAATGTACCCACAATAAGACAGCATGTCAAAATGATGGTTTTTCACCCCGACACTGCTTTTTTAACACTCCTCAGCAATGTTTATTGTTTTCAAAAGCAATGATTAGAATTGTAATAAAACCTAAACATATGAAAGTGAATTTATATATTTTTCTTTCTTGAGACTTGACAACAAGGATAACAAACACTATTTATTTATTTATATTATTTATTGGAATGGTTGGCAAAACATCAGCTAATTGCCAATTGATTCAAAATTTATAAATAAAGATTTCATTATAGTTGGCTTACATATTTTAATAATTTAGTAAATGTTTATAAATTTATGAATAAAAAATTGTTTTCAGATTTATTTCTTTATAAATTGGTAAATGATAAATATTGCATTGCATTAGTTCTAATTTTATTGGATTTTAGAATGCTGTAAATATAAAATTATTGCAAATAAACAATCTAAAAAAATAAATATTGTTAAATATTTTTGTTGTAAATTCTCAAGAACGGAAAAAAAATTCCTAAATTCACTTTTGTCATATGTTGAGGTTTTATTCCAATTCTAATCATCACTTTTTAAAACAATAAACATTGCCGAAGAGGGAAGATAGTTAAAAAAAAGTGGTGTCATGGTAGAAATCATCATTTTGATACATCTTATTGACTTTCTTTGGCCATCTTAAAAGTATCTTTTGAAGAAAAAACTTTGTACTTTGTGAATTAAAAATGAGTGAAGTTTACAGCTTCAATTTAAAATCCGGAAATTTAAATGAATGTTAAAACTGAAACAATTAAAGGACACTCTTTAATTGTGGACTAAGAAAAAAAAAAGTTTTTTTTCTTGTTCAAAATTAATTAAATATGAAAAGTATCAGAACAACAATTTGAACTTATTGAAATCTTTATATTGTTTTGTTTTATAAAACTTAGTGTTGGTGGCATGATTCTTTATTTTAATTGTTTGATGTTCACTCTTAATGCAAATAAAGACCTTTGAAAAGGTATGGCATAAAGGATTACTGTACAATCTCTCTAGCTGTGGAATCACTGGAAGAGCCTTCTCAATTATAAAGCCCTTGAAAGTAGTTGTTAATGGGCAGTCCTTTCAAGCTCTAGTAATCAACACAGGCATCCCCCAGGGGTTTCTTCTCAAACTAACCCTCTTTTTACTTTACATAAATGATCTGATTATTTGTATCTATGCAGTGGTATATGGGTGTTGTAGAGTAATTTTCACAGTGGAGGCTTGTATTTCAATAAGTCGTCCTAAATTAGGTTCGACGTACAAAACGTTATGAACTTGAAATAAGAGTTAATGGCACAGCAATCTAGTTGTGATGGTTGGTACTTCAATGTCCGATATCGACTGACTCGCTCAACACCACTGAGCCCATTGGCAACCACTACTACTACTACTACTACTACTTATTATGTGTGGGAGAGTCTATTAATAATAGAATAGGTACATCCAGGTATGACAATGGTTATGCCTCCAAAACTTTAAATGACCAGAGATTGTCAGCTGAACTCTCCTCTGATTCCGCGTTAACAGCAAAAACAGTCTGGTCACATTCAATGCCCTGTAAACCAAAATAGTAACATTGTATCATCACCGAACGGACCTTGAATTTTCACCTATCTTGATGAACGTGTACTTTCTCAGGTAGGCTACATGCCTCTTGGGACATAAACTCAATCCAGACCTCAAGTGAAGATGCTGGAAAAATGGTTGCTTCACTGTACCACTCCAGTAATTACCCAACTCCTCGTGCTATCCACTACCTTTACAAGAGCCAGATCAAGCCTAAAATTGGAATACTGCTGCCACATATGGGCAGGAGCTGCCCAGTCTTCATTTTCCAGTCTCAGTAGAGTTCAAAGTTGTCTCTGTGTCCTTGTGAGTGACAAATTATATTTTACCTGGTAACCCCTCTTTCACAGGTGAGATGTTGCAAGCCTTTAACTGCTCTATCACTACTTCCATGGAAAGTACTGTGCATATATATATATATATATATATATATATATATATACACACACTCCACCTAACTATGTACATACATATACACACACATATATATATATACCCAACTATGTACATACATATACACACACACACACACACATATATATATATATATATATATATATATATATATATATGTATATGTATGTACATAGTTGGGTGGAGTGTATGTATATATATATATATATATATATATATGCACAGTACTTAGTGGAAAGTCAAGAGAACGTTGCTACATAAGTAATGCTACAATCTTGACACTGAAAATGAATGACAAATGCATATATATTTATGCTTGAACACATAGATGGGTAACTATGCCTAACCTTAGATTATTTATATAGGTGTATTTGTACAAACTAAAATGCATACACCTGTATGTATGCACGTCTATGTGTGTGAAAATGTCATACCAAACAAATACAGAAGAAAATTCCCCCCTCCACCACACACAAATAATCAAACACAAATAAACATAAATAGATCCACTTTTGAAAGAATAAACCAGTTTGATGATCACAAAAGGCTTACAGGGTTACAGACTACTTACATGCAACTGATTGGTCAATGTTAGTGCATTAGGATTAACTTAGTAAAACTTCTTTGGGGGTTGTCAATTTGTGGATGTGTACACAGTAGCTCTGTAAATTTAAAAATTTTTTTTCCACTGTTCATTTACAGCATATCAAATTCAAATTTTTTTTTCCAGTTATCCACAGATATCCCCCCCCCCTTGAAGATGGGCTCAGATGAGATTGAATGTACTTGGGAAAATAAAAATTATTTGAAAGAAAATTTGGGAATTTTTCTTAATCAATTTTCTACAGCCACCAAAGAATTAATTTTGGGACTTGAAAGGATTAAAACTGAAGTAAATAAATATCAGATGTCTAAATTATTTAACCAAACCTACTTGAATATATATATATATATATATATATATATATATATAATTTTAAATAATAATTAGAATACATCAGTTTTAATGTATTCTACTCATGACATCACAGGTTATATCAAGAACTCATTGATATATATTTTCAAAATTGTAACTGAGAAATTATATTAACTAAATATGGCTAGTAAGCATAAAAACCAGTTTGCTTGACAATCTTATTTAAATGATAAACATTGAAAGCATTTTTTATTAAGTATCTGAATATTTCCTTGCAGAGTGAAAAACGTCTGAATCATGAGCAAAATCTAAAAATGAAGGAGAGAAAAAGATTGATATTCACAAAAAAACTACACAAAATGTATCAACTTGCAATGGCACACCAAGCCACTTTTTCTAGGTAAGCATCTTTTTACATAAGTAAGCATTTGAAATTGAAAGTTTATTATTTTCATGAATAAAAAAGTAATTTTAAAAATGATTTCATTGACTTTTATATTTTTAGAGAACTCTAAACTCAAAACAAATTGGCAACCCAAAAAGAAGTTTTAGTAAGTTAATCTTAATGCACTAACATTGACCAACCAGAACACTTCCTATAAAAAGTATTTTTATAACCAATCGGTTTTCTATGCACCTAGCCTCTTTTTGGATTTACTTTATTATCTTAAAATAATTGCAAACTCAAATTGTTAGTTGGTCCATCATAATTTCTTTCTTACCAGATTCAAACTCAGATGCTTTTACCAACCATTTCATTAAAATTTTCACAAAATTTTATATGCATTGTAATGACTTGGGCTTTTTTTCTACCCACAACTATGAGAGTTTTTGATTTGATTTTTTAATGACATGTCAACTTCTTATGGGTCATTTAATGCTGAAATTTAATTTTCTTGGTAGCTTTTGTAATTTATTTATTTTTCATGTAAAAATATATTGCTGCTAATTTTTTTATGAATATGTTTATTGCTGGCATATTTTTTTTTTTTAAATGTATTGCTGGTATTTTTACTATAAAAAATGTATTTTTATATTTTCATAATGTGTTAACTCCAGTTTAGGGGTTCACTGTTTACCCATAGCTGGGACCCTAACAGATGTTACCACCCCAGGTCAGGGTGGACCTGGGAACAACAGCAATTAAGAGATGGTTCCACACTCCTCAAAACCTCCCAATCAGAGGCCTTGATGCCAGATGTAGTTTATTGTCATACCCAGGACAAACGCCATAAGAGACTTACCTTTATGTGAACCTATTGTATCTAGTATATATCCTTATTCAAGAGAAGTGCATTTAGTTTTATTGTTCACTTTTACTATTGTAAATGAAATAGACCATTGTAAATATAGAGAGGCTTATAGATTGTTATAGCAGATCAGTTTCTGATCTTATCAGAGATCAGTGCTAGAGGAAAAAAAATAAATTCATCACAACTTTGTCAGACATCTACTGTTCATTTAAATGCAATAAACTTATTCATGATTGTTATTTTATATCCTCTATTTCTCTCCTTTTCCCAATGAACTGCATTCTTGTTCCATCAACTATATATTAATATTCCTTTTTTTTTTCACCTCTTTGGTGATAACTTTCAAAATGACCAAAGTATCCTTGATGGCAATCCTTGAATTGTTCTTGATATTTCTGAGCATTTTTCTTACCCAATAAAGGTGATACTTTGGGTTGCTTTTCCTTTCCAGAGTCTGTACTCAAGTGGTAAATTTTTTAACAGTCTTTCTTTCATTCTTAATCAGATGCACCCAGACGGTGTTCATCTCTATGCTAGGCCTACTGAGGAGATTGACTAAACTTAACCTGTGTTTTGAATCTTTCAGTTTTTTATCCTCCAGTGTTGTTCTCTGTTATTTTCATTTCCCCGTAGGTAGATGACCACCTTTTCACTCTCCTTATATGATCAGCCATGCCTGATTTCAGTGTTTCTCTTTAGAGTACAGCTTCTTGTTCCTCATCCTTACTTTTATGGGTGACTTGTATTCATAGCCACAACTGTATGAAACTGATGACTAAAAGCTTGAATCCTTGTCAAGATGCTGTTTTAAAAACACTATATGACTATTTGCTGACATGGGTTGGAGCATTGGTGACTTTCTTGATAACCTTTTATGGAGGTCATCTTTATGCAAAGTTCTCTCCCTTGATTCAGGATTGATATGCCCAGAGAGTTGATTTGTTTTCAAATACCATCCTGATACATAGACCAAGATCCTCTGAATCTGTTTAGATGAACAACTTATGTATGGTAGACAAACTGTGACAGATTTTCTTTTGTTATTTATTGTTTCTGTTCGTAGAAGCCAATGATACGCTTACTTGGGTAGTTGTTACCTTGAATGATGTTTCTAATTCTGATCATTTCCTCTTGGTAGGCATATGTGTTTGGCTCAATGTTATGGATGGCAACTATATTAATACTGTATACAGGGTATGATGGATAAATTGTCGTCTAAATTACACAAAACTGAAAATAACACTGACATCTCAATTTAACAGATATATTTATCAAAATATTACAAAAATATCTTGAAATACTAAAGAGTAAATTTATTCAATAAAATTTTCATTGGCTTCAGCCATAGCCTCCAGATTAATTCACAATCTTCTGCAACTTTTCTGGATGATCTCCTTGTTTAAGTTGGTGAATAATGCCATAATCCTTACCTTCAGTTCATTTTTGATGTTATAAGGAGTTTTGTTAGTCTCTTGCTTAACTGCACCCCACACATAATAATCAAGGGGGTTGCAGTCTGGGTAGTTAGGTAGTAAATCTGCAGGCCACACATCATGAGTATGGCAACTACTTTTACTATTATTGACATCTGTGGGATAAAGACAAAGGAGGGTTTCTTTTTTATTGTGTGAGCAAAGCCTGGTGACAATAATGAAGTTTTAGATATTTATAGCACTTGATGCTGAAGTTGATTGATTGATTGAGTTGTCATTTATGAGTTATCAACCTGTCATGAGTTATTTAAAGCCTAAACATATTTTGACTTGTAAGAATAATTCTTTTTTGCTAGTGGATATTGCATTAAAAGTTTTTGAGAATAACAATGATTTATCCAGATACAAGTCCTACTATTTAACTCACAGCTTTTTCATCCCTTTCTCAAGGGAATTTCTGTGTAAGTGAATATAATAAATCTGACTGGAATTCAAACTTCAGAGTTGAATTATTTCTTGACTGGCTGCCACACAGTGCTAGAGACCCCAGTATACTCTACCAATTAACTCATAGCAGGGTGGGCGGGTAGAAGAGATGGATTCATGCCTTTTCCAAGATATGAGTACAAAAGAGAACACAACAAACTAGACCAGATTTTGAACTTGGTTTGTTGGTAACCATTATGCTTTGCCCACCTTTATAAATACGCAAATATATTGAATATTAAGGGATGAAAATTACTGGATGGAAAACCTCTGTAGAGTTTACCTTCTTTGATAATCAGAATTCAGAATGTTGGTGTTAACTTAGATCATTGGCTCTGCCAGCATCTGCAACAAAGTTGCTACCATTTCAGCCACTGGGCAAATCCTGCAAGTTTTCTTTAAAAAATTGACTTTCTGTTCTATATATGTGTTCTAAGTAGTTGAAAATAAAATAAATGAAGTAACATAGAAAAGGTTTTAAAGAGTTTAATGAGTTATGTGCTGTTGTTTTGTTATAGGATACTTGCAAAACATTCAGATGATTTTGGTCCTGATATGGATCCTCTTGGATCCGTTAAGGTGAGTGTTTCCTTTTCAATTTGGCCCAGCAAAACTCAAACTTTTAAATAGCTATTATTTTAGTCATCAATCAGTTCCGTCATTTCATTATTTGATGAAGTGTTTAATAGTATTTCCTTTTAAACAAAGGGGCACAAAATAAGTCTGATATATAAAAGAAATAAAAGAAACATCATCTGGTTCACACCACTATTGAATATGGCAGTAAAATCTAAGAGATGAAAAACGTTTTTTAAATTGTTAAAAAAGTGCTTCCCTAAAGGATTAGAATTGCCAAAGATTTTCAATAGGAATATAATCATTAATAAGTAACAGCTGCATACTAATGGGGATAAACAAATAACAAGGCATAAGAGAAAAGTATTAAATTGAAGAGATAAGGAGAACCAAAGGTGGAGTTGCAGAAATCTGAAAATTTGTCCTTTTAATGGAAATTGTCAGATTAGAAATGTGGTGTATCAAGCAACAGTAAAGTAAATGGCTGTCAAGTCAAGATATACATTGGATCAATGGAGGATGCCATTTAAAAACAGCTATTATAATCATAAAATATCTATGGAGACAGCCAAGTACTAGTGTAGTACTGTGTTATTGTGTTTCATATGGGTATTAAAAACATGAAAAAATATGACAATAAGAGTCAAATGGGAAATAATCAAGAAGACTTTGAGTTATGGAAAAAGCTTGAGACTTTCTAGGTTATGCTTGGTGGGTGGGGACTGATGGAAATTAGCAATAATAATGTACAAAGACCTTTTGTTTGGTGACATGAAGAGGAACATAGGTGGTATGATTAATTAGAAAGTAGTGTGAGGTATAATGATAACCAAACCTGCTTGAAGATCCAAGAAGGGAAACTGCTGTAGTGTGGTGAAGTAGTTATAGCTTTTTAAGATGAACATTCTTAACATTATGCTATGTTTTAGGTATTCGGCACTTTTTGAAGTCTAATAGGACTAGTCAATTTCAGGTTAAATGTGAGTGTGTGTAGGTGTGCATGTATGCACACACATGTGTGTGTATGCATATATATGTGTGTATATATATATATGTGTATGTATATATATGTATATATGTGTATGTAAGCCACATGTAAATATTATTTTTGATGGGTACTATGCTAGAATATATATAACCCAGACCAGTTGAGATTTCACTACAGATGTCTCTTCACAAATTTAATTTAAGTTTAGTTAAAATATTAAATGATAGTTAAAATGGTTTATTATTTTCAAACTCTTGATTTAATTTTCTTTTGGAAATTATTTTATGTGCCATTTTTAATTTTCAAAGTGTTAAATTAAATTAAGCCATTTTGAAGGGAGAAATATATTTTCTTTCATTATAACAATTGATTTTTCTCAGGAAGATGAAAATTTCCATACCATCTGTTTGATGTCCAAGTGTTTTTTTTTTCTTAAAATTCCCTTCTGAAACGTGTGTGTGTATCAGTTTGTACTCCATTAAATCTGCTGGTTGTTGCATTGTAAAATCTGTTAGCTCTCTGAATTATTAAATTGATCAATTTTTCAATTCGTTGATTAAATAGATATTTTAGATTTTAAACAATGAAAACTTTTATTAATTGAAAAGACTGATATGAAATAACTCTTTTCCTGTTCAATTTTAAATCAAGCAGTTGGAATGTAAATGTAGATATTTGTTTTCAAAACCCTACATTCTTATCATTAAGCCATGTTTGCAAGTGCTCTTTCCTTGTGAGGATTGTTGTTTTTTTTTCTTGAACATGAGAATTATTTGTCTGTTTTGGTGCCTTAAATAAAAACTAAAAAAAAAAGATGCCAAATACTTTTTGTTTTTGGTATTTCTGGTTTGTATGAAAATAAGGGAAAGTGATGGTTCTTTGATTTAATTGCTTCCACCATTATTGGTTTTTACCATCTATTTTGTATAGTTTCCAAGGATTTATTGCTGCCTCCATTCTCTACCTGGCTTGCCAATTTCTCTGACACCTACACTAAGAAACATTCTTTATTATTTCTCATCAGGCTACAACAAAGCAATAGTATTGTTGTATAATAAATATGCCAACAAGTTTTGTTTATGAACAAACGTAATGAAAAATTCATTCTTTTATGAGCCTTAAAAACATTAACTGATAAAACTGAAATCAGTGAGCCCATTAGGGTTGAATGTAATCCAAAAAAAAGCGATCACTTGCCAGAATCATCATAAAATATTTACATATATAGAATGGAGATAGCCAAATAATATCCAATTTTTCTTTATGAAAGACTCTAAAAACCTAGTTTGTTAGATGAAAGATATATTGTTTAAAAAACAGGGATGTCTACTCAAATATGTATATCCACTAAATATAACATATATAGTAATAATGGTGAACTGTCGGTAAAAATCTATTAATTCCTTAATATATATATATATATAACTAAAGAGCCAGGCAAACCTACCTAGGTTTCACCTACGTGGATTGTCAGGGTACACTGGCCAAAGAGTTAACATTAGAACAGAATAGACATATTAAATGCTGGTTACTAGTATAGGTTTGGTTTTCTTTCTTTTTGGGGGGGGTGGATAAATAGGTTTAACCCCTCTTGTTGAGTTTCTGTTTTATTTTACTTTTTTTTTGGTCACATGGTCATGTTTTTATGTTGTAGGCTATTTATATTCTGTTCTAATGTTACCTCTTTGGCCAGCGTACCCTGATGATCTGCGTAGGTGAAACCTAGGTAGGTTTGCCTGGCTCTTTAGGTTCATAGTTAGATTTGCTCTACTTAGTGTATTGAGCACTTTGCTTAGTTATTTTTATTTTACTCGTGTCGGAGATTTTTTTTCTTTGGACTTTGAGCTTGAATATATATATGTGTGTGTGTGTGGGTGTGTGTGATATCAGAATGACATGTGGAAAAAATCTTAGTTTTTTGCTGATGCGTTTCGTCTTTCGACCATTTCAAGGCAAAAATGATATCAAAATATTTTTGTTGTTATAGTTACATTAAAGAATCCAAATTTAAAAATGTGAGACACTTATGCAGAAGCAAATTTTTTCCAACACACCATTTCCACTTTTAAATAATGTAAGTTTGATGGTAGGAATTGTTGTTTGATATATAGGGCCTCTTGAATCAATATTTATATATTTATATATATATATATATATATATATATATATATATATATATATATATATATATATAGTATTTTTTGTTCTGTATGACACTTTTCTATATCACTAGAAGAGTCCATTAAATTACTCATCTCTGTGTAGTTGACTCATCTGGTGATGTAATATAGATACCATCTCATGTTTATACAATAAATAGTGTGTTTAAGAAACTTTTTAATTGCAGCTGGCTTTGTAGACAATTAAACTTTGAAAGTTATGTTTAAATATATATTAAAATTAAGTTAATTTTAAAAAAATTATTTTCATTTCTAGCAAAAGAACAAGGCAGAGGATCAATTGTTATCTTCACTAAATTTTATTTTAATCTTCAGCAAGCATTAAGCATAAGCAAAAAGTATAGAGTAACATGATTAGTTTTTTATATTTTATATGTCCAATGGGGGGGGAGGTGGCAGCTCAAAATTAGAAACCAGAAAGTTCAAATTTGCATTCATTAAATTCACTTAAGGTAAATACTCTTCGGAAAAGTATGAATCTTTCTCTTCTCCCTCCAACTATGGGTTAAATATTAGGGTAGACTGGGATTTTTTGCTGTGGTTGGTAACCAGACTAGGAGAAGGACAACGCTGGTTGTGTCATGGGCTAGCAACTCCCTTCCATAAAAACATGCTGCATGGGATAAAAAACAGAGCAGCAATGCCCAGTGTTCTGAGAATTGTGACCCCCATACCACTCCCGTCCTGGGTATGATGATAAACTACATCCGCGTCCTGGGCAAGATGATGCGTCCAGCAGCAAGGCCTCTGATTAGGAGGTTTTGAGGAGCGTGGAGCTGCCTCTTGGTTGCTGGTGTTCTCAGGTCTGCCCTGACCTGGGGTGATGGCACCTGTTGGGGTCCCAGCTACAGGCAAATAGTGAACCCCCAAACTTGGGTAAAACACTATGAAAGTGTAAAAATAGGTTTTAATATCAGAAATTTCCAGCAATAAAAAACTATTACCAGCAATACGTTTTTGGAAAAATATTACCAACAATGTTTTTAAAAAATAAATATTACCAGCAATACATTTTTGAAGGAAAAATATTACCAGAAATAGATTTTTGACAAGACAAAATATTATCAGTAATAAAAATTTTGTCAGCATTAAATAACCCATTGATGTTAATATGCCGTAAAACAAGCCAAACCAAACCAAACACATACCACTCATTGTGTCTAAGGGACTTGAAAGCTGTGACCCCTCCCTATTCTTTGGAGTGTCTGTGGGACTTTAGTGAGTCTAAATATGATGCAGTTGTAGAATTACTTAAATATTGCTTTCAATTTTTAATGTCTGTAGTCAGACATAATTATTAGATGAAATTTGATCTGAAATATTCTAATGTTCAGTCTATACAAGTAAAAAAGAAGAAAAGGATGTTAAAAGTAAATATTTGTTGTATAAAATAACTGCTTTTTTCATCATTAAACTATTGACTTATTGATGTACCTCAGTAAGTTAGTGATATATGTTTTCACTTTTTACTACATATGTAGTATGTTTCATCTGTCTAATGTTTCATATATATGTATATATTTTTTATGCTCAGGTTTATCCAGACAATGAAGTAGAAGCATCAAAAGCCAGAGGAAGTCAATCAGATGAAAGGATGAAATTGAACCTGGATTCAAGTGAATTAATGAAGGCATTGGATACTTCAAGAGATGAAATGATCAACAATAAACAACTTGTTTCTGCTGAGCCTTTGTCTCCAGTTACAAAAGAAAGAAACTGTTCTTCTACTGAACCATGGGAAACATCCGATGAAGAGAATGAAATGCTCGTTAATGATCTAGTTATGCTGTCAGTTGAAGACTCGACAAAATGATCTGGATTTGGTGTCAGCTGAAAATTCACAACTCAAAGAAAATAAAAGAAATGAAAGTTGTTGACAATGTTCTTCTCATTGAGAAAAACAAACTCTAAAAATGTTGCCAGTAAGAAGATTGAAACAGAAGGAAAAAGAAAAGCTTTAGATATTTTTTCAGTTTTAAAGAAAAAGCAATTAGTGGACTAGTAATATGGAACAAAACAGTTTAACTGAGTAGAAATACAGATATGGAAATGACTTTTGTCAAAAGACAAAAACGACAATCAAGGGTTGTGGATTTGAGTTTTATGCTTTTGTTCACATCTGCAGTATTTACTTACTACCGTAGATCAACAATCAATGAAAACATTTAGATGAAAGCAAATACAAGTCAAAAGTTGATAATACAAAACTGAAAGTGAAAGTAAATACAAGTCAAAAATTGTAATCAGTTGAAAATGATTAATCTAATAAAAAATGAAGATCAAATAAAAATTAAGAATAAGAAATGAAAATGAAAGATGTTTTGTCATAAAAAAATCAATGTGAAAGTAAATATAAGTAAATAATAATAATGTTTGACAATGCTTCATGTAATAAAAAACAAAGATGAAAGTAAATACTAGTCAGAAATAAATAATGCTTGACGATGATTCATCTAAGAAATGAAAGTAAATACTGTTCAGAATTAGCAACAATAACTGATAATGTTTATCAAATAAGATGTCAATAAAGATGAGTAAAGTCTAATCATAGTCGATGACAATGTTCTCATCAACTTTAAATGAGAGTTAATACAATCAATAATAATGCCTGATTTAATCTAATCTCATCTAACAAAAAATAAGATGAAGAGATCTAACGAGAGAATGAAGAGATCAAGATCATCTAACAAAAAATAATCAAAAATTGATAAATATCAAAAGAACAAAGAAGTAATATTAATTTACATCCAGATTAATGTCCTTATCTTTGTTGTTATCACAATGTTTTAGGGTGAGACAACGAAATCCACCATAGCTGATCGTGTATGAAGGTAAAAGAGTGGTCACCAATCCTTGTGGAATGAAGTAAAAATATTAGAGAGGAACACTGAAAACATTTGAAGGAATTGGTGCATATGTTAGGCTATGAGGGCCTCCTCAGTAGGCCAAGCATAGAAACAAATACCATGTGAGAGCCATTAATAAATACATAAAGAGAAATGATTGCAAGGCTTCAACAACAACAACAGCAGTAAAGAAATGAGAGCCCAACGTGAATGCAGTCAAGCATGATAGCAGCAGGCAGGACAGAAAAAAACATTAAATTTAAGATCCAATTCCAATTTCTAGATCCAGGATTGTCCCACAGGACAGTAACCTAGTGGATTAAAGCATTGGCTTATGAATAAAGTAATTGTGAGTTCAATAACAAGATGAAATATCCCTCGATAGATGAACAGCAGAGTGAGAACAATCTAGCCCCATAAATTAAATAAAGGATTCAGTCTGAAATACCCTGAAGGCTATCTGGATCGACAGATACCTGAAAAAGTCTGGAGGGAACAATGGCCAATAATAACAACAAGGATGAGGACATTAGTCTGAATGTAAATAATGATAACATTTCACCCCAGAAATTTAGACAGAAATGCAGTATTTAACTTAAAATTTCAACTTGAGAAAATGTTTGCTTTTTACAGATTGGGGATTTTAAGCAATAATTTAAGCTCCATTTAAAATCTTGGTTGATTTTAAGATAATTACAAAGCAACTTTTGAAAAAGATAATTATTGAATCAAATGGATATTATTCTTTCTCTAATGTTGTTAAAAACAGTCATTTTTTTTGTCTTTTTATCTGATCATGCCTGAAGAGAATGGTTTGGAATCATTATTTTAGCATCATCTTAAGCACCTGTCCAATCACTGAAAATAATTGCAGTCTAACTTGTATCGATTTTCCAAGCGTAGCTTAGATGTGGCACAAGGCCGAAAGTCTGGGGCATCCAGTGAGGATCGAACTCACTACTCAGTCGTAATTGATCTAGCAAGACAAGCTTTCTAACCATTACACCACGTCGAGGTGCCCAATAGAGATTTTCCAAGCGTAACTTTGATGTGGCACAAGGCCGAAAGTATGGGGCATCCAGTGAGGATCAAACTCACTACTCAGTAGTAATTGTTCTGGCAAGACAAGCTTGTTAACCATTACACCACCTCGAGGTGCCCTTGCAGTCTAACTTTTAAGCAGAATAAAGCTGTAGATATGAGCATCTTTGTACTAGCCATTTGCTACTGTTTATTGCTGATTTATTCTTTTACACAAGCAATTGTTGAAAAGTGAAATTTATTAGATGTGTATATAGATCAAACTTTTTTTCTTCTCTACAGAGAAAAATTGCTTCAACTAATTCAAGTTTAATTTTAATTTCTCATCATAAAACCTTATTCAGTAATTTTTTTTTACTTTGGTTTTAATATTTCATCAATATAACCTCTGTTTGATATCATCATGTGATTATCTTTTGTTGTTTTACTAATTTTTTTTTTTGTTGCAGTTGTAAAAATATTGATTACTTGATTTGGTTGAACATCTCTTAGATAAGATAGAGAAGGAAAGCTAGAAGTAAAAACAGTTAACTGTAAGAAGATAAAATGCATGGTTGTCAGAAAAAGAGACAGCCCAAGGTGTGATTTATATATTGGGGATGTAAAAACAAGCAAATTCATAAATTTAATCATCTGGATAGTGCAGTACAGATGAGAGAAAATGTGATACAGAAATTCAAATGGCAAAATAAGCTTTCCAGAAACTAAGCAAAGTATTAAGGGTAATAGAAAAATTTCATTAGAAACAAAGAAAATAAGGCTGAACTACTATAGATCTAATCTCCTATATGACAGTGAATGATAGACAATCTCCTGATAGCTGAAGAATAAATGAAGCAGCAGAAATATGATTCTGAAAACAAATGCTGAGACCATCATGGGCACAACATATGAGTTTTAAAGAAAATTAGGAAATATAATGAAGTTTATACTTACAATCAGAAAGAGACAGTGAAAATTTCTGGTACACACAAAGAGGAAAGAGAGTTTGGAGAATTTAATAGTTACTGAAAGAAGCAGGGGTGTGGAAACAATGAGTAACCTATTTAACAAGTTTGTGCGACTTGTTGACAGAATAAGGTCAAAGAGAGAAGGTTAAGAGTCAAAAGTTACTTAGAGCAAGGGAAAAAAAGAAATTGGGGTGAGCCATTATCAATCATGTTCTGATATTAGACAGATGATGAAACAGTGTGGCTTAGGATTTCTAGGAACTGGTCCTTTCCAAAATATTTTACTTAAACAATCAAGATATTTTTTATATATAAATGATGCTTTAATAATATATTTCTGGAAAACAATATTATCTGACTTTGTAAATAAACTAAACAACATACAATTTAATTTACTTATGAAACAAAAAAAAAACATTATACAGGGTGTACCCCCAACATTGACATTGAAAATGTGAATATCTGAGTAACTATAGTCAATGACGAAAATTATTCATACACACATTAATTTTGAATATTTTTATCCATTTCTCAGAATCTAATGCCTGTATGATGCCAGGTTTTTTTTATATGTTAATAAGCACAAGAAAAGATTTATAAAACTCAATTTTCAGAACAATAGGTTAAATGCAACAAATTTGACAGCAAAATAGGAAAAGACAAAATTATTTGTACAGTAGAAAATATTGTTTTAAATTAATAGATTCATGTAAGTATATGTAATTTACATAATTATTTTATTGGTGACACCTTCTAGACTATTTATTCAGTAGAATATTTGTGATAATCTCAACAAAGAACATGTTGTGCATAGATAATCACCATTGTTATCCTTATGTTAACTACTATAGGGAAAACAAAGGAGCTTAGCGTTGATTTGAGACAGAGAATTATTAACTTCCACAAATCATGAAATAGTTACAGCACTAGATTAGCTCTCTCTAGGTCTATGGTACAGTCCATTATAAAGAAGTTTAAACAGTTTGGCACAACAGAGAATTGGATATGGAAGAAAATCCAATTGTCACCAAGAACTGCACAAAAACTGTGTCGTGAGGTTAATATAAACCCAAGAGTTGTTTTGAAAGACATTGCCAAAAGTTTGGATACGATGGGTATCAGCGTAAGTATTTGCACAATACAACATTGTTTAAATAGAAATGGGTTGTATGGAAACTGACCATGACAAACTCCTCTTCACAAAACCATGTCACATTGTTACTCAGTTTAATTTTGCCAAAACGTTCTTGGACAAAGAAAATTGCTTTTGGGAACAAGTACTATGAAGTGATGAAACAAAAATTGAACTTTTCAGACATAATGATGTACAGAAGATTTGGAAAAAGAAAGGTGATGCTTTCCTCACAAAGAATACAGTGGTAACATTAAAACATAGAGGTGGCTCAATGATGTTTTGATGTTCTTTTAGTTTAAGGGGGACTAGACAATTAATTGCAATAAGAGGAATAATGAAATCTGCAGACTATATCAAAATTCTGGATGAAAATCTACAACTATCAGCACAAAATCTTCATCTAGGTTGGCGATTTACTTTCCAGCAAGATAATGATCCCAAACATATGTCTAAATCAGTGGCTTCAGAAAAAGAAGATTACAGTTCTGCCATGGCCTTCAATGAGTCCTGACTTGAATCCTATTGAAAATCTATGGCAAGAATTGAAAGTTTGAATAAATCATCAGTCACCAAAAAACCTTCAGGAATTAGAATGTGTAACCATTGAAGAATGAAAGAAAATTCCAGAAAATACTTGTTCAAATCTCATCAAAAACTTTGGAAAATCATTGCAGTCAGTTATAAAGCTAAGAGATCATGCTATTGACTATTAATATTGTAAAAATTGTTCAATTTTTTTCTATTTTTCTTACTGTATGAACAATTTGGTCTCTTCTTATTTTGCATAATTCGCCCGTCAAATTTGTTGTATTTAACCCATTGTTCTGAAAATTGAGTTTTATATTCCATTTCTTGTGCTTATTAACATATAAAACACCTGGCATCATATAGGCATTAGATTCTGAGAAATGGATAAAAATATTCAAAATTGATGAGTGTACAAATAATTTTGTCGTTGACTGTACATATTCCAGGCAAACGAAATTAAATAGGCTTCATATTGAACAATAAAAACTTATTTATCAAAATTCGAACAAGATATTCAAATAGATATACATTTTATAACCATTTCACAAATGATCAATATGCACACCATCTGTGACATGACACACATGAAGTCGATAGTCCAGCCCCTGCTAAACATGCTGTAGCATATCTCTCATAACATTTTCCAGCAACTCAATGATTCTCTGTTTAAGTTCCGCTAAGCTTGTGTTCTTTCACTTAGCCCCATAGAAAAAAAAATCAGAAGGTGTCAAGTCAGGTGAACCTGGTGGCAATTTCAACAATGCATTGTCATTATCACTGGAATGCTTGATCCATATTACTGGTAGATTCTCACTAAGTCCAAACTGAGGTGCCGGAGAATGTTATGCAAGGCATGCTACACCATGTTTGGCAGGAGCTGGACTCCCGACTTGACGTGTGTTGTGTCACAGGTGCTGGACATATTCAACATTTTTGAAGCTTTGTGAAATCAGTCATAGAATCTGCATCCCTTTGAATATCCTGTTCAAATTTTTTTATAAATAAATCTTTTATTGTTCAACATGAAGCTTATTTAATTTTGTTTACCTGGGACAAGTAGTTACTTAAATATTCACACTTTAAATTATTTTTAAAGAATAACCTGTTTTACTTTTCCTTAATTACATTGTAATGTTATTTGTGAAGAAAAACCTTAACAATCGATGTAACACTTGATGTTTATTTTAAATACAGCTGTGCTTTTTGACTATATTAAATGGATATAGAGTTTGGTCTATGACATAGCCAGGGCCAGCAGTACATATACTAATTTTATATCTCATGTATGACACAACCCCCCCTTAAAATTAGCTTCAAAAGTCACATGATACGTGTGTATATATGGATAATTAAGATTTGATAAAATGAACAAATCAGACGGATTCAAATTATAGCAGATACATTATTAAAACATATTCTGTTAATCAGTTTTAGACAAAATAAAAATGTCCTTTTATTGAAAATTATTAGTAACATACAATATGCCTACTGAGTGGATACCAAATTACAAGGTAACCAAAATAGTACTGGCTGTTTTTAATTTATTAGAAAAAAAAAGTATACAGCAAATTTGACATACCATTAGTCCTCAAAGTAATCCTCATTGGCATCCAGAGCCTTTTACCAATAAGTCTCCAGCTACACAATGCCTTGGGTGTAAAAATCAGGGGTCTTGAATATGAAAAAAATCTGAGTGCCTGCTGCAAGTCTGCTTAATTTATAATGGATTACCCATGATGGTGATTGTCCAGGGAATTTGAAGAAGTGGTAATCTGTTGGGAGTAAGGTCCCAGGGAGTAAGGTGGATGGCACAGTGTTTTCTAGCTAAGTCACCAAATGGTATCCCTGGCTACCCACAGCACATTTGGCCTGGCATTGTCATAGAGGAACAGTACACCCTTGTGATTAACTAATGTTAATGTCTGCTTCAGTGACTATTGAACATGTTTTAACTGCTGCAAGTACAAGTCCCCCAGTCATGGTTTGGACTGTTGGTAGCAGCTCATAGCTGACAGAGCATGATCTTGCATAGTTATAGAGGTGGTCTTGTGGTATGAGGCATGGAGCCCCATGGTGACAGCCAATGTCTGGCATTTCTTCACTGGTGAGTATTTAATCAAATATGGGTGCTGAAAAAGCAATGAAAAAGAGGCTAGCACTTGTTGCTTGTTGGTACGTGAAATCTCACTGTGTCATCAGAAACCTGGAAGCATTTCGCAAACTCACCACATGTTTGGTCACCACATGTCCTCTTCTATGGCTGCCTTCATGGCCTCATCATCTAGGACCTGTGGCAGACTACTATGGGATTCCTCACAAAGAGACAGCTCTCTCAATCTGAATTTCTAAAACAATGCCTGGTGATGTATTCACTCACAGCATTATCCCCAAAGACTTGATGTATTCAGTGACTTGATGTAGCTGCAGACAAACCCACCTTCAAGTCATAAAACCCTTAATGAGCTGCTTTGAAACTACCATCTTTCCTTGTCATTGCTTGAGCTTTGACTGATGTGTTTGTGTGCAATGTACATGCATTGGTCAAGAGCAATGCCCTTGCTCCCACACACACTGTTTTCTTGGCATGTGACACATGCATTTGTATATCAGTGATCACTTCTTCCCATATGACATAAAAAATGGCAAGCAGTTTTTTGGTTAGCTTATAGAATAAAATTTAATTAACCTATCATTTAAGGAGGAAGATAAAGTTTTTACAGCATTTAAAACATTTATTAAATTATTAATCTGGAAAGTTTCAGCTTTTAATCATGTTATTAGAAATTTGATATATTTCAAGTAATCTGCTGTCAAATAAAGCTGAACATTATTCTCTTAACTATTCAAGTATACTATTATTTCTGTGTACTGAGTATAAATAAAAGGAAAACATATCAAGTAGGTAGTCTGTGTTTGCATGATAGTCCAAGCAGCAACAGGTGTAAGAGTCTGAGTTGAAGTAATGAGGAAACATTAAGAAATCTTCCTGTGTTTTGTCTATTTCCTGTCATGCAAAAAAAAACTGTCTTCAGAAGAAGTGACATAAAAAAAGAAGAAAAACAATTATTATAAAATATCTCAACACTTTCTGGAATATAAAAATTTTGAGTTTACACTTTATCTGCTTTCTTCTTTTCCATTTTCCATTTTCTTTGCTCAGATTTTCAAACCCCACCCACTGTCAAATTCCTACAACATTTTGTATTGAGAATCAAAAAAGAATTTATAATTGATTTCAGCTACTGAGAAAACTACTTTTTAAACTAGAATATGTTCCAACATAAAAATTCTGTGAACATTTCAACATCTTTCAATTAAGGAAAATAGGTTTCAGATGGAAGCCAAATTTAATAAAAGTTTTTTATTTGAAGATTAATTTGCCAATTATCAAAAAATTAGGGCCAAATTTGACACAGAAAGATGAGATTACTTCCTTTATTGGCTACACTTTTTTAACATCTTCAGTGTAATTCTTAGCTTGGTGTTTGCACACTGACTGCTCGCAAAGGGTAGTTGTAAAATTCCATACTACATTTAGTTTGCATCCACAATAAACAACAGATTTTGTATATTTCATGAAAAATGAAAATGTGCAGAGTGGATACATTTAATAAAATTCATTATGAAATGAAAGGTGTTTCTACTTTTGATTCTGTTTTTGTTGCTGCAGTAAGAACAAAACAAAATTATGTTTTCTAATTCTTCCACACCCAGTAACCCCTTGTGTCTTAGTGGCTTTACTACCTTGCTTGGGTGAATTTGATTTAAAAATATATCTGTAGACGATGTACAAAAATAGTGATAATCTAGGAAGCGTTTGAAATTGAGATTTTATTTACATTACATAGCATTTCCTTTATGTTTATATCTGTGTAGTGAGAACATGAACACAGGGGTAACTTAACTAAATCTTTATTCAACTTAAAATGAAGCATGCCCTATTGGACTTACTTAAATACAAAATACATTGGAAGGGGAAATAATCCATACTGTATTTTTTTTCTGTATTTATTGTTTTGTTTTGTTTTTTTTTTACTGAATCTTATGAATTATTTTACATTCAACCAAATAAAAAGTAGAAACAAGCACGATTTAATTTACATTATAAAAAATTATATTAAAAATCTATTGTATTATTTTATTCAGTTTTCCATCATTTGATACTGTCTAGCATTGGCCAGGTCTCAAGGTTACTGGATTAAAAAGATGTATTTGATAACACTTTTGGAGTATCAAATGGTAAAGAAATAAGAACTGAAATAAAAGTTCTTCATTTTCAGAAGGTTACTGAATGCCACAGATTGATAAGAGTAAAGTGGCCAAAATGTTGCAATAAAATGCAATGCCAATAATCACATTTTCAGAAAAATAAATTTCTCAGGTCTGTAGTATGTGTGCAGAAATTAGTAACCAGAGTTACTCCCCTTGATACGGGACATTTTTCTGAACAAGATTCTGATGTTGTGTGAAATAAAAAATGAGAGCTCACCGTAAGACACAAACACTGTACACTTAAACATGTGAACTTACAATAAACAACTGTCAAACATATCTTGTTTTTCATACCGAAACACCCCCCCCATGGAAACATTATAGTTCAGTGACTGTTATTGCTCTTTCCAGTACTGATGAAGGCTTTCTCGTTAACTTTTTGTTTGAATTAGTGTGTGAAATGTCAACATCTTGATTATGTCATTTTCTTCTCTTTGAGTTCCATGTACATTTTAGTTGTTGCTGCTGTTGGTAGTCCTCAAGTGATGCGGTTTCTGCTTGTTTTTTCTTCATTTTTACACATTCATCTGAGAAAGTGCTTCTGAAAAAAACTGGTCCAATCAATGTATTAATTACTGTCAATAAATTGTTTTGTTTTTTTTAGCATGAGGCTTATAAATGTGACAAACCTCAGATTAGTTGATAATTTAATCATGAAGCTTATAAACATGACAAAGCTCAGATTAGTCCAAAATTTAAGCATAAAGCTTTATAAGCATGAAAAAGCTCAGATTAGTCCAAAGTTTTTTATAAGTGTGGCAAAGCTCAGATTAGTCCAAAATTTAAGCATAAAGCTTTATAAGCATGAAAAAGCTCAGATTAGTCCAAAGTTTTTTATAAGTGTGGCAAAGCTCAGATTAGTCCAAAATTTAAGCATGACATGATGCTTACCTTCTTAACGCAGCTAATGTTATCCTCACTCAACTTATGGAAAATAAATGACATTTCTAACTCTTAATTAGGGTTATATAATTTAAGCATGAAATTCAGCTGAAACTTGAGAATTTGCTAAGCCTGACAAGGCTCAGCTGAAATTACTTAATGCTAATAAATAAAAGAAAACAAAAAATAAAATACATCAAAAATTCAGTTAAAAATTCTTGCATTCATTTATATTTTCCATATTTTTTTGTATTTTCTTTCTGCTTTGAATGAAAACCAAGACTTCTGCCAATTGAATAATGTTCAACTCTTTTTAATTTTCTGAATTTTTTTTTAGGCAGGCAGCATTCATGTTTTATAAAATTTTTTCAATGGTTAAGGCCATTTTGAGTGCACAATTTGAGTGACATCATTTAATTAATTTGTTTGCAAATTGTGTGCATTTATTTGTGTGTGTGTGTGTGTGTGTGCGCACGTGTGTGTGTGTGTGTGTGTGTGTGTGTGTGTGTGTGTGTGTGTGTGTGTGTGTGTGTGTGAAATGAGGGAAGAAATTTTCTTTAATCAAAATTTCACAGCTACTCTTTTCAACAAAAAAATCATAAATTATACACACATTACATGTTGCTGATTATCAAATTAAGATTTTTCTGACAATTTTTTCTGCTTCCAAATAAAATTATTCTTGTTGTGAACTTGAATTATTAATTAAATTATTTTACTGAAAATGGAGAAGTTTTTTTTTTCATGAAAAAAAAAGTTTCTTTGCAAGTTGTATAGCCTTTCTACATAAAAAAAAATTGCTTTAATGACTGTTTCTCTTGGTTTATAGAACAAATTTGATTTTTTATGCACAATTCAACAAACCGATTTATATTTTTTTGCAAAATGCGATGAAGTCAGTACGCCTTGTGCTTTATAAAACTGGGATGAAGAGTCATTTGTTGAAATTGATTTTCTCAGGCAAATCATGTTGAAGAAACATTTTAAAGCATAAATTAAGAAATACTAAGCATTATTTCAATGATTTAAACAATTCCTAATAATTAATCTCTGATTTTACCCCAAATTATTTAAAATGATATGAATTGAATGTAACACAGATTGCTGCAGCCATGGCAGCAATGACCAAATTGACGAGAAATCAGCTTTCAAACAAAGTACAGACTGTATAAATTGCTGTCTCCATTCTTCTATATGAATGTGAAGCATGGACACTGTTGGCAGAAACAGAGAGAAGGATCCAAGAGTTTGAGAACAAATGCATGAGAAAATTCCTTGGCATTTTCTACTGGGAACAAAAAAACAATCAGTTTGTGTGGAAAAGGGTTGAAAATTTTGTGGAACACCAAGAACCTCTTCACGCCACTGTTAAACAGAGAAAAATGGCATGGTTTGGACGCATTACAAGGCATGACAGCCTGTGAAGACCATCATGCAAGGCACCATTGAAGGTGGACATAGGAGAGGATGTCAATGTAAAAACTGGTTGGACAATGTCAAAAAATGGACACTTACGACTGTACCAGAGCTGCTGATGGCTGCCATTAATAGACGAATGTGGAAAAGAGTTAGCGTGGCTTCTGCATTGGAATCTGCGCTACGATTACATAAGTCAAGAGAAGGATGATGATAATGATGATGATGCTGATGATGATGACAATGAATGTAATGGCTATAATATTTAATTTTAGCCTTGTAGTATATCAGGTTCAATTATTTAAGATAATAATGCATTTCATATTTTATATTATCTGTCAGTATAATGCATAAGATATACAATAATCAATAATGTGTCCTTAATAATATCATTTGGATAGTATTGTAAAGACTGGTAAGTAAAAAGGAATATTCTGGTTAATAATACTTAGCTAATTAGTTAATAATACTTAGCTAATTAATTAATAATTCAGCTAACTGGATCTACTAATGTAGATCCAATTAGCTGAACTAATACTGATTTAGAATAGTATGAAAAGACAAGAGGACTCCATGTTATGTAATAAAACATTTACATACAAATATATAAATATGACAGAAGTTTTAATACAAGGTATTAAAACTAAGTTGCCCATGTTACCAAGTACGTTAACATACACTGGAGATGATAAGCAATGAGAAATACTGATAAAGAAACAGAAAAGCCTTGAATGTCACAGTTTTAACTGATAGTCATGTGGGGCTGGTTCTCGCAAGCCATGGGCGATAAGGGAGATGATATTAATTTAGTTTGCCTTCCATTCAGTAATTGAAGGTCTTGGATTATTTTCATGTGGAATTGTAAGCTGGTAAGGACAGATAATTATTTTTGTATTCCAGTATTTAGGATTTACATTTTAAAGGCTAGATTGGAGGATTCTCATATGAGACCAATCATTAGCAACCTTTTTGTCTCTGTGAACCAGATGTTAATATGCAGAAAACAAATGTTTTTATTTGTAATTTTGTCATTTTGCTTTATTGAAACTAGATTTGATTATCATCAGATCCAAAAATGAAAGAAAGAAACATGTGCATGTTTATGCTTAAATAATAAATCATTAGTATTTTTTCACTAAGCTGGCATTTCTCATGATGAACAAATAGAATGAAAATGAGTGACTTTTAAAACAGCTAATAATATTTATTCTATATCATTTATCAAAGAATTATAAAGAAAAGATACAGAATAAATATTAATGGCTGTTTTAAATGTCACTCATTTTTATTCTATTTTCCATTTGTCATATTTTTGCAAAACTGTCAAGATTCTATATTCTATTTTACACACACACACACACACACACACACACACACACATGCACACACATACATATATTTAAAAATTATAACATAAGTATGTTATAACATCACTACAAACATAGCCATTTTGTTTCAACACTTCTGGTGTCTTGTCAAGTGATGGTGTTGATTGTAAAATAAGAATTTTTAAAGAGTTCAATATTCTGATATATATATATATATATATATATATATAAGGGAGAGGTTATAGTTGTTGCAATGAGAGAAAAGTGTATATTTTAAAGAGAAGAGAGAAATCACAAACGGTTTTGGTTATAATGTGAATTTTTTTAAAATATAAATTATACTTTATTTTCCATATTTTTGCTACACAGGTTTCCAGTCTCATGACCTTCATCAGGCAAAGAGTGGTTATTTCAAGTCCGAGAAAAATTTGGGTTACTGCTACACACAAAAGACAATGGTTAAACATTGGAAAACATAAGAAAAATTAATTCCTTTTAATAATATGTGGAAATAACCATTCAGATAAAGTATAATATTTAAAAAAATTCACATTATAACCAAAAATGTTTGCAGTTTCTCTCTTCTCTTTAATATATATATATATATATATATATATATATATATATATATATATATATATATAAAATTTATTTAAAAATATGTTTCCAACTCATGACATAAGAGGTATGTTTCAAAACAAGAGCAAAACTTCAATATAATTATTTGAATTAAATTGAATTAAAGTAAGCTCTGTTTCATCTTCAAGCGAAATTTTTTTTGGAATAACTTATTTCTGAAATTTACGTGTTTTAATAGTATATTCATAATTGAAATCAAAATTTCCATGATAACAGCCAGGGTGAATTGTTTAAAATAGTTAGGGGTGTGTTGGGTGTTAATAATAAGTATCAGTATAGAGTTACTTTCATAGATGTCAAGTCAGGGTAAGGTGGGGTGTCTAAATTTGAAACGGAAGATGTTTTCGCCTAGTCTGGTTTACATGTCTATGGAGATTTATTTTTTTATTTTATTTCTTTATGAAAGGGATTTGTGCATATAAAAACTGCCGTAACATTTGTTTTTAGATGACTGTATAACCAAGAAATGAGGGTCTTTTTTCAAGAAATCCTTCTATCACTTCAATGGGATTCTATTCCATCAAGATGCTAGTTCTCTGAAGAAGAATATCTTTGGAAATTGAAAGTCCTCCATCCTGCCAAGTTGCCAACTCACCATATTTTCCAAGCCTTCTTTCCTCATTACAGTTCCAATGAATTTCAGTTGTCTCTTCCTGATTCTGAATATAAGTGTCCATTTTGTTTTCATTTTCCTTAAAACTTTCTTATTCCTTACATTTTTTTAATCATTTAACCTCAAGTAAGACAAGGGTACCACTAGAATGCAAGGGACTGAAAGTAAACAAGAAGATTGAAAATAGGGAGGACTGGGAGAAGAGCAAAAAAGGAACAGGCTTCCAGAAGACAGAAGATGGCGATTGATGTTGCATTTAAAATTTTGAAGATTTTAGTTAGTAGGGAAGCAAGAGAACAGGTGGGAAGTGTGAGAAAAAAATGGTAGAGTAGAAATGATGGTTACATCTTGCTAGTTTAACCTAGTTGCCAATCTAGTAGCATATTTAAATTCATGTATTCAGGGCAGCAGGAAAAAAGCTCGTCTAAGCAGTTACCGTGAAAATATTTGTAGAATAAGCACAGGGAAGCCATGTCACATTGGTGAGAAAGTGACTGAAGACAAGATGCTTGGTCAGTACCGATTGTATTGCAGACGCCTCTCTGGATTTTTTTCAAGAATCTTGAGATGCACAGTAGAAGCACCAGACCAGATATGACAGCAGTATTCAATACATAGACAAATGGTAGATTTATAAATGTGAAAGATGGATTCTGATGAGAAAAAAATCTACCCATCGTATTCTCAGTATCTTTCTGTAGAACAACATTTCTGTTACTTCCAGTTTTCTCTTCATCTGTGAGGAAATTGTCCAGCATTCACTGCTATATTGGAATATTGATGTTACATAGCATTCTGTGCTTAGCTTTAGAAATGCATTTTTTGCTATTCCAATCCATACTTGTAGCACATTTTCTATCCTTTGTTAAAACACTTCCCAAATACATAAACTTCTGTACTTGTTTGATTTTGACATCTCAAATTCATAATTCACATTGTGGACGTTTTGCTTGTTAATAATTCTGACTTCTTACAATTGATTTTTATTCATTTCTTCTCCTTTTATTACTGCCTCATATTATTTTCTGCCGTTTTCTTTCTATGTCTAACATCAAGTGTCATCTACATGAGTACATAGGTGGTATTCATTTTGATTACTGCCAAATAGAGCATACACTCCTACCAATGAAAACATATCTACATATCTAAATAGCTAACTAAGCAGCTAGTAATTTAGGTCTTTTCCTATCTATCTATTTTTTTTTATCATTTCACCCCAGACAAGCCAATAAAGCCACTAAGATGCTAGAGGTTAGTGAGTGTGAGAGAATATGAGAAAAAATTTATTAAGGATAAAAAAAAAAATAAAAGAAGAAGAATTAAGAAAGCAGAAGATAATGATTGAAATTTTTGAAAATCTGTTTTGACTTTAAAGCAAGAATCTGTAAGAGAATTTTGTCAAAAATAATTATAATGAAATAATTATAACAATTATAATTATCATTAGTTCACTCATTCTGAACCAATGAGAATCTAGCCCACTTTTCTTCTCTACACACACAAACATATGACATTCTCACTATGGGGCAAGCAGTTCGCACAGACAGGTCATCAAAACAAGCATCAACAAAGATTTCATCTCTTTTACCTTTTTAAGGCCATTAGTAACATTTATCTCTTAATACTCAACAAAAATTTGAGGTAAGAAAACCCTATACACTTCTTGTATTTTTCCAACTAAATTATCTGGGCACACATTACACACATCTTTAAATTATAATTAAATAATATAAAACAAACACTTATCAGTAATAGGTATCCTAATTATATTGTTAACAAACAAATCAAATTTCATCTAAACAACAATTTTAACAATAAAAACAACTTAGTTATAAAAATAATATTGACAATAATGCTATTAACATATATTATCAAAATCAAATGCACCACAATTACAAAAAAGTCAAAACAGCAATAAAACATCATATATAGATATATAAAACCAGTCAATAAAAATAAATGCATAAGATTCATTACTTATTATAAAAAATTCAAAACTATCAACTTAAGTTTTTAAAAATAATATATCCCAAACTTCCAAGTCCTTAAATAAGACCAATGTTGTGTATGAATATACTTACTCACTCAGGAAATGTTTCTCTTTAATTCAAAAGCACAAAACATTTAATATAGGATATACCACAACCACACTCTCATGGAGACTCACCTGCTACCTATTAAAGCAGAGTACCATCAGACAACACATTAATAAGCAGCATTGGGATCATAGTAACATTAAACAAATACCAAAATACTAGTAAAATCAAATATTAAAAGCAGACTTAAGATTCTTGAAGTAATACTAATACAATGAAAACAACCATCGATAAATAAAAACAATTATAAGAGCTCACATCCTTAAATGTACAGGGTGATTGAAAAGAAACTGCCTATTTTATGTATGCTGGACTCTCCTGTCTTTTAAAAATTATAGTTAGATGGGAGAGTCCACCATACATAAAATAGGGAGTTTCTTTTCAATCACCCTCTATATAAAAACACACATACACACAATAAAAGACATGAGAGTCAATTATGACACTTGTCAGCATTTGATTTATTTCAGGTAATTTCCTGTTAATGATCAACTACTGCTAAGGTAAAATGACTGGATTGAACAGGATTCTTGCGAAAGGAGGATTTATTTCAGCTAGAGCATGTATTTTTCTTTTTTCTTCTTGAATGATAAACGGATAATTAAACACCTTCTACTCTAAATTACTGCTCAGATACTGAGTACCATAAGTGATTCTATTCATCAAAATATTCTAGTCAAGATGAAAATAAGGATATTTATATGTTCATTGATTATCTACAAAATGATTTTTTTTACTAAATGATCACCCAATAAAGGCCCAAGAGCCACTCAAGGAAGAGGGTTTATCTATAGGATATATAGGAGAGGTATGTAGCAATACATATACATATATATATATATATATATATATATATATATATATATATATATATATATTTATATATATATATATATATATATATAAATTATATATTTGCAATTGGGTATATATAAGTACATTTCTTTTAAATTTATTTGTTTTTTTTCATTTAATCTATTATATATATATATATATATATGTATATATATATACACAAGATTAATGCAAATATGAAATTTATCACTTAGATGATTAATGTTATATTCAGTACCCCGACTCCAGAGTTTATCGAGGTTAGCATTAGCCATTCTGATAGAAAGCAGAAAGGCTTCTCTCAGATAATTAATAGAGAGCAGTTTTGTTTTGGTGGCATTAAAATTGACAATCCATTCCTTGCCCTAATTAACAACAGAAATTAGGTCATTTTTTTTTAGATCAGCTGCCAACTTGACCATGTTGAACCACTTAGTAAAATAATTTACAGTTATTTCCTGTTGCCTACCTTACTAGTGAAGTTAAAGAAATTGAACATAGAATCAGCTGTACTAAGAGTAGTCTTACACAACTCTCCAAGTTGCGACAAAATGAAAATTTTAACTTAAAAACTTACAAGTTTTAATAGCCTTATCAGATAAAGACTTTCATATCGATGTCAGCCATGGTGCCACACATGTTCAGAAATAGTTAAACTGTTAGCTGAATACAACTTTCTCAGATTAATCATTAAAATGTCTTTGAGCAAAGAAAGCATATAGGACTATTCTTTTTCAAATCTCATGGACTTGTGCTACTGAATCACAAGCAAAGAACTGTACCAGATCTGAGATGACAATAAACTGCATCCAACAGCAAGGCTGCTGATTGGAAGATTGGAGGTTTTGAGGAGTCTGGAACCAAATCTTAATTACTGTTGTTCGCAGGTCTCCCCGGCCTGATGTGGTAGCATCTGTTAGGGTCCCAGCTATGGGCAAATAGTGAACACTGAAACAAAAATCAAAATTCTATGAAAGTATAAAAATACATTTTTATAGTAAATAAAAAAATTACCAACAATATGTATTTCTAGTAAAGTTACCAACAATACATATTTCTAGTAAAATTATCAACAATACCTATTTTTAGCAAAATAATCAGCAATACATTTTATCTGTATTTGAAGGCATACAATTGCATTCATAATATATTTAGTTGAAGCCATAAAATTGTTTTAATAGTACTTAGATTTTACCATTAAATAACACACAGGTGTTGATATGCCAATAAACAAATTCAACCAAACCAGATTGTAGTGATTGGGAAAACATCATCTCAGGAGTCTGCTCTATAAAGTAAAATAAATGAAGGAAATGAAGATGTCAACACTGTGTATGTGAATTTTTTGTCAGCCTCAAATCTTTCACTGATCACCAGAAGGAAATTCCAATCATCCAATTTTGAACCTAAAACTTAATCATATATCTAATTTCCTCAAAAAATATTTTCTGTCATTAATCATGTCAAACCCCATCTTTTAAATTGAGTACATTATCAGGGTTCCAAAATTAAATATTATCATCCTGTCTGGTTCTGCTGTTTTGTTTCTCTTCAATTTGGCCAATGGAGATTTCAATTCAGATTTTAATATTTCTAAGACTTTAATATTTTTGTATATTGCTGGTTGTCCTCGTTCATCATAGAAGAGATATCAAATGTATTTATTTCATATCTGAAATATTTTTTCTTTCTCTAATATCAGTATTCCTTCCTTGAATTTTATGCATCTTATTGATGATCATATCTTTTGTGCTGTTACTTATTTTTATGCATATCTGCAATACTCATTCTTTCTATTTCTGCACATTTTTCATTGAGTCATACCTCTTTAGACTGCTTGCATCTGTTCCTAATTTCTTTTTGCAGATTCCTGTATTCTGTGCTGCATGTTGATATTGTTTCTTGTCTCTTTTTCACCATGTTAATAATTTCATCTATCATCTATTTTTTGTATAGTTTTCATTTGGATGATCTCAATTGTTGATGTTACTAAAGATTCTCTTAATCTGTTGCACCTTGAGTTTCCATTCTTATTTTGTCTATTGTATTAGCTTTTAACATTGTTCATATATTTCTCCTTCAAATTGGGTTATTCAGGAATCTGTCATATTGCAATTTTCATGCTGCCTTTGCCATCCTCAATTTATGTAGTTTCACTCGATGTCTATATATCACTGGAAGGTGGTTGCTCCCAAAGTCAGTCGTTGGCTATAATTTGCAGTGTAAAACTGAATTCCTGAATCTGTTATTGATAGTTATATAGTTGACTGGGTTTTTATTTCTCCTCCTGGGCTTCTCCATATCTATTTATGTCTTTAGTGTTCTTCAAACCACTTGTTGTTGTTTTCATAGCAGTACATATGCTATGAAAAGTGAAAAATCTACTAGCTTAAAAGTAATAAAGACAATCATTCAAAATATGAAAATATTATATATAAGGAATCTATTTTAACTTGAATTTGTCCTGTTTTGCTTAGATTATGAAAAGTATATAAATAAAAAATATTAATGTTAAGAAAGGCTTACTACTGAAATGCTGTGCACTTGTTCTGATGCATTAACAAAAGTAAATGTTGAAATTCTCAGAGAAATAGAAAACATGTTGGATTTGATAAACTGTCAGATTGAACCCACATTAAACAACTTTGGGCTGGGTGGGGTGTAAAAAGGAATTTTCAAATTGGAAATCTATGATATGATCAGTTTCAAGTAGAGAAAGAATCGACTAAAACTTAGCCTCACCCCAATTTTTTTTTTTTTTTGATAACTGGCAGGGACCGACTTTTTCACACCCGCAGTACAGAAGATAATTTGGTGAATTTTAGGCATCTGACCAATTTGGCTTCAACACAAGAATTGTCTTTATCAGAACAAGAGTTTAATGAACTATATATATGCTTACTTTCTATATGAAGTGAAATATTTGGGCCCAAAATGAAAGACATAATACACTGGCGGGAAATTTTTACTGAGGGAAAAACTTTGAGTATTAAACTTTTTAAAAAACTTCATAAATGTTCATTCTGGGGTTTGGGGACCCGAGTCACAGCTCCTGTTGTATGCAATGATTAAATTGTAATAAAAAAGTATATTAACTCTTGAAGTATGCTTCAATCATTGTAAGGTAAATTCCAATTGTAAATTTTTCGTTGTACATCGTAGGTTCGTTTTCGGTTTTAGGATGACAATTTTGAGGCGTATTACCAGCAATAAGAAAATTCACTTCTATTCGGTTTTAAACTATATATTAACAAAAAAACTGTTAATTTTACATATATACACATAACCACAAGTAAATGGTTTAAACACAAATCATACTGATAAATTAACGCAATTTGAAAACTTTGTAAATGCTAGTTGTGTTGAAAAGATTAATGCGGCTGCGTGTTGAAGAGCATTTAACATTTATACACTTTTTTTGAATCAAGGAAAAACAATGGAAAACCGATTTGTGTTTCAACGATAAAATATATATTAAAATCAACAAATACAAAACAATTTTTGTAATGTGTGAATAATAAGGAGAAAAAGTAGTTTCCCTTTATCTGTTAGCTGAATAAGATAAAATGTAATAAAGCAAGTTTTCTGAATAGAATGTTCAAAGTTCTGTATTGAAATAGAATGTTGTATTCAGAAGAACATACAGTAAATTCAGTTTTGTGTTATTGTATAACTAACAGTACTGTTTGCAACTTGGTTTGTTCACAGAGAACTGATGGTGAATGATATTCAAGTTCTGTGTCTGTGTGTGCGCAGTGAGTAGAATGAATAGTCTGTGTAGATGTGTGTGAGTTGCTGAGTTCTACTGTCTTCTACTGTCTAATTTTGGAACGAAACCTGGCTTTTATTATTACCGATAGGCTCCCAGAACAACGGCGGGAGAAATTTTGAAAGAACACAAAAATTATCTGATTGGATGAAAAAGTAACCAATCGGTGATTTTATAACAAAAGCATGTTTGTGAATTAATGGTAGGAAAAATTCAGTGTGGTGAATGCAATCAGTAAATTGTCCTGTGATAATTAGTATTTATTATTTAACCAATCACAGTTGAGAAAAATGTAGGCGTGGCAAACATAGTAGTAGTCACTACAACTTAATTTGTGCATAATATATTTTTTCAAACGTAATAAAATACCGAATGGTTTAAATATTCATAATCATTTAAAATACGTTGTATAATATTGTTAAGTGCTGAAACTAAAATAATAATGTATTAACCGCCCCTGCCGAAATCTAAGACAGAAACACTGTATCTTACCTTCAGTTGTTTAGATATGTCTTTCTCAGTATAAAAAAACAAACCTGTTTCCAATTCAAGGTTGCCTCTTTCGGCTTTTGTAATTATGAAGTTTTCACTCATCATTTACCAAATTATAACAAAAAAAGATTCTGTAATAGTCACCTGAAGCTAATACTTCAAACAGCTTAATCAATGTAGTAAAGGAGTTAAGATGAACTGTCCACATTCAGAAAATGAATTAAAGCGTGAAGTCGGTCAACAATATTGAAAGCTTTGGACTGGTCTAAATTTATTGGCATGCCTCAGGCAGAATATACTCAACTTAAATTACGTCCCGAGTTCAGCTGAAAGAAAAGCCGTCCCCTGTTTTTCTTGCGAGTTTGAGCACGTCGATTAGGGGCGGATAGTTGCCAGCGTTGGATTTAGCAAATCCAACGCCGGCAAGATCTTCACCTCCAACGGACGTACAGAAGTAATTGATTTCCCGTACTACAACTAGACATTGGCATGGGATTCTTGCCGGAATTGAACATCTAACAGCAAAATGGCCAAAAATCTTGTCAGATATAATATCCCAACATGGAATCATATAGCCGTCTCTTTCTCCTGGTTGTTTTTAATATTATTGAAAGCAAGTACCCAATCCCATGTTAAGGGGGGGGGGGTTAATGCCCCCCCCCGCCAGCTCTACGTTCATTGAAACAAGCAGCTTGGTGAAATGTAGCCTCAACTCTTGCTAGTGACCATAAGAATGAAAGCGGACGAACGTGAACGCATGCTGCCATAAGTGTGTCGGCTTTTATGACATGTCCACAAAGCTGGATAACCATATTATTTGTTCTCTCTTTTTTAGAATAGGTCAATGGGACTTATACTAAGTTAAAACTTAGTATAGTGAAAGTGTAAATTACAAACAAAATAACATTCTCATCCCCCAGTACATACGTCTCCTAGTATTAGCCTGGACACTTTGTCAACTACCCCCCCTCTGTTCTTTTTTGGTATTGTTGTTTTTGTTTTTGTTGTTGTTCGTGTCCTATGTAATAGGAGTAGGTAGGCTCTCCTACCGCCCGGTCAGTACTCCCCCCTTCCCTAGGACAAGTTTAGAGGCTCAAACCTTGTTTTTTGTTTAGGAAGGGGTTCCCGGAACTCTCTCTCTCTCTCTCTTTCTCTCTCCCTCTCTCTGGCTTCTACACAAGTGCTGCTGTGTGTTCTCCCGTGATGTGTGCAGTCTGTGGCATTATCTCTTCATTCTGAGGGTAGACGGTTGACAGTTTCCTGGTTGCTGTTTCCGACTGGTAGTTAGGAGCCCTAACTCTTGCGTAGCGTCTTGAGAGTCCGATCTGATCATCAGTTGTATAATACTAGGGTGTCTGTAGTGCCATGTCGCGCATGGAAAGGTGTCACTTTCGGTGGGCAACACTGAGGCCACATTATGATTCAGGCTGTGCCAACTCCTCTCTGCCCACGTCACGGTCGATAACTGTCTGCTTCTTTTACTTCGGGCCTTCTCATCTTCCAACCATAATTCCACATGACTTACCAGACCGAAAAAGTAATCCTAAACCAGCCCCTCAAAAATCACCTAAACCCCTCAACATTTCGTTCTCCAACATCCATGGCATTAGAACAAACTTCTGCAGTATGGAATCTTTCCTCAATGCAAACTGCCCGGATATACTGGCTCTCTGTGAGACCAACCTTGTCTCGTCTATCCCCTCCTCTGATCTCTCTATCCCAGGCTACCTTCCTCTCTTCAGAAAAGACTCTCTAACCCACATGCACTACCTTGGTGTCTACGTCAAGGACCATCTCCCTCTGGCCAAAGAGTTGTCTCTCGAATCGCCAGACCAGTCGTACATGTGTCTCCGACTATCTCTTCTCAATGCGGTAAGCTATCTCTTCTTCCTTTACCGCTCTCCATCCTCTCAAGACTGGGATACTCGATAGCATTTCTGACAGCATAGACAAGGCTCTCTCCCTCGATCCGTTTGCTCACATTTTTGTGTTTGGTGACTTTAACGCCCATCATACCAAGTGGCTTAAGGATGCTACTACTGACCACGGAGGCATTCAAACAGTTAATTTTTTCGTCGATATCCCAATTATCTGTATTGAATCCGGTGATTACTACGCTCATCTCCATGAATTCTAATGAAAATCAAATTCGAACAAGTTTTAGATGAGGGATTAGTCTGTCCCTAATGATAAATTAAAGAAGGGAAAGGTAAATATAAAGCACAGAGAGAAGGGAAATATACAGTGATCACCCACTTTGCGTCCACCGCATTTTTCGTCGATATCCCAATTATCTGTATTGAATCCGGTGCTTACTACGCTCCCTCCATGAATTCTAATGAAAAAATTTTTCGAACAAGTTTTAGATGAGGGATTTGTCTGTCCCTAATGATAAATTAAAGAAGGGAAACGGAAATAGAAACCGCAGAAAGAAGGAAATAATACAGTGATCACCCACTTTGCGTCCACCGCATTTTTCGTCGATATCCCAATTATCTGTATTGAATCCGGTGATTATTACGCTCCTCCATGAATTCTTATGAAAATCAAATTCGTACAAGTTTTAGATGAGGGATTTGTCTGTCCCTAATGATAAATTAAAGAAGGGAAACGGAAATAGAAACCGCAGAAAGAAGGAAATAATACACCCACTGATCACCCACTTTTTCGTCGTCCACCGCATTTTTCGTCGTCGATATCCCAATTATCTGTATTGAATCCGGTGATTATTACGCTCCTCCATGAATTCTAAATGAAAAATTTGTCTGTCCCTAATGATAAATTAAAATAAAAATGGGATTTGTCTGTCCCTAATTTTAAAGAAGGGAAACGGAAATAGAAACCGCAGAAAGAAGGAAATATACATGATCACCCACTTTGGTCCACCGCATTTTTCGTGATCCCAATTATGATAAATCCGGTGATTAAATGAATTCTAATGAAAATCAAATTCGTAAAGTTTTAGATGAGGGATTTGTCTGTCCCTAATGATAAATTAAAGAAGGGAAAAATAAAACCAGAAAAGAAGGAAATAATACAGTGATCACCCACTTTGCGTCCACCGCATTTTTCGTCGATATCCCAATTATCTGTATTGAATCCGGTGAATATTACGCTCCCTCCATGAATTCTAATGAAAATAAATTTCGTACAAGTTTTAGATGAGGGATTTGTCTGTCCCTAATGATAAATTAAAGAAGGGAAACGGAAATAGAAACCGCAGAAAGAAGGAAATAATACAGTGATCACCCACTTTGCGTCCACCGCATTTTTCGTCGATATCCCAATTATCTGTATTGAATCCGGTGCTTATTACGCTCCCTCCATGAATTCTAATGAAAATCAATTTCGTACAAGTTTTAGATGAGGGATTTGTCTGTCCCTAATGATAAATTAAAGAAGGGAAACGGAAATAGAAACCGCAGAAAGAAGGAAATAATACAGTGATCACCCACTTTGCGTCCACCGCATTTTTCGTCGATATCCCAATTATCTGTATTGAATCCGGTGATTATTACGCTCCCTCCATGAATTCTAATGAAAATCAAATTCGTACAAGTTTTTAGATGAGGGATTTGTCTGTCCCTAATGATAAATTAAAGAAGGGAAACGGAAATAGAAACCGCAGAAAGAAGGAAATAATACAGTGATCACCCACTTTGCGTCCACCGCATTTTTTCGTCGATATCCCAATTATCTGTATTGAATCCGGTGATTATTACGCTCCTCCATGAATTCTAATGAAAATCAAATTCGTACAAGTTTTAGATGAGGGATTTGTCTGTCCCTAATGATAAATTAAAGAAGGGAAACGGAAATAGAAACCGCAGAAAGAAGGAAATAATACAGTGATCACCCACTTTGCGTCCACCGCATTTTTCGTCGATATCCCAATTATCTGTATTGAATCCGGTGCTTATTACGCTTCCTCCATGAATTCTAATGAAAATCAAATTCGTACAAGTTTTAGATGAGGGATTTGTCTGTCCCTAATGATAAATTAAAGAAGGGAAACGGAAATAGAAACCGCAGAAAGAAGGAAATAATACAGTGATCACCCACTTTGCGTCCACCGCATTTTTCGTCGATATCCCAATTATCTGTATTGAATCCGGTGATTATTACGCTCCCCATGAATTCTAATGAAAATCAAATTCGTACAAGTTTTAGATGAAATAAATTAAAGAAGGAAACGGAAATAAACCGCAGAAAGAAGGAAATAATACAGTGATCACCCACTTTGCGTCCACCGCATTTTTCGTCGATATCCCAATTATCTGTATTGAATCCGGTGCTTATTACGCTCCCTCCATGAAATCTAATGAAAATCAAATTCGTACAAGTTTTAGATGAGGGATTTGTCTGTCCCTAATGATAAATTAAAGAAGGGAAAATTAAAAAAAAAACGCAGAAAGAAGAAGAAAATAATACAGTGATCACCCACTTTGCGTCCACCGCATTTTTTTCGTCGATATCCCAATTATCTGTATTGAATCCGGTGATTATTACGCTCCTCCATGAATTCTAATGAAAATCAAATTCGTACAAGTTTTAGATGAGGGATTTGTCTGTCCCTAATGATAAATTAAAGAAGGGAAACGGAAATAGAAACCGCAGAAAGAAGGAAATAATACAGTGATCACCCACTTTGCGTCCACCGCATTTTTCGTCGATATCCCAATTATCTGTATTGAATCCGGTGATTATTACGCTCCTCCATGAATTCTAATGAAAATCAAATTCGTACAAGTTTTAGATGAGGGATTTGTCTGTCCCTAATGATAAATTAAAGAAGGGAAACGGAAATAGAAACCGCAGAAAGAAGGAAATAATACAGTGATCACCCACTTTGCGTCCACCGCATTTTTCGTCGATATCCCAATTATCTGTATTGAATCCGGTGATTATTACGCTTCCTCCATGAATTCTAATGAAAATCAAATTCGTACAAGTTTTAGATGAGGGATTTGTCTGTCCCTAATGATAAATTAAAGAAGGGAAACGGAAATAGAAACCGCAGAAAGAAGGAAATTATACAGTGATCACCCACTTTGCGTCCACCGCATTTTTATCGATATCCCAATTATCTGTATTGAATCCGGTGATTATTACGCTCCCTCCATGAATTCTAATGAAAATCAAATTCGTACAAGTTTTAGATGAGGGATTTGTCTGTCCCTAATGATAAATTAAAGAAGGGAAACGGAAATAGAAACCGCAGAAAGAAGGAAATAATACAGTGATCACCCACTTTGCGTCCACCGCATTTTTCGTCGATATCCCAATTATCTGTATTGAATCCGGTGATTATTACGCTCCCTCCATGAATTCTAATGAAAATCAAATTCGTACAAGTTTTAGATGAGGGATTTGTCTGTCCCTAATGATAAATAAAAGAAGGGAAACGGAAATAGAAACCGCAGAAAGAAGGAAATAATACAGTGATCACCCACTTTGCGTCCACCGCATTTTTCGTCGATATCCCAATTATCTGTATTGAATCCGGTGATTATTACGCTCCCTCCATGAATTCTAATGAAAATCAAATTCGTACATTTTTTAGATGAGGGATTTGTCTGTCCCTAATGATAAATTAAAGAAGGGAAACGGAAATAGAAACCGCAGAAAGAAGGAAATAATACAGTGATCACCCACTTTGCGTCCACCGCATTTTTTCGTCGATATCCCAATTATCTGTATTGAATCCGGTGATTATTACGCTCCCTCCATGAATTCTAATGAAAATCAAATTCGTACAAGTTTTAGATGAGGGATTTGTCTGTCCCTAATGATAAATTAAAGAAGGGAAACGGAAATAGAAACCGCAGAAAGAAGGAAATAATACAGTGATCACCCACTTTGCGTCCACCGCATTTTTCGTCGATATCCCAATTATCTGTATTGAATCCGGTGATTATTACGCTCCCTCCATGAATTCTAATGAAAATCAAATTCGTACAAGTTTTAGATGAGGGATTTGTCTGTCCCTAATGATAAATTAAAGAAGGGAAACGGAAATAGAAACCGCAGAAAGAAGGAAATAATACAGTGATCACCCACTTTGCGTCCACCGCATTTTTCGTCGATATTTTTCCGATATCCCAATTATCTGTATTGAATCCGGTGATTATTACGCTCCCCTCCATGAATTCTAATGAAAATCAAATTCGTACAAGTTTTAGATGAGGGATTTGTCTGTCCCTAATGATAAATTAAAGAAGGGAAACGGAAATAGAAACCGCAGAAAGAAGGAAATAATACAGTGATCACCCACTTTTTTTTCGTCCACCGCATTTTTTTCGTCGATATCCCAATTATCTGTATTGAATCCGGTGATTATTACGCTCCCTCCATGAATTCTAATGAAAATCAAATTTTCGTCGTACAAGTTTTAGATGAGGGATTTGTCTGTCCCTAATGATAAATTAAAGAAGGGAAACGGAAATAGAAACCGCAGAAAGAAGGAAATAATACAGTGATCACCCACTTTGCGTCCACCGCATTTTTTCGTCGATATCCCAATTATCTGATATTGAATCCGGTGATTATTACGCTCCTCCATGAATTCTAATGAAAATCAAATTCGTACAAGTTTTAGATGAGGGATTTGTCTGTCCCTAATGATAAATTAAAGAAGGGAAACGGAAATAGAAACCGCAGAAAGAAGGAAATAATACAGTGATCACCCACTTTGCGTCCACCGCATTTTTTTCGTCGATATCCCAATTATCTGTATTGAATCCGGTGATTATTACGCTCCCTCCATGAATTCTAATGAAAATCAAATTCGTACAAGTTTTAGATGAGGGATTTGTCTGTCCCTAATGATAAATTAAAGAAGGGAAACGGAAATAGAAACCGCAGAAAGAAGGAAATAATACAGTGATCACCCACTTTGCGTCCACCGCATTTTTCGTCGATATCCCAATTATCTGTATTGAATCCGGTGATTATTACGCTCCCTCCATGAATTCTAATGAAAATCAAATTCGTACAAGTTTTAGATGAGGGATTTGTCTGTCCCTAATGATAAATTAAAGAAGGGAAACGGAAATAGAAACCGCAGAAAAAGAAAAATAAATAATACAGTGATCACCCACTTTGCGTCCACCGCATTTTTTTTTTTCGTCGATATCCCAATTATCTGTATTGAATCCGGTGCTTATTACGCTCCCTCCATGAATTCTAATGAAAATCAAATTCGTACAAGTTTTTGATGAGGGATTTGTCTGTCCCTAATGATAAATTAAAGAAGGGAAACGGAAATAGAAACCGCAGAAAGAAGGAAATAATACAGTGATCACCCACTTTGCGTCCACCGCATTTTTCGTCGATATCCCAATTATCTGTATTGAATCCGGTGATTATTACGCTCCCTCCATGAATTCTAATGAAAATCAAATTCGTACAAGTTTTAGATGAGGGATTTGTCTGTCCCTAATGATAAATTAAAGAAGGGAAACGGAAATAGAAACCGCAGAAAGAAGGAAATAATACAGTGATCACCCACTTTGCGTCCACCGCATTTTTTTGTCGATATCCCAATTATCTGTATTGAATCCGGTGCTTATTACGCTCCCTCCATGAATTCTAATGAAAATCAAATTCGTACAAGTTTTAGATGAGGGATTTGTCTGTCCCTAATGATAAATTAAAGAAGGGAAACGGAAATAGAAACCGCAGAAAGAAGGAAATAATACAGTGATCACCCACTTTGCGTCCACCGCATTTTTTTTCGTCGATATCCCAATTATCTGTATTGAATCCGGTGATTATTACGCTCCCCACTTTGCCCATTTTTCGAATTCTAATGAAAATGAAAATCAAATTCGTACAAGTTTTTTAGATGAGGGATTTGTCTGTCCCTAATGATAAATTAAAGAAGGGAAACGGAAATAGAAACCGCAGAAAGAAGGAAATAATACAGTGATCACCCACTTTGCGTCCACCGCATTTTTTTTCGTCGATATCCCAATTATCTGTATTGAATCCGGTGATTATTACGCTCCCTCCATGAATTCTAATGAAAATCAAATTCGTACAAGTTTTAGATGAGGGATTTCTCTGTTACTAATGATAAATTAAAGAAGGGAAACGGAAAGAAAAACAAAGAAAAGAAGGAAATAATACAGTGATCACCCACTTTGCGTCCACCGCATTTTTCGTCGATATCCCAATTATCTGTATTGAATCCGGTGATTATTACGCTCCTCCATGAATTCTAATGAAAATCAAAAATCGTACAAGTTTTAGATGAGGGATTTGTCTGTCCCTAATGATAAATTAAAGAAGGGAAACGGAAATAGAAACCGCAGAAAGAAGGAAATAATACAGTGATCACCCACTTTGCGTCCACCGCATTTTTCGTCGATATCCCAATTATCTGTATTGAATCCGGTGATTATTACGAAAAACTCCCTCCATGAATTAATGAAAATCAAAATTTTAGATGAGGGATTTGTCTGTCCCTAATGATAAATTAAAGAAGGAAACGGAAATTTTAATACAGTGATCACCCACTTTGCGTCCACCGCATTTTTCGTCGATATCCCAATTATCTGTATTGAATCCGGTGATTATTACGCTATGTCCATGAATTCTAATGAAAATCAAATTCGTACAAGTTTTAGATGAGGGATTTGTCTGTCCCTAATGATAAATTAAAGAAGGGAAACGGAAATAGAAACCGCAGAAAGAAGGAAATAATACAGTGATCACCCACTTTGCGTCCACCGCATTTTTCGTCGATATCCCAATTATCTGTTTTGAATCCGGTGCTTATTACGCTCCCTCCATGAATTCTAATGAAAATCAAATTCGTACAAGTTTTAGATGAGGGATTTGTCTGTCCCTAATGATAAATTAAAGAAGGGAAACGGAAATAGAAACCGCAGAAAGAAGGAAATAATACAGTGATCACCCACTTTGCGTCCACCGCATTTTTCGTCGATATCCCAATTATCTGTATTGAATCCGGTGATTATTACGCTCCCTCCATGAATTCTAATGAAAATCAAATTCGTACAAGTTTTAGATGAGGGATTTGTCTGTCCCCATAATGATGATAAATTAAGGGAAACGGAAATAGAAACCGCAGAAAGAAGGAAATAATACAAAGAAGGGAAACGGAAATAGAAACCGCAGAAAGAAAACCGCAAATAATACAGTGATCACCCACTTTGCGTCCACCGCATTTTTTTCGTCGATATCCCAATTATCTGTATTGAATCCGGTGATTATTACGCTCCCTCCATGAATTCTAATGAAAATCAAATTCGTACAAGTTTTAGATGAGGGATTTGTCTGTCCCTAATGATAAATTAAAGAAGGGAAACGGAAATAGAAACCGCAGAAAGAAGGAAATAATACAGTGATCACCCACTTTGCGTCCACCGCATTTTTTTTCGTCGATATCCCAATTATCTGTATTGAATCCGGTGATTATTACGCTCCCTCCATGAATTCTAATGAAAATCAAATTCGTACAAGTTTTAGATGAGGGATTTGTCTGTCCCTAATGATAAATTAAAGAAGGGAAACGTCCACCGCATTTTTCGTCGATAATAAAACCGCAGAAAGAAGGAAATAAATACAGTGATCACCCACTTTAAATTAAAGAAGTCCACCACCCATTTTTTTTTCGTCGATATCCCAATTATCTGTATTGAATCCGGTGCTTATTACGCTCCCTCCATGAATTCTAATGAAAATCAAATTCGTACAAGTTTTAGATGAGGGATTTGTCTGTCCCTAATGATAAATTAAAGAAGGGAAAAATAGAAACCGCAGAAAGAAGGAAATAAATACAGTGATCACCCACTTTGCGTCCACCGCATTTTTTCGTCGATATCCCAATTATCTGTATTGAATCCGGTGATTATTACGCTCCTCCATGAATTCTAATGAAAATCAAATTCGTACAAGTTTTTTTATGAGGGATTTGTCTGTCCCTAATGATAAATTAAAGAAGGGAAACGGAAATAGAAACCGCAGAAAGAAGGAAATAATACAGTGATCACCCACTTTGCGTCCACCGCATTTTTCGTCGATATCCCAATTATCTGTATTGAATCCGGTGATTATTACGCTCCTCCATGAATTCTAATGAAAATCAATTTCAAACATGTTTTAGATGAGGGATTTGTCTGTCCCTAATGATAAATTAAAGAAGGGAAACGGAAATAGAAACCACAGAAAGAAGGAAATAATACAGTGATCACCCACTTTGCGTCCACCGCATTTTTCGTCGATATCCCAATTATCTGTATTGAATCCGGTGATTATTACGCTCCCTCCATGAATTCTAATGAAAATCAAATTCGTACAAGTTTTAGATGAGGGATTTGTCTGTCCCTAATGATAAATTAAAGAAGGGAAACGGAAATAGAAACCGCAGAAAGAAGGAAATAATACAGTGATCACCCACTTTGCGTCCACCGCATTTTTCGTCGATATCCCAATTATCTGTATTGAATCCGTTATTACGTCGATAATCCCAATTTTCTGAGGGATTTGAATCCGGTGATTAAAATACGTGATCACCCACTTTGCGTCCATGAATATCCCAATTATCTGTAAATCCGGTGATTATTACGCTCCCTCCAAATTCTAATGAAAATCAAATTCGTACAAGTTTTAGATGAGGGATTTGTCTGTCCCTAATGATAAATTAAAGAAGGGAAACGGAAATAGAAACCGCAGAAAGAAGGAAATAATACAGTGATCACCCACTTTGCGTCCACCGCATTTTTCGTCGATATCCCAATTATCTGTATTGAATCCGGTGATTATTACGCTCCCTCCATGAATTCTAATGAAAATCAAATTCGTACAAGTTTTAGATGAGGGATTTGTCTGTCCCTAATGATAAATTAAAGAAGGGAAACGGAAATAGAAACCGCAGAAAGAAGGAAATAATACAGTGATCACCCACTTTGCGTCCACCGCATTTTTCGTCGATATCCCAATTATCTGTATTGAATCCGGTGATTATTACGCTCCTCCATGAATTCTAATGAAAATCAAATTCGTACAAGTTTTAGATGAGGGATTTGTCTGTCCCTAATGATAAATTAAAGAAGGAAAAAATAAATTAAACCGCAGAAAATAGAAACCGCAGAAAGAAGGAAATATACAGTGATCACCCACTTTGCGTCCACCGCATTTTTCGTCGATATCCCAATTATCTGTATTGAATCCGGTGATTATTACGCTCCTCCATGAATTCTAATGAAAAAAAATTCGTACAAGTTTTAGATGAGGGATTTGTCTGTCCCTAATGATAAATTAAAGAAGGGAAACGGAAATAGAAACCGCAGAAAGAAGGAAATAATACAGTGATCACCCACTTTGCGTCCACCGCATTTTTTTCGATATCCCAATTATCTGTATTGAATCCGGTGATTATTACGCTCCCTCCATGAATTCTAATGAAAATCAAATTCGTACAAGTTTTAGATGAGGGATTTGTCTGTCCCTAATGATAAATTAAAGAAGGAAACGGAAATAGAAACCGCAGAAAGAAGGAAATAATACAGTGATCACCCACTTTGCGTCCACCGCATTTTTTTTCGTCGATATCCCAATTATCTGTATTGAATCCGGTGATTATTACGCTCCCTCCATGAATTCTAATGAAAATCAAATTCGTACAAGTTTTAGATGAGGGATTTGTCTGTCCCTGAAAATTAAATTAAGGAAAATAAAACCGCAGAAAAGAAATAAATACAAATAAAACCGCAGAAACTTTGAATCCACCGATTTTTTCGTCGATATCCCAATTATCTGTATTGAATCCGAAAACGGAAATAGAAACCGCAGAAAGGAAATAATACAGAAAACTTTGCGTCCACCGCATTTTTCGTCGATATCCCAATTATCTGATTGAATCCGGTGATTATTACGCTCCCATGAATTCCCTAATGATGTCTGTATTGAATCCGGTGATTATTACGCTCCCAATTTCGTACAAGTTTTAGATGAGGGATTTGTCTGTCCCTAATGATAAATTAAAGAAGGAAACGGAAATAGAAACGTCCAAATATCCCAAATCTGTAAATCCGGTGAAATGAATTCTAATGAAAATCAAATTCGTAAAAGTTTTAGATGAGGGATTTGTCTGTCCCTAATGATAAATTAAAGAAGGGAAACGGAAATAGAAACCGCAGAAAGAAGGAAATAATACAGTGATCACCCACTTTGCGTCCACCGCATTTTTCGTCGATATCCCAATTATCTGTATTGAATCCGGTGATTATTACGCTCCCTCCATGAATTCTAATGAAAATCAAATTCGTACAAGTTTTAGATGAGGGATTTGTCTGTCCCTAATGATAAATTAAAGAAGGGAAACGGAAATAGAAACCGCAGAAAGAAGGAAATAATACAGTGATCACCCACTTTTTGTCCACCGCATTTTTCGTCGATATCCCAATTATCTGTATTGAATCCGGTGATTATTACGCTATCTCCATGAATTCTAATGAAAATAAAATTCGTACAAGTTTTAGATGAGGGATTTGTCTGTCCCTAATGATAAATTAAAGAAGGGAAACGGAAATAGAAACCGCAGAAAGAAGGAAATAATACAGTGATCACCCACTTTGCGTCCACCGCATTTTTCGTCGATATCCCAATTATCTGTATTGAATCCGGTGATTATTACGCTCCCTCCATGAATTCTAATGAAAATCAAATTCGTACAAGTTTTAGATGAGGGATTTGTCTGTCCCTAATGATAAATTAAAGAAGGGAAACGGAAATAGAAACCGCAGAAAGAAGGAAATAATACAGTGATCACCCACTTTGCGTCCACCGCATTTTTCGTCGATATCCCAATTATCTGTATTGAATCCGGTGATTATTACGCTCCCTCCATGAATTCTAATGAAAATCAAATTCGTACAAGTTTTAGATGAGGGATTTGTCTGTCCCTAATGATAAATTAAAGAAGGGAAACGGAAATAGAAACCGCAGAAAGAAGGAAATAATACAGTGATCACCCACTTTGCGTCCACCGCATTTTTTTTTCGTCGATATCCCAATTATCTGTATTGAATCCGGTGATTATTACGCTCCTCCATGAATTCTAATGAAAATCAAATTCGTACAAGTTTTAGATGAGGGATTTGTCTGTCCCTAATGATAAATTAAAGAAGGGAAACGGAAATAGAAACCACAGAAAGAAGGAAATTATACAGTGATCATCCACTTTGCGTCCACCGCATTTTTCGTCGATATCCCAATTATCTGTATTGAATCCGGTGCTTATTACGCTATCCCCATGAATTCTAATGAAAATCAAATTCGTACAAGTTTTAGATGAGGGATTTGTCTGTCCCTAATGATAAATTAAAGAAGGGAAACGGAAATAGAAACCGCAGAAAGAAGGAAATAATACAGTGATCACCCACTTTGCGTCCACCGCATTTTTTGTCGATATCCCAATTATCTGTATTGAATCCGGTGATTATTACGCTCCCTCCATGAATTCTAATGAAAATCAAATTCGTACAAGTTTTAGATGAGGGATTTGTCTGTCCCTAATGATAAATTAAAGAAGGGAAACGGAAATAGAAACCGCAGAAAGAAGGAAATAATACAGTGATCACCCACTTTGCGTCCACCGCATTTTTTGTCGATATCCCAATTATCTGTATTGAATCCGGTGATTATTACGCTCCCTCCATGAATTCTAATGAAAATCAAATTCGTACAAGTTTTAGATGAGGGATTTGTCTGTCCCTAATGATAAATTAAAGAAGGGAAAATGGAAATAGAAACCGCGAAAGAAGGAAATAATACAGTGATCACCCACTTTGCGTCCACCGCATTTTTTTCGTCGATATCCCAATTATCTGTATTGAATCCGGTGATTATTACGCTCCCTCCATGAATTCTAATGAAAATCAAATTCGTACAAGTTTTAGATGAGGGATTTGTCTGTCCCTAATGATAAATTAAAGAAGGGAAACGGAAATAGAAACCACAGAAAGAAGGAAATTATACAGTGATCACCCACTTTGCGTCCACCGCATTTTTCGTCGATATCCCAATTATCTGTATTGAATCCGGTGCTTATTACGCTATCCCCATGAATTCTAATGAAAATCAAATTCGTACAAGTTTTAGATGAGGGATTTGTCTGTCCCTAATGATAAATTAAAGAAGGGAAACGGAAATAGAAACCGCAGAAAGAAGGAAATAATACAGTGATCACCCACTTTGCGTCCACCGCATTTTTTCGTCGATATCCCAATTATCTGATTGAATCCGTGTGATTACGCTCCCTCCATGAATTCTAATGAAAATCAAATTCGTACAAGTTTTAGATGAGGGATTTGTCTGTCCCTAATGATAAATTAAAGAAGGGAAACGGAAATAGAAACCGATAAATTAAAGAAAGAAATAGGAAATAATACAGTGATCACCCACTTTGCGTCCACCGCATTTTTCGTCGATATCCCAATTATCTGTATTGAATCCGGTGATTATTACGCTCCCTCCATGAATTCTAATGAAAATCAAATTCTAATGAAAAAAAATTCGTACAAAAGTTTTAGATGAGGATATCCCAATTATTTGTCTGTCCCCCTAATGATAAATTAAAGAAATTCGTACAAGTTTTAGATGAAATGATAAAAATAGAAACGGAAATAGAAACCGCAGAAAGAAGGAAATAATACAGTGATCACCCACTTTGCGTCCACCGCATTTTTCGTCGATATCCCAATTATCTGTATTGAATCCGGTGATTATTACGCTCCTCCATGAATTCTAATGAAAATCAAATTCGTACAAGTTTTAGATGAGGGATTTGTCTGTCCCTAATGATAAATTAAAGAAGGGAAACGGAAATAGAAACCGCAGAAAGAAGGAAATAAATACAGTGATCACCCACTTTGCGTCCACCGCATTTTTTTCGATATCCCATCCCAATTATCTGTATTGAATCCGGTGATTATTACGCTCCCTCCATGAATTCTAATGAAAATCAAATTCGTACAAGTTTTAGATGATGAGGGATTTGTCTGTCCCTAATGATAAATTAAAGAAAATAGAAACGGAAAATAATACAGAAACCCACAGAAAGAAGGTCGAAATCCCAATACAGTGATCACCCACTTTGCGTCCACCGCATTTTTTCGTCGATATCCCCCTAATTATCTGTAAGAAGAATCCGGTGAAACTACGCTCCCTCCATGAATTCTAATGAAAATCAAATTCGTCCAATTTTTCAAGTTTTAGATGATTGATTTGTCTGTCCCCATGAATGAAAATAAATTAAAGAAGATGGGATTTGTCTGTCCCTAAATAAAAATAAAACCGCACGGAAAAAGAAGGAAAAGGAAATAATACAGTGATCACCCACTTTTTTTCGCGTCCACCGCATTTTTTTCGATATCCCAATTATCTGTATTGAATCCGGTGATTATTACGCTCCTCCCCATGAATTCTAATGAAAAATCAAATTTTCGTACAAGTTTTAGATGAGGGATTTGTGTCCCTAATGATAAATTAAAGAAGGGAAACGAAAATAAAATGAAAATCAAAAAAATAGAAACCCAAAAAATTAAAGAAGGAAAATAAAACCAGAAGAAAGAAGAAATAATACAGTGATCACCCACTTTGCGTCCACCGCATTTTTCGTCGATATCCCAATTATCTGTATTGAATCCGGTGATTATTACGCTCCCTCCATGAATTCTAATGAAAATCAAATTCGTACAAGTTTTAGATGAGGGATTTGTCTGTCCCTAATGATAAATTAAAGAAGGGAAACGGAAATAGAAACCGCAGAAAGAAGGAAATAATACAGTGATCACCCACTTTGCGTCCACCGCATTTTTTCGTCGATATCCCAATTATCTGTATTGAATCCGGTGATTATTACGCTCCTCCATGAATTCTAATGAAAATCAAATTCGAACAAGTTTTAGATGAGGGATTTGTCTGTCCCTAATGATAAATTAAAGAAGGAAACGGAAATAGAAACCGCAAACGAAAGAAGGAAATAAAATAATAGTGATCACCCCCACTTTGCGTCCACCGCATTTTTTTTCGTCGATATCCCAATTATCTGTATTGAATCCGGTGATTATTACGCTCCCCCATGAATTCTAATGAAAACTGAATTCGTACAAGTTTTAGATGAGGGATTTGTCTGTCCCTAATTTCGTACAAGTTTTAGATGAGGGATTTGTCTGTCCCTAATGATAAATTAAAAAGAAACGGGAAACGGAAAAGGAAATAATAAACCGCACCGAAAGAAATTAAATAATACAGTGATCACCCACTTTGAATTCGTCCACCGCATTTTTTAGATGAGGGATATCCCAATTATCTGTATTGAATCCGGTGGAAATTACTACGCTCCTCCCATGAATTCTAATGAAAATCTGTAAAATTTTGAATTCTAATGAAAATCAAATTCGTACAAGTTTTAGATGAGGGATTTGTCTGTCCCTAATGATAAATTAAAGAAGGGAAACGGAAATAGAAACTGCAGAAAGAAGGAAATAATACAGTGATCACCCACTTTGCGTCCACCGCATTTTTCGTCGATATCCCAATTATCTGTATTGAAAAATCCGGTGATTTTAGATACGCTCCCCATGAATTCTAATGAAAAAAAATTCGTACAAGTTTTAGATGAGGGATTTGTCTGTCCCTAATGATAAATTAAAGAAGATGAGGGAAACGTCTGTCCCTAAAAAATTAAAGAAGGAAACGGAAATAGAAACCGCAGAAAGAAGGAATAATACAGTGATCACCCACTTTGCGTCCACCGCATTTTTCGTCGATATCCCAATTATCTGTATTGAATCCGGTGATTATTACGCTCCCTCCATGAATTCTAATGAAAATCAAATTCGTACAAGTTTTAGATGAGGGATTTGTCTGTCCCTAATGATAAATTAAAGAAGGGAAACGGAAATAGAAACCGCAGAAAGAAGGAAATAATACAGTGATCACCCACTTTGCGTCCACCGCATTTTTTTTTCGTCGATATCCCAATTATCTGTATTGAATCCGGTGATTATTACGCTCCTCCATGAATTCTAATGAAAATCAAATTCGTACAAGTTTTAGATGAGGGATTTGTCTGTCCCCCTCCCTATAAATTAAAGAAGGGAAACGGAAATAGAAACCGCAGAAAGAAGGAAATAAATACAGTGATCACCCACTTTGCGTCCACCGCATTTTTTTTTTCGATATCCCAATTATCTGTATTGAATCCGGTGATTATTACGCTCCTCCATGAATTCTAATGAAAATCAAATTCGTACAAGATTTTAGATGGGATTTGTCTGTCCCTAATGATAAATTAAAGAAGGGAAACGGAAATAGAAACCGCAGAAAGAAAGAAATAATACAGTGATCACCCACTTTGCGTCCACCGCATTTTTTCGTCGATATCCCAATTATCTGTATTGAATCCGGTGATTATTACGCTCCCTCCATGAATTCTAATGAAAAAATCAATTCGTAACAAGTTTTAGATGAGGATTTGTCTGTCCCTAATGATAAATTAAAATTAAAGAAGGAAACGGAAATAGAAACCGCAGAAAGAAGGAAATAATACAGTGATCACCCACTTTGCGTCCACCGCATTTTTTTCGTCGATATCCCAATTATCTGTATTGAATCCGGTGATTATTACGCTCCCTCCATGAATTCTAATGAAAATCAAATTCGTACAAGTTTTAGATGAGGGGATTTCTGTCCCCCTAATGATAAATTAAAGAAGGGAAACGGAAATAGAAACCGCAGAAAGAAGGAAATAATACAGTGATCACCCACTTTGCGTCCACCGCATTTTTTTCGTCGATATCCCAATTATCTGTATTGAATCCGGTGATTATTACGCTCCTCCATGAATTCTAATGAAAATCAAATTCGTACAAGTTTTAGATGAGGGATTTGTCTGTCCCTAATGATAAATTAAAGAAAGAAAAAAACGTCCCTATAAAACCGCAGAAAATAAAACCGAAATAAATAATACAGTGATCACCCACTTTGCGTCCACCGCATTTTTCGTCGATATCCCAATTATCTGTATTGAATCCGGTGATTATTACGCTCCTCCATGAATTCTAATGAAAATCAAATTCAAATTTTAGATGATGACATTTGTTTCCCTAATGATAAATTAAAGAAGGGAAACGGAAATAGAAACCGCAGAAAGAAGGAAATAATACAGTCCCCACTTTGCGTCCAATTTTTCGATATCCCAATTATCTGAAATCCGAATTATTACGCTCCCCAAATTCGGAAAATAAATTCGTACAAAATGAGGGATTTGTCTCCCCTAATGATAAATTAAAGAAAACGGAAATAGAAACCGCAGAAAGAAATGATCACCCACTTTGCGTCCACCGCATTTTTCGTCGATATCCCAATTATCTGTATTGAATCCGGTGATTATTACGCTCCTCCCATGAATTCTAATGAAAATCAAATTCGTACAAGTTTTAGATGAGGGATTTGTCTGTCCCTAATGATAAATTAAAGAAGGGAAACGGAAATAGAAACCGCAGAAAAATAAGGAAATAATACAGTGATCACCCACTTTGCGTCCACCGCATTTTTTTCGTCGATATCCCAATTATCTGTATTGAATCCGGTGATTACGCTCCCTCCATGAATTCTAATGAAAATTCCAAATTCGTGATGATTCTGTCCCTAATGAAAATTAAAAAGGGAAACGGAAATAGAAACCGCAGAAAGAAGGAAATTTACAGATCACCCACTTTGCGTCCACCGCATTTTTTTTCGTCGATATCCCAATTATCTGTATTGAAAGAATTACGCCCTCCATGAATTCTAATGAAAATCAAATTCGTAAAGTTTTAGATGAATTTGTCTGTCCCTAATGATAAATTAAAGAAGGGAAACGGAAATAGAAACCGCAGAAAGAAGGAAATATACAGTGATCACCCACTTTGCGTCCACCGCATTTTTTTTCGATATCCCAATTATCTGTATTGAATCCGGTGATTATTACGCTCCTCCATGAATTAATGAAAATCAAATTCGTACAAGTTTTAGATGAGGGATATGTCTGTCCCTAAAGATAAATTAAAGAAGGGAAACGGAAATAGAAACCGCAGAAAGAAGGAAATTATACAGTGATCACCCACTTTGCGTCCACCGCATTTTTATCGATATCCCAATTATCTGAATTGAATCCGGTGATTATTACGCTCCCTCCCTGAATTCTAATGAAAATCAAATTCGTACAAATTTTAGATGAGGGATTTGTCTGTCCCTAATGATAAATTAAAGAAGGGAAACGGAAATAGAAACCGCAGAAAGAAGGAAATAATACAGTGATCACCCACTTTGCGTCCACCGCATTTTTCGTCGATATCCCAATTATCTGTATTGAATCCGGTGCTTACTACGCTCCCTCCATGAATTCTAATGAAAAATCAAATACGCTTTCGAATTCAATGAAAATTTAGATTTTAGATGAGGGATTTGTCTGTCCCTAATGATAAATTAAAGAAGGGAAACGGAAATAGAAACCACAGAAAGAAGGAAATAATACAGTGATCACCCACTTTGCGTCCACCGCATTTTTCGTCGATATCCCAATTATCTGTATTGAATCCGGTGATTATTACGCTATCTCTATGAATTCTAATGAAAATCCATTTCGAACATGTTTTAGATGAGGGATTTGTCTGTCCCTAATGATAAATTAAAGAAGGGAAACGGAAATAGAAACCACAGAAAGAAGGAAAAAATACAGTGATCACCCACTTTGCGTCCACCGCGTTTTTTGTGGATATCCCAATTATCTGTATTGAATCCGGTGCTTATTACGCTCCCTCCATGAATTCTAATGAAAATCAATTTCGAACATGTTTTAGATGAGGGATTTGTCTGTCCCTAATGATAAATTAAAGAAGGGAAACGTCCCTAATGATAAATTAAACCGCAGAAAAAGAAACCGCAGAAAGAAGGAAATATACAGTGATCACCCACTTTGCGTCCACCGCATTTTTCGTCGATATCCCAATTATCTGTATTGAATCCGGTGATTATACGCTCCTCCATGAATTCTAATGAAAATCAAATTCGTACAAGTTTTAGATGAGGGATTTGTCTGTCCCTAATGTTAAATTAAAGAAGGGAAACGGAAATAGAAACCACAGAAAGAAGGAAATTATACAGTGATCACCCACTTTGCGTCCACCGTATTTTTCGTCGATATCCCAATTATCTGTATTGAATCCGGTGATTATTACGCTCCCTCCATGAATTCTAATGAAAATCAATTTCGAACAAGTTTTAGATGAGGGATTTGTCTGTCCCTAATGATAAATTAAAGAAGGGAAACGGAAATAGAAACCACAGAAAGAAGGAAATAATACAGTGATCACCCACTTTGCGTCCACCGCATTTTTCGTCGATATCCCAATTATCTGTATTGAATCCGGTGCTTACTACGCTCCTCCATGAATTCTAATGAAAAAAATCAAATTCGTACAAGTTTTAGATGAGGGATTTGTCTGTCCCTAATGATAAATTAAATTAAAAATAAATTAAAAAGAAGAAACGGAAATAGAAACCGAAGAAAAGGAAATAAAAATGATCACCCACTTTGCGTCCACCGCATTTTTCGTCGATATCCCAATTATCTGTATTGAATCCGGTGCTTATTACGCTCCCTCCATGAATTCTAATGATAATCAAATTCGTACAAGTTTTAGATGAGGGATTTGTCTGTCCCTAATGATAAATTAAAGAAGGGAAACGGAAATAAAAACCACAGAAAGAAGGAAATTATACAGTGATCACCCACTTTGCGTCCACCGCATTTTTCGTCGATATCCCAATTTTTAGATGAATCCGGTTATTTGCCTGTCCCATGAATGAAAATAAATTCGTAAAGTTTTAGATGAGGGATTTGTCTGTCCCTAATGATAAATTAAAGAAGGGAAACGAAATAGAAACCGCAGAAAGAAGGAAATAATACAGTGATCACCCACTTTTGCGTCCACCGCATTTTTTTCGTCGATATCCCAATTATCTGTATTGAATCCGGTGATTATTACGCTCCCTCCATGAATTCTAATGAAAATCAAATTCGTACAAGTTTTAGATGAGGGATTTGTCTGTCCCTAATGATAAATTAAAGAAGGAAACGGAAATAGAAAAAGCAGAAAGAAGGAAATAATACAGTGATCACCCACTTTGCGTCCACCGCATTTTTCGTCGATATCCCAATTATCTGTATTGAATCCGGTGATTATTACGCTCCTCCATGAATTAATAATGAAAAAAAATTCGTACAAGTTTTAGATGAGGGATTTGTCTGTCCCTAATGATAAATTAAAGAAGGGAAACGGAAATAGAAACCGCAGAAAAGAAAATAATATACATCATCACCCTTTTGTCCACCGCATTTTTTTTTTCGTCGATATCCCAATTATCTGTATTGAATCCGGTGATTATTACGCTCCCTCCATGAATTCTAATGAAAATCAAATTCGTACAAGTTTTAGATGAGGATTTTTGTCCCCTCCCTGATAAATTAAAAGAAGGGAAACGGAAATAGAAACCACAGAAAGAAGGAAATAATACAGTGATCACCCACTTTGCGTCCACCGCATTTTTCGTCGATATCCCAATTATCTGTATTGAATCCGGTGATTATTACGCTCCCTCCATGAATTCTAATGAAAATCAATTTCGAACATGTTTTAGATGAGGGATTTGTCTGTCCCTAATGATAAATTAAAGAAGGGAAACGGAAATAGAAACCGCAGAAAGAAGGAAATAATACAGTGATCACCCACTTTGCGTCCACCGCATTTTTCGTCGATATCCCAATTATCTGTATTGAATCCGTTGAATCCGGTGCTTACTACGCTCCCCCATGAATTCTAATGAAAATCAAATTCGTACAAGTTTTAGATGAGGGATTTATCTGTCCCTAATGCTAAATTAAAGAAGGGAAACGGAAATAGAAACCGCAGAAAGAAGGAAATAATACAGTGATCACCCACTTTGCGTCCACCGCATTTTTCGTCGATATCCCAATTATCTGTATTGAATCCGGTGCTTACTACGCTCCCTCCCTGAATTCTAATGAAAATCAAATTCGTACAAGTTTTAGATGAGGGATTTGTCTGTCCCTAATGATAAATTAAAGAAGGGAAACGGAAATAGAAAAATAAATTCAGAAAGAAGGGAAATATACAGTGATCACCCACTTTGCGTCCACCGCATTTTTTTTTCGTCGATATCCCAATTATCTGATTGAATCCCCAATTATCTGTATTGAATCTACGCTCCTCCATCCATGAATTCTAATGAAAATCAAATTCGTACAAGTTTTAGATGAGGGATTTGTCTGTCCCTAATGATAAATTAAAGAAGGGAAACGGAAATAGAAACCGCAGAAAGAAGGAAATAATACAGTGATCACCCACTTTGCGTCCACCGCATTTTTCGTCGATATCCCAATTATCTGTATCGAATCCGGTGCTTACTACTCTCCCTCCCTGAATTCTAATGAAAATTAAAGAAGGAAACGGAAATTTTCATGAAAGAAGTTTTAGATGATCACCCATTTGTCTGTCCCCAATTATCTAATGATAAATCCCAAAGAAAATCAAATTCGGTTTTAATGAGGGATTTGTCTGTCCCTAATGATAAAACCGCAGAAAGAAGGAAATAAACAGTGATCAATAATACAGTGATCACCCACTTTGTCCACCGCATTTTTTTCGTCGATATCCCAATTATCTGAGTTGAATCCGGTGCTTATTACGCTCCCTCCATGAATTCTAATGAAAATCAATTTCGAACAAGTTTTAGATGAGGGATTTGTCTGTCCCTAATGATAAATTAAAGAAGGGAAACGGAAATAGAAACAACAGAAAGAAGGAAATAATACAGTGATCACCCACTTTGCGTCCACCGCATTTTTCGTCGATATCCCAATTATCTGTATTGAATCCGGTGCTTATTACGCTCCCTCCATGAATTCTAATGAAAATCAATTTCGAACAAGTTTTAGATGAGGGATTTGTCTGTCCCTAATGATAAATTAAAGAATGGAAACGGAAATAGAAACCACAGAAAGAAGGAAATAATACAGTGATCACCCACTTTGCGTCCACCGCGTTTTTTGTGGATATCCCAATTATCTGTATTGAATCCGGTGATTACGCTCCTCCATGAATTCTAATGAAAATCAAATTCGTACAAGTTTTAGATGAGGGATTTGTCTGTCCCTAATGATAAATTAAAGAAGGGAAACGGAAATAGAAACCACAGAAAGAAGGAAATAATACAGTGATCACCCACTTTGCGTCCACCGCATTTTTCGTCGATATCCCAATTATCTGTTATCTGAATCCGGTGATTACGCTCCCTCCATGAATTCTAATGAAAAAATCAAATTCGTACAAGTTTTAGATGAGGGATTTGTCTGTCCCTAATGATAAATTAAAGAAGGAAACGGAAATAGAAACCCGCAGAAAAAAGGAAATAATACAGTGATCACCCACTTTGCGTCCACCGCATTTTTCGTCGATATCCCAATTATCTGTATTGAATCCGGTGCTTACTACGCTCCCTCCATGAATTCAAATGAAAAATAAATTCGAACAAGTTTTAGATGAGGGATTTGTCTGTCCCTAATGATAAATTAAAGAAGGGAAAAACGGAAATAGAAACCGCAGAAAGAAGGAAATAATACAGTGATCACCCACTTTGCGTCCACCGCATTTTTTCGTCGATATCCCAATTATCTGTATTGAATCCGGTGATTATTACGCTCCTCCATGAATTCTAATGAAAAAATAAAATCGAACAAGTTTTTTTGAGGATTTGTCTGTCCCTGTCTGATAAATGAAAAATAAGGAAACGGAAATATAAAAAGAAGAAACAGAAAGAAGAAAGGAAATATACAGTGATCACCCACTTTGCGTCCACCGCATTTTTTCGTCGATATCCCAATTATCTGTATTGAATCCGGTGCTTATTACGCTCCTCCATGAATTCTAATGAAAAAAAAATTCGAACAAGTTTTAGATTTATGAGGGATTTGTCTGTCCCTAATGATAAATTAAAGAAGGGAAACGGAAATAGAAAACGCAGAAAGAAGGAAATATATACAGTGATCACCCACTTTGCGTCCACCGCATTTTTCGTCGATATCCCAATTATCTGTTTTGAATCCGGTGCTTACTACGCTCCCTCCATGAATTCTAATGAAAAAAAATATTTTCGAACAAGTTTTAGATGAGGGATTTGTCTGTCCCTAATGATAAATGAAAGAAAATGAAAAAAATTCGTAAAAATAGAAACCGCAAATAAAGAAGGAAATATACAGTGATCACCCACTTTGCGTCCACCGCATTTTTCGTCGATATCCCAATTATCTGTATTGAATCCGGTGCTTACTACGCTCCCTCCATGAATTCTAATGAAAATCAAATTCGAACAAGTTTTAGATGAGGGATTTGTCTGTCCCTAATGATAAATTAAAGAAGGGAAACGGAAATAGAAACCGCAGAAAGAAGGAAATAATACAGTGATCACCCACTTTGCGTCCACCGCATTTTTCGTCGATATCCCAATTATCTGTATTGAATCCGGTGCTTACTACGCTCTCTCCATGAATTCTAATGAAAAAATTTTTCGAACAAGTTTTAGATGAGGGATTTGTCTGTCCCCCTAATGATAAATTAAAGAAGGGAAACGGAAATAGAAACCGCAGAAAGAAGGAAATAATACAGTGATCACCCACTTTGCGTCCACCGCATTTTTCGTCGATATCCCAGTTATCTGTATTGAATCCGGTGATTATTACGCTCCTCCATGAATTCTAATGAAAAATCAAATTCGTACAAGTTTTTTAGATGAGGGATTTGTCTGTCCCTAATGATAAATTAAAGAAGGGAAACGGAAATAGAAACCGCAGAAAGAAGGAAATAATACAGTGATCACCCACTTTGCGTCCACCGCATTTTTTCGTCGATATCCCAATTATCTGTATTGAATCCGGTGATTATTACGCTCCCTCCATGAATTCTAATGAAAATCAAAAATTCGTACAAGTTTTAGATGAGGGATTTGTCTGTCCCTAATGATAAATTAAAGAAGGGAAACGGAAATAGAAACCGCAGAAAGAAAATAAAATAATACCCACTTTGATCACCCACTTTTTCGCGTCCACCGCATTTTTCGTCGATATCCCAATTATCTGTATTGAATCCGGTGATTACGCGCTCCCAAATTTTCGAACACAAGTTTTAGATGAGGGATTTGTCTGTCCCTAATGATAAATTAAAGAAGGGAAACGGAAATAGAAACCGCAGAAAGAAGGAAATTATACAGTGATCACCCACTTTGCGTCCACCGCATTTTTCGTCGATATCCCAATTATCTGTTTTGAATCCGGTGATTATTACGCTCCCTCCATGAATTCTAATGAAAATCAAATTCGTACAAGTTTTAGATGAGGGATTTGTCTGTCCCTAATGATAAATTAAAGAAGGGAAAAGAAATAGAAACCGCAGAAAGAAGGAAATAATACAGTGATCACCCACTTTGCGTCCACCGCATTTTTCGTCGATATCCCAATTATCTGTATTGAATCCGGTGATTATTACGCTCCCTCCATGAATTCTAATGAAAATAAATTCGTACAAGTTTTATGAGGGATTTGTTTGTCCCTAATGATAAATTAAAAAGAAAAAACGTAAATAAAAACCGAAAGAAAGAAGGAAATATACAGTGATCACCCACTTTGCGTCCACCGCATTTTTTCGATATCCCAATTATCTGATTATCTACCAATGAATCCGGTGCTTACTACGCTCACTCCATGAATATTCTAATGAAAATTATCTGTTTTTCGAATTCTAATGAAAATTTTTACATGAGATGAGGGATTTGTGTGTCCCTAATGATAAATTAAAGAAGGGAAACGGAAATAGAAACCGCAGAAAGAAGGAAATATACAGTGATCACCCACTTTGCGTCCACCGCATTTTTTTTTTTTGATTTATCCCAATTATCTGAGTTGAATCCGGTGCTTACTACGCTCCTCCATGAATTCTAATGAAAAAAAATTCGAACAAGTTTTAGATGAGGGATTTGCCTGTCCCTAATGATAAATGAAAGAAGGAAACGATAAATAAAAAAGCGCAACGAAAGAAACCGGAAAGAAGGAAAATACACAGTGATCACCCACTTTGCGTCCACCGCATTTTTTCGTCGATATCCCAATTATCTGAGTTGAATCCGGTGCTTACTACGCTCCTCCATGAATTCTAATGAAAAATTTTTCGAACAAGTTTTAGATGAGGGATTTGTCTGTCCCTAATGATAAATGAAAGAAGGGAAACGGAAATAGAAACCGCAAAGAAGGGAAAAATACAGTGATCACCCCCACTTTGCGTCCACCGCATTTTTTGTCGATATCCCAATTATCTGAGTTGAATCCGGTGCTTACTACGCTCACTCCATGAATTCTAATGAAAAATTTTTCGAACAAGTTTTAGATGAGGGATTTTTGTCTGTCCCTAATGATAAATGAAAGAAAAAAAACGGAAATAGAAACCGCCGAAAGAAGGAAAAAATACAGTGATCACCCACTTTGCGTCCACCGCATTTTTTTTTCGATATCCCAATTATCTGTATTTGAATCCGGTGATTTACGCGCCTCTCCCATGAATAATGAAAATCAAATTTCGACAAGTTTTTTATGAGGATTTTGTCTGTCCCTAATGATAAATTAAAGAAGAAGGAAACGGAAATAGAAACCAGAAGAAGGAAAATATATACAGATGATCACCCACTTTGCGTCCACATTTTTTTTTTTCGATATCCCAATTATCTGTATTGAATCCGGTGAAACGCTCCCCCATGAATTCTAATGAAAATCAAATTTTCGTAAAGTTTTAGATGAGGGATTTGTCTGTCCCTAATGATAAATTAAAGAAAAACGGAAATAGAAACCGCAGAAAGAAAAGGAAAATATACAGTGATCACCCACTTTGCGTCCACCGCATTTTTTTTTTCGATATCCCAATTATCTGAGTTGAATCCGGTGCTTACTACGCTCCTCCATGAATTCTAATGAAAATCAAATTTCGAACAAGTTTTAGATGAGGGATTTGTCTGTCCCTAATGATAAATGAAAGAAGGGAATCGGAAATAGAAACCACAGAAAGAAAAAATACAGTGATCACCCACTTTGCGTCCACCGCATTTTTTCGTGATATCCCCAATTATCTGAGTTGAATCCGGTGCTTACTACGCTCCTCTCCATGAATTCTAATGAAAAAAATTTTCGAACAAGTTTTAGATGAGGGATTTGTCTGTCCCTAATGATAAATGAAAGAAGGGAAACGGAAATAAAACCGCAGAAGAAGGAAAATATACAGTGATCACCCACTTTTGCGTCCACCGCATTTTTCGTCGATATCCCAATTATCTGAGTTGAATCCGGTGCTTACTACGCTCCCTCCATGAATTCTAATGAAAAAATCAAATTCGTAAAGTTTTATGATGAGGGATTTGTCCCTGTCCCCTATAAATTGAAAAATTAAAGAAGGGAAACGAAATAGAAACCGCAGAAAGAAGGAAATATACAGTGATCACCCACTTTGCGTCCACCGCATTTTTTTCGTCGATATCCCAATTATCTGTATTGAATCCGGTTACTACGCTCACTCCATGAATTCTAATGAAAAAATTTTTCGAAAGTTTTAGATGAGGAATTTGTCTGTCCCTAATGATAAATTAAAGAGGAAACGGAAATAGAAACCGCAGAAAGAAGGAAATATATACAGTGATCACCCACTTTTTCGTCCACCGCATTTTTTTCGTCGATATCCCAATTATCTGAGTTGAATCCGGTGCTTACTACGCTCCTCCATGAATTCTAATGAAAAAAATTTTTTCGAACAAGTTTTAGATGAGGGATTTGCCTGTCCCTAATGATAAATGAAAGAAGGGAAACGGAAATAAATAAAGAAGCCTCAGAAAGAAGGAAGGAAATATACAGTGATCACCCACTTTGCGTCCACCGCATTTTTCGTCGATATCCCAATTATCTGAGTTGAATCCGGTGCTTACTACGCTCACTCCATGAATTCTAATGAAAAATATTTTTTCGAACAAGTTTTAGATGAGGGATTTGTCCTGTCCCTAATGATAAATGAAAGAAGGGAAACGGAAATAGAAACCGCAGAAAGAAGGAAAAATAATACAGTGATCACCCACTTTGCGTCCACCGCATTTTTTTTCGATATCCCAATTATCTGAGTTGAATCCGGTGCTTACTACGCTCACTCCATGAATTCTAATGAAAATCAAAATTCGAACAAGTTTTAGATGAGGGATTTTGCTGTCCCCCTAATGATAAATGAAAGAAGGGAAACGGAAATAGAAACCGCAGAAAAAGGGAAATATACAGTGATCACCCACTTTGCGTCCACCGCATTTTTTCGTCGATATCCCAATTATCTGAGTTGAATCCGGTGCTTACTACGCTCACTCCATGAATACTAATGAAAAATATTTTCGAACAAGTTTTAGATGAGGGATTTGTTTTTGTCCCTAATGATAAATGAAAAAAATTCGAAGGTTTTAAAGGGATTTGTCGTCCCTAAAAAATAAAGCGCAGAAAGAAGGAAATATACAGTGATCACCCACTTTGCGTCCACCGCATTTTTCGTCGATATCCCAATTATCTGAGTTGAATCCGGTGCTTACTACGCTCACTCCATGAATTCTAATGAAAAAATTTTTCGAACAAGTTTTAGATGAGGGATTTGATTGTCCCTAATGATAAATGAAAGAAGGGAAACGGAAATAGAAAACTCAAAAAGAAGGAAAATACAGTGATCACCCACTTTTTCGCGTCCACCGCATTTTTCGTCGATATCCCAATTATCTGAGTTGAATCCGGTGCTTACTACGCTCAATCCATGAATTCTAATGAAAAAAGGAAATAAATTCACCCAAGTTTTTTTCGTCGATGAGGGATTTGCCTGTCCCTAATGATAAATGAAAAGAAGATGAACGGTCCCCCTAAATAAATTAAAAGCGGAAAAAAAGAAACCGGAAAAAGGAAATATATACAGTGATCACCCACTTTGCGTCCACCGCATTTTTTTCGTCGATATCCCAATTATCTGAGTTGAATCCGGTGCTTACTACGCTCACTCCATGAATTCTAATGAAAATCAAATTCGAACAAGTTTTAGATGAGGGATTTGCCTGTCCCTAATGATAAATGAAAGAAAGAAAAACGAAATAGAAACCGCAGAAAGAAGGAAATAATACAGTGATCACCCACTTTGCGTCCACCGCATTTTTTCGTCGAAATCCCAATTATCTGTATTGAATCCGGTGATTACTTTCCGTCCACCATGAATTCTAATTTTTTCGAACAAGTTTTTTTATGATTGTTTGTCCCTAATTAAATCTGAAGTTAGAAACCCAGAAGGAAATAAATACAGTATCACCCACTTTTTGTCCACCGCATTTTTTTTCGTCGATATCCCAATTATCTGAAAACGCTCCTCCATGAATTCTAATGAAAATAAATTTTCGAACAAGTTTTAGATGAGGGATTTGTCTGTCCCTAATGATAAATGAAAGAAGGGAAACGGAAATAGAAAACCTCAGAAAGAAGGAAATATATACAGTGATCACCCACTTTGCGTCCACCGCATTTTTTTCGTCGATATCCCAATTATCTGAGTTGAATCCGGTGCTTACTACGCGCTCACTCCATGAATTCTAATGAAAAATATTTTCGAACATGTTATAGATGAGGGATTTGCCTGTCCCTAATGATAAATTAAAGAAGGGAAACGTAAATAGAAACCGCAGAAAGAAGGAAATAATACAGTGATCACCCACTTTGCGTCCACCGCATTTTTTCGTCGATATCCCAATTATCTGATATTCCAATTATCTGAGTTGAATCCGGTGCTTACTACGCTCACTCCATGAATTCTAATGAAAAAAATTTTCGAACAAGTTTTAGATGAGGGATTTTGCTGTCCCTAATGATAAATGAAAGAAAGGAAACGATAAATATAAAGCCCGAAAAAAGAAAGAAGGAAATATACAGTGATCACCCACTTTGCGTCCACCGCATTTTTCGCGTCCACCGCATTTTTTTCGTTTCGAATATCCCAATTATCTGAGTTGAATCCGGTGCTTACTACGCTCACCCATGAATATCTAATGAAAAATTACGCATTTTTCTAATGAAAATATTTTACATGTTTTAGATGAGGGATTTGCCTGTCCCTAATGATAAATGAAAGAAGGGAAACGTAAATAGAAACCTCAGAAAGAAGGGAATATATACAGTGATCACCCACTTTGCGTCCACCGCATTTTTTTTTTGATATCCCAATTATCTGAGTTGAATCCGGTGCTTACTACGCTCCTCCATGAATTCTAATGAAAAATAAAATAACAAGTTTTAGATGAGGGATTTGCCTGTCCCTAATGATAAATGAAAGAAGGGAAACGGAAATAGAAAATGAAAAGAAAGAAGGAAATAATACAGTGATCACCCACTTTGCGTCCACCGCATTTTTTTCGTTTTAGATATCCCAATTATCTGAGTTGAATCCGGTGCTTACTACGCTCCTCCATGAATTCTAATGAAAAAAATTTTCGAAATCAAGTTTTAATGAAAATGACAAGTTTTAGATGAGGGCTTTGCCTGTCCCTAATGATAAATGAAAGAAGGGAAACGGAAATAGAAACCCCAGAAAGAAGGAAATATACAGTGATCACCCACTTTGCGTCCACCGCATTTTTTTTGATATCCCAATTATCTGAGTTGAATCCGGTGCTTACTACGCTCCTCCATGAATTCTAATGAAAAAATAATTCGAACAAGTTTTAGATGAGGGATTTGTCTGTCCCTGATAAATGAAAATAAAAAGAAGGAAAATAAAAAAGAAAAAGGGAAAATACAATGGTGATCATCACTTTTTTTGCATTTTTTTTTCGATATCCCAATTATCTGAGTTGAATCCGGTGCTTACTACGCTCCTCCACTCCATGAATTCTAATGAAAAAAATTTTCGAACAAGTTTTAGATGAGGAATTTGCCTGTCCCTAATGATAAATGAAAGAAGGGAAACGTAAATATAAAAAGAAGGGAAACGGAAATAGAAAAGAAGGGAAATAAATACACAGATCACCCACTTTTTGTCCACCGCATTTTTTTGATATATCCAATTATCTGAGTTGAATCCGGTGCTTACTACGCTCTCCTCCATGAATTCTAATGAAAAAAATTTTCGAACAAGTTTTAGATGAGGGATTTGCCTGTCCCTAATGATAAGAAAGAAGGGAAAAAAATATAAACCGCAGAAGGAAAATAATACAGTGATCACCCACTTTGCGTCCACCGCATTTTTTCGTCGATATCCCAATTATCTGAGTTGAATCCGGTGCTTACTACGCTCCTCCATGAAATTCTAATGAAAAAATTTTTCGACAAGTTTTAGATGAGGATTTGCCTGTCCCTAATGATAAATGAAAGAAAAGAAGAAAAACGAAATAGAAACCGCAGAAAGAAGGAAATAAACATACAGTGATCACCCACTTTGCGTCCACCGCATTTTTTTTCGTCGATATCCCAATTATCTGAATCCGAATTATTATTACGCTCTCTCCATGAATTCTAATGAAAAATAAATTTTTCGAACAAGTTTTTTTATGAGGGATTTGCCTGTCCCTAATGATAAATGAAAGAAGGGAAACGTAAAAATAAATAAAGAAGGGAAACGAAATAAAACCGCAGAAGAAGGAAATACAGTGATCACCCACTTTGCGTCCACCGCATTTTTTTTTTCGTCGATATCCCAATTATCTGAGTTGAATCCGGTGCTTACTACGCTCACTCCATGAATTCTAATGAAAAAAATTTTCGAACAAGTTTTAGATGAGGATTTGAGGATCCTGTCCCTGTCCCTGATAAATGAAAGAAGAAAACGGAAATAAAAAAAGCCAGAAAGAAGGGAAATATACAGTGATCACCCACCCACTTTGCGTCCACCGCATTTTTTTCGATATCCCAATTATCTGAGTTGAATCCGGTGCTTACTACGCTCACTCCATGAATTCTAATGAAAAATATTTTCGAACAAGTTTTAGATGAGGGATTTGCCTGTCCCTAATGATAAATGAAAAAAAGGGAAACGTAAATAGAAACCTCAGAAAGAAGGAAATATACAGTGATCACCCACTTTTTGTCCACCGCATTTTTCGTCGATATCCCAATTATCTGAGTTGAATCCGGTGCTTACTACGCTCACTCCATATTCTAATGAAAAAAAAATTTTTCGAACAAGTTTTAGATGAGGGATTTGCCTGTCCCTAATGATAAATGAAAGAAGGGAAACGGAAATAGAAACCGCCGAAAGAAGGAAATATACAGTGATCACCCACTTTGCGTCCACCGCATTTTTTTCGTCGATATCCCAATTATCTGAGTTGAATCCGGTGCTTACTACGCTCACTCCATGAATTCTAATGAAAAATATTTTCGAACAAGTTTTAGATGAGGAATTTGCCTGTCCCTAATGATAAATGAAAGAAGGAAAATAGAAACCGCAGAAATAAAAACAGTGATCATCACCCACTTTGAAGCATTTTTCGTCGATATCCCAATTATCTGTATTGAATCCGTGATTACCGCTCCTTTGCGTCCAATGAAAAATATTTTTTCAAGTTTTAGATGAGGGATTTGTCTGTCCCTAATTAAATCTGAAACGTTGAAACCCAGAAAGAAGGAAATAATACAGTGATCACCCACTTTGCGTCCACCGCATTTTTCGTCGATATCCCAATTATCTGAGTTGAATCCGAAAACGCTCCTCCATGAATTCTAATGAAAAAAATTTTCGAACAAGTTTTAGATGAGGGATTTGCCTGTCCCTGATAAATAAAAAAGAAAAAAACGTAAATAAAAACCTCAGAAAGAAGGGAAAAATATACAGTGATCACCCACTTTGCGTCCACCGCATTTTTTCGTCGATATCCCAATTATCTGAGTTGAATCCGGTGCTTACTACGCTCAAATTCCATGAATTCTAATGAAAAATATTTTCGAACACCCACTTTGCGTTTTAGATGAATCCGGTGATTTGCCTGTCCCTAATGATAAATGAAAGAAGAAAAATGATAAAAGAAGAAACGGAAATAGAAAGAAGGGAAATATACAGTGATCACCCACTTTGCGTCCACCGCATTTTTTCGTCGATATCCCAATTATCTGAGTTGAATCCGGTGCTTACTACGCTCACTCCCATGAAATCTAATGAAAAATATTTTCGAACAAGTTTTAGATGAGGGATTTTTGTCCCTAATGATAAATGAAAGAAAGGGAAACGGAAATAGAAAATAGAAACAGAAAGAAGGGAAATATACAGTGATCACCCACTTTTTGCGTCCACCGCATTTTTTTCGTCGATATCCCATTATCTGATCTGAATTGAATGCTGCTACTACGCTCACTCCATGTATTCTAATGAAAAATATATTCGAACAAGTTTTAGATGAGGATTTTGCCTGTCCCTAATGATAAATGAAAGAAGGGAAACGGAAATAGAAACCCTCAGAAAAAAAATAATATACATCACCACTTGCGTCCACACCGCATTTTTCGTTGATATCCCAATTATCTGAGTTGAATCCGGTGTTTACTACGCTCACTCCATGAGTACTAATGAAAAATATTTTCGAACATGTTATAGATGAGGGATTTGCCTGTCCCTAATGATAAATGAAAAGAAGGGAAACGGAAAAATAGAAAGCGCAGAAAGAAGGGAAATATACAGTGATCACCCACTTTGCGTCCACCGCATTTTTTTCGTCGATATCCCAATTATCTGAGTTGAATCCGGTGCTTACTACGCTCACTCCATGTATTCTAATGAAAAATATTTTCGAACAAGTTTTAGATGAGGTATTTGCCTGTCCCTAATGATAAATGAAAGAAAAGAAAAACGGAAATAAAGAAAAGCCTCAAATAGAAGAAGGGAAATATACAGTGATCACCCACTTTGCGTCCACCGCATTTTTTTTTGATATCCCAATTATCTGAGTTGAATCCGGTGCTTACTACGCTCACTCCATGAATTCTAATGAAAAATATTTTCGAACAAGTTTTAGATGAGGAATTTGCCTGTCCCTAATTAAAAATGAAAAAAGGGAAACGGAAATATAAAAGCGCCGAAAGAAGGGAAATATACAGTGATCACCCACTTTGCGTCCACCGCATTTTTTTTCGATATCCCAATTATCTGAGTTGAATCCGGTGCTTACTACACTCACTTCATGAATTCTAATGAAAAATATTTTCGAACAAGTTTTAGATGAGGAATTTGCCTGTCCCTGTCCCTAATGATAAATGAAAGAAGGGCCTGTCCCTAAATGAAATAAAGAAAATAAAACGGAAATAGAAACCGAAGAAAGGGAAATATACAGTGATCACCCACTTTTGCGTCCACCGCATTTTTTCGTTGATATCCCAATTATCTGAGTTGAATCCAGTGCTTACTACGCTCACTCCATGAATTCTAATGAAAAATATTTTTTCGAACAAGTTTTAGATGAGGGATTTGCCTGTCCCTAATGATAAATGAAAGAAGGGAAACGGAAATAGAAAAAAACCAGAAAGAAGGGAAATATATAGTGATCACCCACTTTGCGTCCACCGCATTTTTCGTCGATATCCCAATTATCTGAGTTGAATCCGGTGCTTACTACGCTCACTCCATGAATTCTAATGAAAAATATTTTTCGAACAAAAACATAGATGATGAGGATTTGCCTGTCCCTAATGATAAATGAAAGAAGAAAAAACGGAAATAGAAAGCCTCAGAAAGAAGGGAAATATACATCACCCCACTTGCGTCCACCGCATTTTTTTCGATATTCCAATTATCTGAGTTGAATCCGGTGCTTACTACGCTCCTCCATGAATTCTAATGAAAAATTTTTTGAAATATTTTCGAACAAGTTTTAGATGAGGAATTTTGCCTTTGTCCCTAATGATAAATGAAAGAAGAAAACGTAAATAGAAAGCAGAAAGAAGGGAAATATACAGTGATCACCCACAGTGATCACCCACTTTGCGTCCACCGCATTTTTTTTGTCGATATCCCAATTATCTGAGTTGAATCCGGTGCTTACTACGCTCACTCCATGAATTCTAATGAAAAATTTTTTTAAACAAGTTTTAGATGAGGAATTTGCCTGTCCCTAATGATAAATGAAAGAAGGGAAACGTAAATATAAAAAAAAAAACAAAAAGAAGGGAAATACAGTGATCACCCACTTTGCGTCCACCGCATTTTTTGCGTCCATATTTTTCCCCAATTATCTGAGTTGAATCCGGTGCTTACTACGCTCACTCCATGAATTCTAATGAAAAAAAAATTTTCGAACAAGTTTTAGATGAGGGATTTGCCTGTCCCTAATGATAAATGAAAGAAGGGAAACGGAAATATAAAAAGCAGAGAAAGAAGGGAAATATACAGTGATCACCCACTTTGCGTCCACCGCATTTTTTTTGTCGATATCCCAATTATCTGAGTTGAATCCGGTGCTTACTACGCTCACTCCATGAATTCTAATGAAAAATTTTTTCGAACAAGTTTTAGATGAGGATTTGCCTGTCCCTAATGATAAATGAAAGAAGGGAAAACGTAAATAAAAAGCCTCAAAGAAGGAAATAATACAGTGATCACCCACTTTGCGTCCACCATTTTTTTTCGTCGATATTTTCTATCTGTTTGAATCCGATATTCCTCCATGAATTATAATGAAAAAAAATCCGAACAAGTTTTACTGAGGCTCACTTCCCATGATATCCAATGAAAAATTTTCCGAAAAAAACCGAAATAGATGAGGATTTGCCCCACTTTGCGTCCACCGCATTTTTCGTAAATATCCCAATTATCTGAATTGAATCCGGTGATTATTACGCTCCTCCATGAAAATGAAAAAATTTTCGAAAAGTTTTAGATGAGGATTTTGTCTGTCCCTAATGATAAATTAAAGAAGGGAAACGGAAAATAAACCGCAGAAAGAAGGAAATATACAGTGATCACCCACTTTGCGTCCACCGCATTTTTCGTTGATATCCCAATTATCTGAGTTGAATCCGGTGCTTACTACGCTCACTCCATGAATTCTAATGAAAAATAATTTTCGAACAAGTTTTAGATGAGGATTTGCCTGTCCCTAATGATAAATGAAAGAAGGGAAACGTAAATATAAAAAGCTCAAGAAAGAAGGGAAATATACAGTGATCACCCACTTTGCGTCCACCGCATTTTTTTTCCATATTCCCAATTATCTGAGTTGAATCCGGTGCTTACTACGCTCACTCCATGAATTCTAATGAAAAATATTTTCGAACAAGTTTTAGATGAGGGATTGCCTGTCCCTAATGATAAATGAAAGAAGAAAACGGAAATATAAAGCGCCGAAAGAAGGGAAATATACAGTGATCACCCACTTTGCGTCCACCGCATTTTTTTTTTTTACGATATCCCAATTATCTGTGTTGAATCCTGTGCTTACTACACTCACTCCTTGAATTCTGATGAAAAATATTTACGAACATGTTTTTTGATGAGGGATTTGCCTGTACCTAATGATAAATTAAAGAAAGGAAGCGTAAATAGAAACCCCCAAAAGAAGGGAAATAAACAGTGATCACCCACTTTGCGTCCACCGCATTTTTTGCGGATATCCCAATTATCTGAGTTGAATCCTGTGCTTACTACACTCACTCCATGAATTCTAATGAAAAATATTTTCGAACAAGTTTTAGATGAGGGATTTGCCTGTACCTAATGATAAATGAAAAGAAGAAAAAAACGTAAATAGAAACCCAAAAAAAGGAAATAATACATGATCACCCACTTTGCGTCCACCGCATTTTTTTCGAATATCCCAATTATCTGAGTTGAATCCGGTGCTTACTACGCTCACTCCATGAATTCTAATGAAAAATATTTTCGATGTCCCTAATGATAAATTAAAGAAGGAAACGGAAATAAAACCTACAGTGATCACCCACTTTGCGTCCAATTTTTCGTCGATCCCAATCTGAAAAATTTTTGAAACTACGATCCATGAATTCTAATGAAAAAAATTCGAAAAAGTTTTAATGAGGGGAAAAAATAAAATGATAAATTAAAGAAGGAAACGAAAGAAAGGAAATATACAGTGATCACCCACTTTGCGTCCACCGCATTTTTTTTCGATATCCCAATTATCTGAGTTGAATCCGGTGCTTACTACGCTCACTCCATGAATTCTAATGAAAAAATTTTTTCGAAGTTTTAGATGAGGGATTTGCCTGTGTCCCTAATGATAAATGAAAAAGAAGGGAAACGGAAATATAAAGCGCCGAAAGAAGGGAAATATACAGTGATCACCCACTTTGCGTCCACCGCATTTTTTTTTGATATCCCAATTATCTGAGTTGAATCCGGTGCTTACTACGCTCACTCCATGAATTCTAATGAAAAAATTTTTTCGAACAAGTTTTAGATGAGGAATTTGCCTGTCCCTAATGATAAATGAAAGAAGAAAAAACGGAAATAAAAATGAAAAGAAGGAAACGAAAGAAAGGAAATATACAGTGATCACCCACTTTTGTCCACCGCATTTTTTTTTTGATATCCCAATTATCTGAGTTGAATCCGGTGCTTACTACGCTCACTCCATGAATTCTAATGAAAAAATTTTTTCGAAGTTTTAGATGAGGAATTTGCCTGTCCCTAATGATAAATGAAAAAGGAAACGGAAATAGAAAAATAAAGCCGAAAGAAGGGAAATATACAGTGATCACCCACTTTGCGTCCACCGCATTTTTTTCGAATATCCCAATTATCTGAGTTGAATCCAGTGCTTACTACGCTCACTCCATGAATTCTAATGAAAAAAAATTTTCGAACAAGTTTTAGATGAGGATTTGCCTGTCCCTAATGATAAATGAAAGAAGGGAAAAAAAAAAATATAAAGCTCAGAAAGAAGGGAAATATACAGTGATCACCCACTTTGCGTCCACCGCATTTTTTTTGATATCCCAATTATCTGAGTTGAATCCGGTGCTTACTACGCTCACTCCATGAATTCTAATGAAAAAAAATTTTCGAACAAGTTTTAGATGAGGGATTTGCCTGTCCCTAATGATGATAAATGAAAGAAGAGGAAAACGGAAATAGAAAGCGCAGAAAGAAGGAAAATATACAGTGATCACCCACTTTGCGTCCACCGCATTTTTTCGTCGATATCCCAATTATCTGAGTTGAATCCGGTGCTTACTACGCTCACTCCATGAATTCTAATGAAAAATTTTTTTTCAAGTTTTAGATGAGGGAATTTGCCTGTCCCTAATGATAAATGAAAAGAAAAACGGAAATAAATAAAAGCCTCAAGAAGAAGGAAATATACAGTGATCACCCACTTTGCGTCCACCGCATTTTTTTTTTTTTCGATATCCCAATTATCTGAGTTGAATCCAGTGCTTACTACGCTCACTCCATGAATTCTAATGAAAAATATTTTCGAACAAGTTTTAGATGAGGGATTTGCCTGTCCCTAATGATAAATGAAAAAGAAGGGAAACGGAAATATAAAGCCTCAGAAAGAAGGGAAATATACAGTGATCACCCACTTTGCGTCCACCGCATTTTTCGTCGATATCCCAATTATCTGAGTTGAATCCAGTGCTTACTACGCTCTCACCCATGAATTCTAATGAAAAATATTTTCGAACAAGTTTTAGATGAGGGATTTGCCTGTCCCTAATGATAAATGAAAGAAGGGAAAACGTAAATATAAAGCCTCAGAAAGAAGGGAAATATACAGTGATCACCCACTTTGCGTCCACCGCATTTTTTTTGATATCCCAATTATCTGAGTTGAATCCGGTGCTTACTACGCTCACTCCATGAATTCTAATGAAAAATATTTTCGAACAAGTTTTAGATGAGGATTTGCCTGTCCCTAATGATAAATGAAAGAAGGGAAAAACGTAAATAGAAAAATAAAAGAAGAAGGGAAATATACAGTGATCACCCACTTTGCGTCCACCGCATTTTTTCGAATATTCCAATTATCTGTGTTGAATCCAGTGCTTACTACGCTCACTCCATGAATTCTAATGAAAAAAAAATTTTTTTTACAAGTTTTAGATGAGAGGATTTGCCTGTCCCTAATGATAAATTAAAGAAGGGAAACGTAAATAGAAACCGAAAGAAAGAAAAATATACAGTGATCACCCACTTTGCGTCCACCATTTTTTTCGTTGATATCCCAATTATCTGAGTTGAATCCAATGATTACGCTCACTCCATGAATTCTAATGAAAAATATTTTCGAACAAGTTTTAGATGAGGAATTTGCCTGTCCCTAATGATAAATGAAAGAAGGGAAACGGAAAATAAAAGCCGAGAAAGAAGGAAAATATACAGTGATCACCCACTTTGCGTCCACCGCATTTTTTTTTGATATCCCAATTATCTGAGTTGAATCCGGTGCTTACTACGCTCACTCCATGAATTCTAATGAAAAAAATTTTCGAACAAGTTTTAGATGAGGAATTTGCCTGTCCCCCCCTAAATGAAAGAAGGGAAACGGAAATATAAAAAAAAGAAAGAAGGGAAATATACAGTGATCACCCACTTTGCGTCCACCGCATTTTTTTTGATATCCCAATTATCTGAGTTGAATCCGGTGCTTACTACGCTCACTCCATGAATTCTAATGAAAAATATTTTTTTCAAGTTTTTTTAGATGAGGGATTTGCCTGTCCCTAATGATAAATGAAAAAGAAAAACGGAAATATAAAGCCTCAAAAAAAGGGAAATATACAGTGATCACCCACTTTGCGTCCACCGCATTTTTCCGAATTTTCCAAATTATCTGAGTTGAATCCAGTGCTTACTACGCTCACTCCATGAATTCTAATGAAAAAAATTTTCGAACAAGTTTTAGATGAGGAATTTTTTACTGTCCCTAATGATAAATGAAAGAAGAAAAAATCCCTAAATAAATGAAAGAAGGAAACGGAAATAGAAAGAAGAAAAGAAAAATATACAGTGATCACCCACTTTGCGTCCACCGCATTTTTTTGATATCCCAATTATCTGAGTTGAATCCAGTGCTTACTACGCTCACTCCATGAATTCTAATGAAAAATATTTTTTCGAACAAGTTTTAGATGAGGAATTTGCCTGTCCCTAATGATAAATGAAAAAAAAAACGGAAATAAATAAAGCCCGAAAGAAAGAGAAATATACAGTGATCACCCACTTTGCGTCCACCGCATTTTTTTTTGATATATTCAATTATCTGAGTTGAATCCGGTGCTTACTACGCTCACTCCATGAATACTAATGAAAAAAAAATTTTTTTTTCAAGTTTTAGATGAGGAATTTGCCTGTCCCTAATGATAAATGAAAGAAGAAAAACGTAAATATAAAGCCTCCGAAAGAAGGGAAAAAATACAGTGATCACCCACTTTGCGTCCACCGCATTTTTCCTTGATATCCCAATTATCTGAGTTGAATCCAGTGCTTCCTACGCTCACTCCATGAATCCTAATGAAAAATATTTTCGAAGAAATTTTGGATAAGGTATTTGCCGGTCCCTAATTATAAATGAAAGAAGGGAAACGGAAATATAAAATGCCCGAAAGAAAGGAAATATACAGTGATCACCCACTTTGCGTCCACCGCATTTTTTTTTTTGATATCCCAATTATCTGAGTTGAATCCAGTGCTTACTACGCTCACTCCATGAATTCTAATGAAAAATATTTTCGAACAAGTTTTAGATGAGGAATTTGCCTGTCCCTAATGATAAATGAAAAATAAGAAAAAAAAGGAAAATAAAGCCTCAGAAAGAAGGGAAATATAAAAGTGATCACCCACTTTGCGTCCACCGCATTTTTTATGAGAATCCCAATTATCTGAGTTGAATCCAGTGCTTACTACGCTCACTCCATGTATTTTAATGAAAAATATTTTCGAACAAGTTTTAGATGATGAATTTGCCTGTCCCTAATTTCGACAAATTTTAGATGAATTTGCCTGTCCCTAATGATAAATGAAAGAAAAAACGGAAATAAAAAACCCGAAAGAAAGAAATATACAGTGATCACCCACTTTGCGTCCACCGCATTTTTTTCGATATCCCAATTATCTGAGTTGAATCCAGTGCTTACTACGCTCACTCCATGAATTCTAATGAAAAAAATTTTCGAACAAGTTTTAGATGAGGATTTGCCTGTCCCCCCTGATAAATGAAAGAAGGGAAACGTAAATATAAATGAAAAAGAAAATATAGTGATCATAAAAGCGTCCACAAAGAAATAATTATCTGAGTTGAATCCGTGATCACCCACTTTGAATCCAATGAAAAATTTTTTCGAACATATTTAGATTATCTGAGTTGAATCCAAAATGCTAAAAAACGCTCAATCCATGAATTCTAATGAAAAATATACCCACTTTGCGTCCACATTTTTTCGTTTTTATCTGATTGAATCCGGTTTTTATTACGCTCCCTCCATGAATAAATGAAAAATAAAATTCGAAAGATGAAAAACCTGTCCCTAATAAAATGAAAAATAAAAAAAACGTAAATAGAAGCCTCAGAAAGAAGGGAAATATACAGTGATCACCCACTTTGCGTCCACCGCATTTTTTTTGATATCCCAATTATCTGAGTTGAATCCAGTGCTTACTACGCTCACTCCATGAATTCTAATGAAAAATATTTTTTCGACATGTGTTTTAGATGAGGATTTGCCTGTCCCTAATGATAAATGAAAGAAGGGAAACGTAAATATAAGCCTCAGAAAGAAGGGAAATATACAGTGATCACCCACTTTGCGTCCACCGCATTTTTTTTTTTGATATCCCAATTATCTGAGTTGAATCCAGTGCTTACTACGCTCACTCCATGAATTCTAATGAAAAATATTTTTTTCGAAGTTTTAGATGAGGAATTTGCCTGTCCCTAATGATAAATGAAAACGGAAGAAAACGGAAAATAAAGCCTCCGAAGAAAAAATATACAGTGATCACCCACTTTGCGTCCACCGCATTTTTTTTCGATATTCCAATTATCTGAGTTGAATCCAGTTTGCTTACTACGCTCACTCCATTAATTCTAATGAAAAACCCATTTTCGAACATTTTTATCCCATTATCTGATTTGATCCGGTCCCTTAATGATAAAATTCTAATGAAAAAAAATTTCGAAAATGAGGATTTAAAAGCGAAATGAAAGAAAAAACGAAATAAAGCCTCAGAAAGAAGGGAAATATACAGTGATCACCCACTTTGCGTCCACCGCATTTTTTTTCGAATATCCCAATTATCTGAGTTGAATCCAGTGCTTACTACGCTCACTCCATGAATTCTAATGAAAAAATTTTTCGAACATGTTTTAGATGAGGAATTTGCCTGTCCCTAATGATAAATGAAAGTAGGGAAACGGAAATATAAAGCGCCGAAAGAAGGGAAATATACAGTGATCACCCACTTTGCGTCCACCGCATTTTTTTTGATATATCCAATTATCTGAGTTGAATCCAGTGCTTACTACGCTCACTCCATGAATTCTAATGAAAAATATTTTCGAACAAGTTTTAGATGAGGTATTTGCCTGTCCCTAATGATAAATGAAAGTAGGGAAACGGAAATATAAAGCGCCGACAGAAGGGAAATATACAGTGATCACCCACTTTGCGTCCACCGCATTTTTCGTGGATATCCCAATTATCTGAGTTGAATCCAGTGCTTACTACGCTCACTCCATGAATTCTAATGAAAAATATTTTCGAACAAGTTTTAGATGAGGTATTTGCCTGTCCCTAATGATAAATGAAAGAAGGGAAACGTAAATACAAACCTCAAAAAGAAGGGAAATATACAGTGATCACCCACTTTGCGTCCACCGCATTTTTCTTGGATATCCCAATTATCTGAGTTGAATCCGGTGCTTACTACGCTCACTCCATGAATTCTAAAGAAAAATATTTTCGAACAAGTTTTAGATGAGGTATTTGCCTGTCCCTAATGATAAATGAAAGTAGGGAAACGTAAATAGAAAGCGCCGATAAAGAAGGGAAATATACAGTGATCACCCACTTTGCGTCCACCGCATTTTTTTTTTATCTGATATTCCAATTATCTGAGTTGAATCCAGTGCTTTACTACGCTCACTCCATGAATTCTAATGAAAAATATTTTCGAACAAGTTATAGATGATGAATTTTTTTCGCCTGTCCCTAATGAAAAATGAAAAAGATGAAAACGTCCCTAAATAAATGAAAGAAGGAAACGTAAATAGAAAGCTCAGAAAGAAGGGAAATATACAGTGATCACCCACTTTGCGTCCACCGCATTTTTCGTTGATATCCCAATTATCTGAGTTGAATCCAGTTACTACGCTCACTCCATGAATTCTAATGAAAAAAAATTTTCGAACAAGTTTTAGATGAGGAATTTGCCTGTCCCTAATGATAAATGAAAGAAGGGAAAAACGAAATATAAAAAGCCGAAAGAAGGGAAATATAGTGATCACCACCCACTTTGCGTCCACCGCATTTTTTTTTTTTCGTGATATCCCAATTATCTGAGTTGAATCCGGTGCTTACTACGCTCACTCCATGAATACTAATGAAAAATATTTTCGAACATGTTATAGATGAGGAATTTGCCTGTCCCTAATGATAAATGAAAGAAGAAAACGGAAATATAAAGCGCCGAAAGAAGGGAAATATACAGTGATCACCCACTTTGCGTCCACCGCATTTTTTTTTGAATATTCCAATTATCTGAGTTGAATCCAGAGTTGAATCCGTGCTACTACGCTCACTCCATGAATTCTAATGAAAAATATTTTCGAACAAGTTTTAGATGAGGAATTTTGTCCCTAATGATAAATGAAAGAAGATAAAAAATAAAAAAAAAGAAAAAAGGGAAATATACAGTGATCACCCACTTTGCGTCCACCGTCCACCGCATTTTTCGTGAATATCCCAATTATCTGAGTTGAATCCAGTGTGCTACGCTCACTCCATGAATTAATAATGAAAAAAATATTTCGAACAAGTTTTAGATGAGGAATTTTGCCTGTCCCTAATGATAAATGAAAGAAGAAAAAACGAAATATAAAAAATGCCGATAAGAAGGGAAATATACAGTGATCACCCACTTTGCGTCCACCGCATTTTTTCGTTGATATCCCAATTATCTGAGTTGAATCCAGTGCTTTTTTACGCTCAATCCATGAATTCTAATGAAAAAATTTTCATGAATAAGAAAAATATTTTCGAACATTTGTTTAGATGAGGGATTTGCCCTGTGAAAATGATAAATGAAATGAAAGAAAAACGTAAATAGAAGCCTCAAAGAAAGAAAGGGAAATATACAGTGATCACCCACTTTGCGTCCACCGCATTTTTTTCGTTGATATCCCAATTATCTGAGTTGAATCCGGTGCTTACTACGCTCACTCCATGAATACTAATGAAAAATATTTTCAACATTTTAGATGAGGGATTTGCCTGTCCCTAATGATAAATGAAAGAAGGGAAAACGTAAATATAAAGCCTCAAGAAGGGAAATATACAGTGATCACCCACTTTGCGTCCACCGCATTTTTTTCGTTGATATATTCAATTATCTGAGTTGAATCCAGTGCTTACTACGCTCACTCCATGAATTCTAATGAAAAAATTTTCGAACAAGTTTTAGATGAGGGATTTGCCTGTCCCTAATGATAAATGAAAAAGAAGAAAACGTAAATATAAAGCCTCAAAAGAAGGGAAATATACAGTGATCACCCACTTTTGCGTCCACCGCATTTTTTTTTTTTGATATCCCAATTATCTGAGTTGAATCCAGTGCTTACTACGCTCACTCCATGAATACTAATGAAAAAAATTTTCGAACATGTTTTAGATGAGGAATTTTGCCTGTCCCTAATGATAAATGAAAGAAGAAAACGTAAATATAAAAAGCGCCGAAAGAAGGGAAATATACAGTGATCACCCACTTTGCGTCCACCGCATTTTTTTGTTGAATATTCCAATTATCTGAGTTGAATCCAGTGCTTACTACGCTCACTCCATGAATTCTAATGAAAAAAATTTTCGAACAAGTTTTAGATGATGGGGATTGCCTGTCCCTAATGATAAATGAAAATGAAAAAAGAAAAAAACAAAATATAAATAAATCAGAAGAAAGGAAATATACAGATCACCCACTTTGCGTCCACCGCATTTTTTTTTTTTTTAATGATATTCCAATTATCTGAGTTGAATCCAATGCTTACTACGCTCACTCCATGAATTCTAATGAAAAATATTTTTTTCGAAAATTTTTTTTCGAACATTTAGATGAGGAATTTGCCTGTCCCTAATGATAAATGAAAGAAGGGAAACGGAAATATAAAAGCGTAAAAGAAAAAAAACCAGTGAGAAGGGAAATATACAGTGATCACCCACTTTTTGTCCACCGCATTTTTTCGATATCCCAATTATCTGAGTTGAATCCAGTGCTTACTACGCTCACTCCATGAATACTAATGAAAAATTTTTTTCGAACAAGTTTTAGATGAGGGATTTGCCTGTCCCTAATGATAAATGAAAGAAGGGAAACGTAAATAGAAGCCTCAGAAAGAAGGGAAATATACAGTGATCACCCACTTTGCGTCCACCGCATTTTTTTGATATCCCAATTATCTGAGTTGAATCCGGTGCTTACTACGCTCACTCCATGAATACTAATGAAAAAATTTTCGAACATGTTTTAGATGAGGAATTTGCCTGTCCCTAATGATAAATGAAAGAAAAAAAACGTAAATATAAAAGCCCAGAAGAAGGGAAATATACAGTGATCACCCACTTTGCGTCCACCGCATTTTTTTTTTTGATATTCCAATTATCTGAGTTGAATCCGGTGCTTACTACGCTCACTCCATGAATACTAATGAAAAATATTTTCGAACATGTTTTAGATGAGGGATTTGCCTGTCCCTAATGATAAATGAAAGAAGGGAAACGTAAATAGAAACCTCAGAAAGAAGGGAAATATACAGTGATCACCCACTTTGCGTCCACCGCATTTTTTTTTTGCGATTTTCCAATTATCTGAGTTGAATCCGAGTTTCCAGCTGCTACGCTCACTCCATGAATTCTAATGAAAAATATTTTCGAACATGTTTTATAACATGAGGAATTTGCCTGTCCCTAATGATAAATGAAAGAAGAAAACGTAAATAGAAATGAAAGAAAAAAAAAGAAGGGAAATAAGGAAATATACAGTGATCACCCACTTTGCGTCCACCGCATTTTTTTTTTTTTATCCCAATTATCTGAGTTGAATCCAATCCAGTGCTTACTACGCTCACTCCATGAATTCTAATGAAAAAATTTTCGAAACAAGTTTTAGATGATGAGGATTTGCCTGTCCCTAATGATAAATGAAAGAAGAAAACGTAAATATAAAAGCCCGAAAGAAGGGAAATATACAGTGATCACCCACTTTGCGTCCACCGCATTTTTTTTTGTTGATATCCCAATTATCTGAGTTGAATCCAGTGCTTACTACGCTCACTCCATGAATATTCTAATGAAAAATATTTTCGAACATGTTTTAGATGAGGGATTTGCCTGTCCCTAATGATAAATGAAAGAAGAAAAACGTAAATATAAAGCCTCAGAAAGAAGGGAAATATACAGTGATCACCCACTTTGCGTCCACCGCATTTTTTTTGAATATCCCAATTATCTGAGTTGAATCCAGTGAAGGAAATATTTACTACGCTCCACTCCATGAATTCTAATGAAAAAATCCGTGCATTTTTTTTCGACATGTTTTAGATGAGGGATTTTGCCTGTCCCTAATGATAAATGAAAGAAGATAAAAAACGTAAATAGAAAAACGCCTCAGAAAGAAAGGGAAAATACAGTGATCACCCACGTCCACCGCATTTTTTTTCGATATCCCAATTATCTGAGTTGAATCCGATCACCCATGAATTCTAATGAAAAAAAAATTTTTTCGAACATTTTTAGATGAGGGATTTGCCTGTCCCTTTAAATGAAAGAAGAAAAACGTAAATATCCTCAGAAAGAAGAAATATACAGTGATCACCCACTTTTTGCGTCCACCGCATTTTTGTTGAATATTCCAATTATCTGAGTTGAATCCGTTTTACTACGCTCAATGAATTCTAATGAAAAAATTTTCGAACAAGTTTTTATAGATGAATTTTGCCTGTCCCTAATGATAAATGAAAGAAGAAAACGTAAATAAAAAAAGAAAGAAGGGAAATATGATCACCCACTTTTTGTCCACCGCATTTTTTCGTTGAATATTCCAATTATCTGAGTTGAATCCAGTGCTTACTACGCTCACTCCATGAATACTAATGAAAAATATTTTCGAACATGTTATAGATGAGGAATTTGCCTGTCCCTAATGATAAATGAAAGAAGAAAAACGTAAATAGAAAGCCTCAGAAAGAAGGGAAATATACAGTGATCACCCACTTTGCGTCCACCGCATTTTTTTATCGAATATTCCAATTATCTGAGTTGAATCCGGTGCTTACTACGCTCACTCCATGAATACTAATGAAAAATATTTTCGAACATGTTTTAGATGAGGAATTGCCTGTCCCTAATGATAAATGAAAAATGAAAAATGAGGATTTGCCTGTCCCTAAAATAAATAAAGAAAAAACGAAAAAGCAGAAAGAAGGGAAATACAGTGATCACCCACTTTGCGTCCACCGCATTTTTTTTTTTGATATATCCCAATTATCTGAGTTGAATCCAGTGCTTACTACGCTCACTCCATGAATTCTAATGAAAAAAATTTTTTCGAACATGTTTTAGATGAGGGATTTGCCTGTCCCTAATGATAAATGAAAGAAGGGAAACGTAAATATAAAAAGCCTCAGAAAAAAGGGAAATATACAGTGATCACCCACTTTGTCGTCCACCGCATTTTTTTCGTTGAATATTCCAATTATCTGAGTTGAATCCGGTGCTTACTACGCTCACTCCATGAATACTAATGAAAAATATTTTCGAACATGTTATAGATGAGGGATTTGCCTGTACCTAATGATAAATGAAAGAAGGGAAACGTAAATAGAAGCCTCAGAAAGAAGGGAAATATACAGTGATCACCCACTTTGCGTCCACCGCATTTTTTCGAATATTCCAATTATCTGAGTTGAATCCAGTGCTTACTACGCTCACTCCATGAATACTGATGAAAAAATGATTTTTTCAACATGTTTTAGATGAGGATTTGCCTGTCCCTAATGATAAATGAAAGAAGAAAAATGATAAATAAAGAAAAACGTAAATAGAAAGCTCAGAAAGAAGGGAAATATACAGTGATCACCCACTTTTGCGTCCACCGCATTTTTCGTGATATCCCAATTATCTGAGTTGAATCCTGTGCTTACTACCCTCACTCCATGAATTCTAATGAAAAATATTTTCGAACATGTTTTAGATGAGGGATTTGCCTGTCGCTAATGCTAAATTAATGAAGGGAAACGTAAATAGAAACCCCAAAAAGAAGGAAATATACAGTGATCACCCACTTTGCGTCCACCGCATTTTTCGTGGATATCCCAATTATCTGAGTTGAATCCTGTGCTTACTACCCTCACTCCATGAATTCTAATGAAAAATATTTTCGAACATGTTTTAGATGAGGGATTTGCCTGTCCCTAATGATAAATGAAAGAAAAAAAACGTAAATAGAAAAAAAAAAAGAAGGAAATATACAGTGATCACCCACTTTGCGTCCACCGCATTTTTTTTGAATATTCCAATTATCTGAGTTGAATCCGGTTTTTCGAATTCTACGCTCACTCCATGAATCCATGAATTCTAATGAAAAAAATTTTTTCGAACATGTTTTTAGATGAGGGATTTTGCCTGTCCCTAATGATAAATGAAAGAAGAAAAACGTAAATATAAAAAGCCTCAGAAAGAAGGGAAATATACAGTGATCACCCACTTTGCGTCCACCGCATTTTTTTGAATATTCCAATTATCTGAATTGAATCCAATGCTTACTACGCTCCTCCATGAATACTAATGAAAAAATTTTCGAACATTTAGATGAGGATTTGCCTTCCCCTGTCCCAAATGAAAAAGAAAAAAAACGTAAAAATTAAAAATCAAAAGAAGGGAAATATACAGTGATCACCCATTTGCGTCCACCGCATTTTTTTTTTCGTATTCCAATTTATCTGAGTTGAATCCGGTGCTTACTACGCTAATGAATAAATGAAAAATAAATTTTTCGACAAGTTAAGATGAGGGATTTGCCTGTACCTAATGATAAATGAAAGAAGGAAAACGTAAATAAAAGCCTCAGAAAGAAGGGAAATATACAGTGATCACCCACTTTGCGTCCACCGCATTTTTTTGGATATTCCAATTATCTGAGTTGAATCCGGTGCTTACTACGCTCACTCCATGAATACTAATGAAAAATATTTTCGAACATGTTATAGATGAGGGATTTGCCTGTCCCTAATGATAAATGAAAGAAGGGAAACGTAAATAGAAGCCTCAGAAAGAAGGGAAATATACAGTGATCACCCACTTTGCGTCCACCGCATTTTTGTGAATATTCCAATTATCTGAGTTGAATCCGGTGCTTACTACGCTCACTCCATGAATACTAATGAAAAATATTTTCGAACATGTTATAGATGAGGGATTTGCCTGTCCCTAATGATAAATGAAAATGAAAAAAAAAAAAAAGAAGCCGAAGAAGGAAATATACAGTGATCACCCACTTTGCGTCCACCGCATTTTTTTTTTGATATATTCCAATTATCTGAGTTGAATTGAATCCAGTGCTTACTACGCTCACCCCATGAATACTAATGAAAAATATTTTTTCGAACATGTTTTAGATGAGGATTTGCCTGTCCCTAATGATAAATGAAAGAAGAAAAACGTAAATATAAAGCGCCGAGAAAGGAAATATACAGTGATCACCCACTTTGCGTCCACCGCATTTTTTTTGATATATTCAATTATCTGAGTTGAATCCAGTGCTTACTACGCTCACTCCATGAATACTAATGAAAAAATTTTTTTCGAACAAGTTTTATGATGAGGATTTGCCTGTCCCCTAATGATAAATGAAAAATGGGAAACGGAAATATAAAGCCTCAGAAAAAGAAGGGAAATATACAGTGATCACCCACTTTGCGTCCACCGCATTTTTTTTGAATATTCCAATTATCTGAGTTGAATCCGGTGCTTACTACGCTCACTCCATGAATACTAATGAAAAAAATTTTCGAACATGTTTTAGATGAGGGATTTGCCTGTCCCTAATGATAAATGAAAGAAGAAAAACGTAAATAGAAAGCCTCAAGAAAGAAAAATATAGTGATCACCCACTTTGCGTCCACCGCATTTTGTTGATATTCCAATTATCTGAGTTGAATCCGTGCTACTACGCTCACTCCATGAATTCTAATGAAAAAAATTTTTTCGAACAAGTTTTAGATGAGGAATTTGCCTGTCCCTAATGATAAATGAAAAAGAAAAACGTAAATATAAAATCAGAAAGAAGGGAAATATACAGTGATCACCCACTTTGCGTCCACCGCATTTTTTTTGAATATTTTTTATCTGAGTTGAATCCAGTGCTTACTACGCTCACTCCATGAATACTAATGAAAAAAATTTTTTTTTTCGAATGTTTTAGATGAGGAATTTGCCTTTCCCTGTCCCTGATAAATGAAAGAAGAAAACGTAAATATAAATAAAAGCAGAAAGAAGAAAATATACATGATCACCCACTTTGCGTCCACCGCATTTTTTTTTGATATTCCAATTATCTGAGTTGAATCCGGTGCTTACTACGCTCACTCCATGAATTCTAAATGAAAAATATTTTCGAACATGTTTTAGATGAGGGATTTGCCTGTCCCTAATGATAAATGAAAAGAAGGAAAAAAAGCGAAAGAAAAATATACAATCACCCACTTTGCGTCCACCGCATTTTTTGATATATCCAATTATCTGAGTTGAATCCTTACTACGAATACTCCATGAATTAATGAAAAAAATTTTTTTTCAAACAAAGATGAGGATTACCTGTCCCTAATGATAAATGAAAGAAGAAAAACGTAAATATAAATATAAAAGCCAGAAAGAAGGGAAATATACAGATCACCCCCTTTTGCGTCCACCGCATTTTTTTTTGTTGATATTCCAATTATCTGACTTGAATCCAGTGCTTACTACGCTCACTCCATGAATACTAATGAAAAATATTTTTTCGAACATGTTTAGATGAGAGGGATTTGCCTGTCCCTAATGATAAATGAAAGAAGAAAAACGTAAATAGAAAGCCTCCGAAAAAGGGAAATATACAGTGATCACCCACTTTGCGTCCACCGCATTTTTTTGAATATTCCAATTATCTGAGTTGAATCCGGTGTGCTACTACGCTCTCACTCCATGAATAATAATGAAAAATATTTTCGAACATGTTTTAGATGAGGGATTTGCCTGTCCCTAATGATAAATGAAAGAAGAAAAACGTAAATATAAAGCCTCAGAAAGAAGGGAAATATACAGTGATCACCCACTTTGCGTCCACCGCATTTTTTTTTTGATATTCCAATTATCTGTGTTGAATCCAGTGCTTACTACGCTCACTCCATGAATACTAATGGAAAATATTTTCGAACATGTTTTATGATGAGGATTTGCCTGTCCCTAATGATAAAATGAAAGAAGAAAACGTAAATAAAAGCCTCAATGATAAAAGAAGGAAACGTAAATAGATAATATACAGTGATCACCCCCACTTTGCGTCCACCGCATTTTTCGTTGAATATCCCAATTATCTGAGTTGAATCCGGTGCTTACTACGCTCACTCCATGAATACTAATGAAAAATTTTTTCGAACATTAGATGATGATTTGCCTGTCCCTAATGATAAATGAAAGAAGAAAACGTAAATATAAAGCTAGAAAGAAGGGAAATATACAGTGATCACCCACTTTGCGTCCACCGCATTTTTTTTTGATATTCCAATTATCTGAGTTGAATCCAGTGTTACTACGCTCACCATGAATTACTATGAAAAATATTTTCGAACATTTTAGATTAGGATTTGCCTGTCCCTAATGATAAATGAAAAATTTAAAAAGAAAGAAAGGAAATACAGTGATCACCCACTTTGCGTCCACCACATTTTTTTTTTTGATATATTCCAATTATCTGAGTTGAATCCAGTGCTAAACGCTCACTCCATGAATACTAATGAAAAATATTTTCGAACATGTTTAGATGAGGGATTTGCCTGTCCCTAATGATAAATGAAAAAAGAAAAACGTAAATATAAAACGTAAATAGAAAGCGCCGAAAGAAGGGAAAAATATACAGTGATCACCCACTTTGCGTCCACCGCATTTTTTTTTGAATATTCCAATTATCTGAGTTGAATCCGGTGCTTACTACGCTCACTCCATGAATACTAATGAAAAATATTTTTTCGAACATGTTTTAGATGAGGATTTTGCCTGTCCCTAATGATAAATGAAAGAAGAAAAATAAATAAAAGCCTCAGAAAGAAGGGAAAATACAGTGATCACCCACTTTGCGTCCACCGCATTTTTTTTCCGATATTCCAATTATCTGAGTTGAATCCAGTGCTTACTACGCTCACTCCATGAATACTAATGAAAAAAATTTTCGAACATGTTTTAGATGAGGGATTTGCCTGTCCCTAATGATAAATGAAAGAAGAAAAAACGTAAATAGAAAAAGAAGCCGAAAGAAGGGAAATATACAGTGATCACCCACTTTGCGTCCACCGCATTTTTTTGTTGATATATTCAATTATCTGAGTTGAATCCGGTGCTTACTACGCTCACTCCATGAATACTAATGAAAAAAATTTTCGAACATGTTTTAGATGAGGGATTTGCCTGTCCCTAATGATAAATGAAAGAAGAAAAACGTAAATAGAAAAACTCAGAGAGAAAAGGAAATATACAGTGATCACCCACTTTGCGTCCACCGCATTTTTTTTTTTGATATTCCAATTATCTGAGTTGAATCCGGTGCTTACTACGCTCACTCCATGAATACTAATGAAAAATATTTTCGAACATGTTTTAGATGAGGGATTTGCCTGTCCCTAATGATAAATGAAAGAAGAAAAAAACGTAAATAGAAAAAGCAAAAAGAAGGGAAATATACAGTGATCACCCACTTTGCGTCCACCGCATTTTTTTTGAATATTCCAATTATCTGAGTTGAATCCAGTGCTTACTACGCTCACTCCATGAATACTAATGAAAAATATTTTTTTTTAGATGAGGGATTTGCCTGTCCCTAATGATAAATGAAATAAAAAAAAAAAATGAAATGAGGGATTTGCCGTCCCTAATGATAAATGAAAGAAAGAACGGGAAAATAAAGAAGGGAATATACAGTGATCACCCACTTTGCGTCCACCGCATTTTTTTTTGAATATTCCAATTATCTGAGTTGAATCCAATCCATGCTTACTACGCTCACTCCATGAATACTAATGAAAAATATTTTCGAACATGTTTTAGATGAGGATTTTGCCTGTCCCTAATGATAAATGAAAGAAGAAAAACGTAAATAGAAAGCCTCAGAAAGAAGGGAAATATACAGTGATCACCCACTTTGCGTCCACCGCATTTTTTTGAATATTCCAATTATCTGAGTTGAATCCGGTGCTTACTACGCTCACTCCATGAATACTAATGAAAAATATTTTCGAACATGTTTTAGATGAGGGATTTGCCTGTCCCTAATGATAAATGAAAGAAGAAAAAAAAAAATAGAAAAAGCTCAGAAAGAAGGGAAATATACAGTGATCACCCACTTTGCGTCCACCGCATTTTTTTCGTTGATATTCCAATTATCTGAGTTGAATCCGGTGCTTACTACGCTCACTCCATGAATACTAATGAAAAATATTTTCGAACAAGTTTTAGATGAGGATTATAGATTTCCTGTCCCTAATGATAAATGAAAGAAGAAAACGTAAATAGAAAGCCTCAGAAAGAAGGGAAATATACAGTGATCACCCACTTTGCGTCCACCGCATTTTTTTTGATTGATATCCCATTATCTGAGTTGAATCCGGTGCTTACTACGCTCACTCCATGAATACTAATGAAAAAAAATTTTTTTCGAACATGTTTTAGATGAGGAATTTGCCTGTCCCTAATGATAAATGAAAGAAGGAAACGTAAATATAAAATAGAAGAAAGAAGGGAAATATACAGTGATCACCCACTTTGCGTCCACCGCATTTTTTTTTGATATTCCAATTATCTGAGTTGAATCCGAATCTTACTACGCTCACTCCATGAATACTAATGAAAAATATTTTCGAACAAGTTTTAGATGAGGGATTTGCCTGTCCCTAATGATAAATGAAAGAAGAAAAACGTAAATATAAAGCGCCGAAAGAAGGGAAAATATACAGTGATCACCCACTTTGCGTCCACCGCCACCGCATTTTGCGAATATTCCAATTATCTGAGTTGAATCCGGTGCTTACTACGCTCACTCCATGAATTCTAATGAAAAATATTTTCGAACATGTTATAGATGAGGGATTTGCCTGTCCCTAATGATAAATGAAAAAGAAAACGTAAATATAAAGCCTCAGAAAGAAGGGAAATATACAGTGATCACCCACTTTGCGTCCACCGCATTTTTTTTTTGAATATTCCAATTATCTGAGTTGAATCCGGTGCTTACTACGCTCCCCATGAATTCTAATGAAAAATATTTTCGAACATGTTTTAGATGATGATTTGCCTGTCCCTGATAAATGAAATGAAGAAGGAAACGTAAATATAAAGCCTCAGAAAGAAGGGAAATATACAGTGATCACCCACTTTGCGTCCACCGCATTTTTTTTTTGATATTCCAATTATCTGAGTTGAATCCAGTGCTTACTACGCTCACTCCATGAATACTAATGAAAAATATTTTCGAACATGTTATAGATGAGGGATTTGCCTGTTGCTTATGATAAATGAATGAAGAAAAACGTAAATATAAAGCCTCAGAAAGAAGGGAAATATACAGTGATCACCCACTTTGCGTCCACCGCATTTTTTTTTGATATTCCAATTATCTGAGTTGAATCCAGTTACTACGCTCACTCCATGAATACTAATGAAAAAAATTTTTTTTCAAGTTTTAGATGAGGATTTGCCTGTCCCTAATGATAAATGAAAGAAGGGAAACGTAAATATAAATAGCCTCCGATAGAAGGGAAATATACAGTGATCACCCACTTTGCGTCCACCGCATTTTTTTTTTTGATATTCCAATTATCTGAGTTGAATCCAGAGCTTGCTAGGCTTACTCCATGAATTCTAATGAAAAATAATATCGAACATGTTTTAGATGAGGGATTTGCCTGTCCCTAATGATTAATTAACGAAGGGAAACGTAAATATAAAAAGCAGAAAAGAAGGGAAATATATACAGATCACCCACTTTGCGTCCACCGCATTTTTTTTGATATCCCAATTATCTGAGTTGAATCCAGTGCTTACTACGCTCACTCCATGAATACTAATGAAAAATATTTTCGAACAAGTTTTAGATGAGGGATTTGCCTGTCCCTAATGATAAATGAAAGAAGAAAAAACGTAAATAAAAAGCCAGAAAGAAGGGAAATATACAGTGATCACCCACCCACTTTGCGTCCACCGCATTTTTTTTTGATATCCCAATTATCTGAGTTGAATCCAGTGCTTACTACGCTCACTCCATGAATTACTAATGAAAAATATTTTCGAACAAGTTTTAGATGAGGGATTTGCCTGTCCCTAATGATAAATGAAAGAAAAAAAACGTAAATATAAAATAGAAAAGCAGAAAGAAGGGAATTATACAGTGATCACCCACTTTGCGTCCACCGCATTTTTCGTTGATATCCCAATTATCTGAGTTGAATCCAGTGCTTACTACGCTCACTCCATGAATTCTAATGAAAAATATTTTCGAACAAGTTTTAGATGAGGAATTTGCCTGTCCCCCTAATGATAAATGAAAGAAGAAAAAACGTAAATATAAAGCCTCAGAAAGAAGGGAAATATACAGTGATCACCCACTTTGCGTCCACCGCATTTTTTCGTTGATATCCCAATTATCTGAGTTGAATCCAGTGCTTACTACGCTCACTCCATGAATTCTAATGAAAAAAATTTTTTCGACAAGTTTTAGATGAGGATTTTGCCTGTCCCTAATGATAAATGAAAGAAGGGAAACGTAAATATAAAAAGCCGAAAGAAGGGAAATACAGTGATCATCCACTTTGCGTCCACCGCATTTTTTTTTTTGATATCTCAATTATCTGAGTTGAATCCAATGCTACTACGCTCACTTCATGAATTCTAATGAAAAATATTTTCGAACAAGTTTTATGATGAGGAATTTGCCTGTCCCTAATGATAAAAATGAAAGAAGGGAAAACGTAAATATAAAAAGCCTCAGAAAGAAGGGAAATATACAGTGATCACCCACTTTGCGTCCACCGCATTTTTCTTTGATATCCCAATTATCTGAGTTGAATCCAGTGCTTACTACGCTCACTCCATGAATTCTAATGAAAAATATTTTCGAACAAGTTTTAGATGAGGATTTGCCTTGTGTCCCTAATGATAAATGAAAGAAGGGAAAAACGTAAATATAAAGCCTCGAAAGAAGGGAAATATACAGTGATCACCCACTTTGCGTCCACCGCATTTTTTTTTGATATCCCAATTATCTGAGTTGAATCCAGGTGCTTACTACGCTCACTCCATGAATTCTAATGAAAAAATTTTTCGAACAAGTTTTAGATGAGGAATTTGCCTGTCCCTAATGATAAATGAAAGAAGGGAAACGGAAATATAAAGCCCGAAAGAAGGGAAATATACAGTGATCACCCACTTTGCGTCCACCGCATTTTTTTTTTGATATATTCCATTATCTGAGTTTGAATCCAGTGCTTACTACGCTCACTCCATGAATTCTAATGAAAAATATTTTCGAACAAGTTTTAGATGAGGATTTGCCTGTCCCTAATGATAAATGAAAGAAGGGAAACGTAAATATAAAGCCTCGAAAGAAGGGAATATACAGTGATCACCCACTTTGCGTCCACCGCATTTTTCGTTGATATCCCAATTATCTGAGTTGAATCCAGTGCTACTACGCTCACTCCATGAATTCTAATGAAAAATATTTTCGAACAAGTTTTAGATGAGGAATTTGCCTGTCCCTAATGATAAATGAAAGTAGGGAAACGGAAATATAAAGCCTCAGAAAGAAGGAAATATATATACAGTGATCACCCACTTTGCGTCCACCGCATTTTTCGTTGATATCCCAATTATCTGAGTTGAATCCAGTGCTTACTACGCTCATTCCATGAATTCTAATGAAAAACATTTTCGAACAAAGTTTTAGATGAGGGATTTGCCTGTCCCTAATGATAAAAATGAAGAAGGGAAACGTAAATATAAAGCCTCAGAAAGAAGGGAAATATACAGTGATCACCCACTTTGCGTCCACCGCATTTTTTTCGAAATCCTAATTACCTGAGTTGAATCCAGTGCTTACTACGCTCACTCCATGAATTCTAATGAAAAATATATTCGAACAAGTTTTAGATGAGGATTTTGCCTGTCCCTAATGATAAATGAAAGTAGGGAAACGGAAATATAAAGCCTCAGAAAGAAGGGAAATATACAGTGATCACCCACTTTGCGTCCACCGCATTTTTTTTTGAATATCCCAATTATCTGAGTTGAATCCAGTGCTTACTACGCTCACTCCATGAATTCTAATGAAAAATATTTTCGAACAAGTTTTAGATGAGGGATTTGCGTGTCCCTAATGATAAATGAAAGAAGGGAAACGGAAATATAAAGCGCCTCAGAAAGAAGGGAATATATACAGTGATCACCCACTTTGCGTCCACCGCATTTTTTTGATATCCCAATTATCTGAGTTGAATCCAGTGCTACTACGCTCCCTCCATGAATTCTAATGAAAAATATTTTCGAACAAGTTTTATATGAGGTATTTGCCTGTCCCTAATGATAAATGAAAGTAGGGAAACGGAAATATAAAGCTCCGATAGAAGGGAAATATACTGTGATCACCCACTTTGCGTCCACCGCATTTTTCGTTGATATCCCAATTATCTGAGTTGAATCCAGTGCTACTACGCTCACTCCATGAATTCTAATGAAAAATATTTTCGAACAAGTTTTAGATGAGGTATTTGCCTGTCCCTAATGATAAATGAAAGTAGGGAAACGGAAATATAAAGCGCCGATAGAAGGGAAATATACTGTGATCACCCACTTTGCGTCCACCGCATTTTTCGTTGATATCCCAATTATCTGAGTTGAATCCAGTGCTACTACGCTCACTCCATGAATTCTAATGAAAAATATTTTCGAACAAGTTTTAGATGAGGATTTGCCTGTCCCTAATGATAAATGAAAGAAGGGAAAACGTAAATATAAAGCCCAGAAAGAAGGGAAATATACAGTGATCACCCACTTTGCGTCCACCGCATTTTTTTTCGTTGATATCCCAATTATCTGAGTTGAATCCAGTGCTTACTACGCTCACTCCATGAATACTAATGAAAAAATATTTTCGAACAAGTTTTAGATGAGGGATTTGCCTGTCCCTAATGATAAAAATGAAGAAGGGAAACGTAAATATAAAGCCTCCGAAAAAGGGGAATATACAGTGATCACCCACTTTGCGTCCACCGCATTTTTTCGTGAATATCCCAATTATCTGAGTTGAATCCAGTGCTTACTACGCTCACTCCATGAATACTAATGAAAAATATTTTCGAACATGTTATAGATGAGGAATTTGCCTGTCCCTAATGATAAATGAAAGAAGGGAAACGTAAATAGAAGCCTCAGAAAGAAGGGAAATATACAGTGATCACCCACTTTGCGTCCACCGCATTTTTTTCGATATCCCAATTATCTGATTTGAATCCGGTACTTACTACGCTCACTCCATGAATACTAATGAAAAATATTTTCGAACATTTTAGATGCTTTTTTGTCTTCAGTGTCCTGTGAGGGTCAAATTTTCCAAGCCCTCTTTCCTCAATATGTGCTCTAGAAATTTCAACTTGCTCTTTCTGATGCTAAGTATAAATGTAAGTTGCCCAGTTTTTACTTACCAGTCCTGATAGAGTCCAAAAGCATCTCCCTGCCCTTGTGGGTGGTGAATTATTTTCCACCCTACAACTCTTTATTCCACAGATGAATCATTGCAAGTCTCTTGTTGCTCTATTACTATTTCGATGAATTGTCAAGACAAATATTCTTCAATTCCCCCAGTTCCAACATTCACAGCTAAGATTCACCATGCCACATATATTTGTAGCAAATTATTCACCCTCATTCTCTTTGTATTCCATTAGTGAGATGTAAGTTCCAGTCGAACAGCTTCTTCCAAAAAACTGATGCTTTGTGGAATCAACTCCAAAGTGGATGCTTCCATGATCACTACAACTATCTGTTCAAGTCTATGGTCAACCATTATATTCCTCACATATCCCCATAAACTGTGCCCCTTACTCTGGAATCTCTACCTCAAGTGACTCTTGGGCCTTGTAAAGGGTGAACAAAATTTCTCTAAAACTTTGTCATTGTTCAAAGGTTTTAATTCATGGGATTTTCATCATCATATCTGAAGAGCCACATTTCTGTTGCCTCTCATCTCTTCTTCATCTGTGATGAGATTGTCCAGCACTGACTGCCATAAAGGAGAACTGATATTACATAGCAGTTAAGAACATCCAATTGATAAATGCAAAATAAAGTAGATTACTGACACACTTTATTCAAATGGATTTAATAAAAAAATCTATTTCTTTCAGTCATGTGATTGCCAAAAAGCCAATTTTCCTTGACAAGTGAAAATCTTACTGATTTTTTAGTTAACAGCCACATTTAACGTACACTGAAATTCCAGACATTATGCAAAGTAATGTTTGCTGTTTAGTGAGGGTGTCATCTCATCACACATGAATGATGCTGGTTTCTGAACATGGCACAAAGTAATATTTGATATTTGTAATAGCATCTGTCATGCACATGAAAAATGCCAGTTTGATCAGAAAGCATAATTTGATTCTAACTGAGATCAATATCAGGTTGAACTTTCTTGGAATATGTTTTCATTTGTTAGAATGGCAGCCATCTTTCACCTCAAGCAATACAGTAATGCCACTAGTACCACAGGAGGTTACAGTGAGTGAAGGTGAGAGAAAAGACTGTGTATTGCAGAGAACCAAGGAAAGGATAAATCTGAATGGGGTTCAAGAAGATAGAAGATGGCAATTGATATTGCATTTAAATTTTAGAAGAATGTAGTTATCAGGAAAGCAAGAAAATGGAAGGTAGTTCCACAGACAGGAAGTGCGAGAAAAGAAACTTTTGCAGTAGAAGTGGTGGTTACATTTACTAAATTCAACAGTAAAAGAGGGGGAACCTAGATGCCAATCTAGTAGAATGCTTAAACTCATGAAGTCCCAGCATCAAGAAAAAAAAAAGCTTGTCAGAACTGAAGACATGAAAATATTTATAGAAAAGACAGAAAGTAACTGAAGTTGAGATGCCAAGTCAGGATCAATTATATTGCAGATCCTACTTTGGATTTTATCAAGAACCTTGAAATGAGTAGCAGAAGATATTAGCTAAATCATCATCATAGCTTAACTTCATATACACCCCTCTTAGTCTCTCTCTCACACACACACATATATATATGGTGTGTATAGAATCAACAAAAGTTGATGTTACAAAGAACAGAGTTCAATGTAACATAGAAAATACTCAGCAAGCTATAAATGATGAGAAAAGGCATTTAAATTTCAGCTGTCTTCCCAACTTAATTTTTTATACACATAGAATGCAAGGTTCACCAAATGCAATCTACAAGTGGTCAGGAAGGATAATAAAAATTTACTACCCTTCCTGACTGCCTGGAAATTGTGTTTGGTAAAACTCAAGGTTGTGAAGGCAGCTGAAATTTGAAGTTAAGTCTCTTCGTTTTTAACATTATATATATATATATATATATATATATATATGAAGAGGAAAACAAGAGGAAAAACTATTCTTAGTCAATGCATTTCATCCTCTTTTTCTTTTTTGGGCCTTAATAAAGTCCCTCAGAGTTCGAAACACATCAGCTAAGAATAGTCTTTTTTATTCATTTCGTTCCTTTACAGATATACTCTATCTGAAAATAATTTATATATGTGACAAAGTGGGAAAAGTTTTTCTGTGACACGTTTTGTCTGTTAGGATTTCATCAGACTAAGTTTGTTTATTTGGAAGCAACTACACATGCATAGAAATGAGAAACAATAGGAATTTTAAATTTAAAAATAATTTTTGTTTTTTTATGTGTATTGATTATATAGCCTACCCAATTTTATGTGTATTGATTATATAGCCTAGCCAATTTTATTTATTTTATTATTTTTGTTTCCATCATCTTTGATATTAAATAACTCACACCATGATAACAGAAGATCTGTGAAAAATGGTCAAACATTGTAAGAAGCTGGACACAAATTTACTACGGTTGATGTAGTAATTCAAACACTTTCTAAACACTTAAAAGGTTTTGGATATAAAAAAATATTACTCTAATTAAAAGGGAAAACAATTCACTGAGATGAAAATACAAGCTTATTACTTAAATAATATTTAAGTAGCATCATGGGTAAGACAATAAATGGCATCCGCATCCTGGGTAAGACAAGAAACTATGTCCAACAGCAAGGCCTCTGATCAAGATGTTTTGACCACTGTGGAACCAACTCTTAATTGCTGGTGTTCCCACTTCCACCTAGAGCCGGGGTAGTAGCACCTGTTAGGGTCCCAACTACAGGCAAATATTTAACCCCCAAACTGAAGTCAAAACACTATGAAAGTGTAAAAATAGGTTTTAATACCAGTAATATATTTTTGAAGAAATATTATTACCAGAAATACATTTTTGAAGAAATAAAATATTAACAGCAATACATTTTTGAAGGAAAAATATTACCAGTAATAAAAATCTAGTCGGCATTAAATAAACTATTGAGATATAATATATATAATTTTAATTTAATAATAAATAAATAAATTAATAAATAAATTTAATTTTAATTTTCATCCTTTTAATACAGTATAATATATATATATATATATATATATATATATATATACTGTATTAAAGGATGTTCATTTTCAAGCTGAAAATGCAACTGGAGATTTTAAGAATATTTATTTAGAGTAACTTTACTGGTTTCACACTTGATAAGACACTGAGGGTGTTGAAACAAAATGGCTATTTTTTAGTGATTTTATAACATACTTATGTTATAATTTTTTATAAATAATAATTATATATATATATATATATATATATATATATATATATATATATATATATATATATATATATATATATATATATATATATATATATATATATATATATATATATATATATATATATATATATATATATATATATATATATATATATATATATATATATATATATATATATATATATATATATATATATATTAGCAGAGTCATAGTTTTAGATGTGTACATGAAACAAACTTTGGAGAAAAAATGAAAAACCCTAATAAAAGAAAATCCTTTTTCGAGATTTGTTTTGCCTGTTGAAGAAACAGTAATTTTAACTCCCATTTCCATCTATTTAGCTGTATATCAACACATATATACATATATATATATACATGAATTGTATATCAACACATATATACATATATATATACATGAATTGTATATCAACACATATATACATATATATATACATGAATTGTATATCAACACATATATACATATATATACATGAATTGTATATCAACACATATATACATATATACATATATACATATATACATATATACATATATATACATGAATTGTATCTACTCAGACAAACACAGCTGCCCTCTTGATTCTTACACAACTTATTGGAACTAAAAAAAAGAGAAAAATTAGTTGAAATAGTAACAAATAAATTTACCAAATAGTCATAACAACCATGATACAAATCTCATTTATAGGTTTCTTAGTTTTAAGAAAACAATTTCCAGAACTACTAATTGAATTTTGTTCAATGATCAGATTTCATTCTTTAGCCACAAGAATATTTTTTTAATCTGTTTAGAGAAAAATGATCACTTCTTTTTTTTTTTCTTTTTAGTAGATAATAAATTTACATAGCAGCTGTTGAAAGACAAAAAAAAATATATGGTTGCCTTTGGCATTGATAAACTTTTGCTTCAGGTGTCTTGCCAAACAACTAAATAAATCATTTAAATAAACACATTTCTTTCTGAGGTTTTTGTTGAGAATAAATAGAAAATACTAAAGAGAAACAAACAAACAATTTCCTTTATAACTTTGAAAAGCTACACTTTGTAAAAGTTTTTCTTCTTTCTTTTTGTTTCTATTTTTTAAACCATTTTTCTTCTCCAATTTCCACAACTGAATGATTTTCTTCTTCTTTTGCCAACTAATTAACCCTTAGCCTCGACTATAAGGCACACGTTTAAAAATAAACAAGTCCCCTTCAACAAAGGTTATTCAAGACAGAAAAGTCTACTGCATCTGTTCCTGGAGAGCTGTTGCTATTAATTCTCTTTGCACCTGTGTTTCTTTCTTCCTAGCACAGGTGAGATGTTTGCTTAGGGAGGGTAATTTCAGGATCTATGCTTACCTGCAGAAAAATAGAATTTAGTTTTATTTTTTGGGAAAAATGACATTCACATAAACAACAAACTGAAACTTTCTACTTCATAACAAAATAAGGATAAACAAACTAAAATAGATACAGATATAGATAAAAACAGACTGAAATAAATAGATAGATAGATAGATAGATAGATAGATAGATAGATAGATAGATAGATAGATAGATAGAAACAGATTGAGATAGGGATATATATATATATAAAGTTATAGACAGAATTATTCAGCCCCATTGAATATTTGCATATTTTTCTGTATAGATAAATAGAAGCAGATTGTCATAGTGATATATAATTTCAGTTGAGCTCTCTGCGGACGAGACGTGGGTTGGTAAACAGTGACTATTATAGCTATATAGCGAGACTCTTCGCAGATGCGAATTGAGTCACTGTCGGTCACTGGGCGTGTTTCTAAAAATAAATATGCTAAAAATCCACTTTCATCTACCGACGGCTTAATGGTTAGAATCTCCGACTGACACCAATTCAGTCGGGTTTCGATCCTAGCTAGAGGCAACCGGATGTCTAGCCACACTGATGAGCTGTGAAACAGCGAAACAGTCTGTCTGTGGATGACGTTATATATATATATATAAACAGATTGTGAAAAAAATGAGAAGGAAAGATATTATATAAACAAAATGAGGTAAATAGATATAAGCAAATTGAGAGAAAGAGATTGATATAAACATATCCCTCCCCCCCCATATATATATATATATATATATATGTATATATATCAGTAAAATTTGTCACTTAGCTGATTGATGTTACTTTCAGCAGCCTGACTCCAGAATTTCATAAGCAAACCTGTTTGTCCACTCCTTGGGATTTATCAGTAATTTACTGCTTATATTTTTCCATTTTTTTATACACATTTACCTGTAGTGTAAATTTTCTCCTGTATTGTCTGTGTTTTTGTGCTTGCTTTTTCACACACTAGTGTGCACTGATCTGCAAAGAGGTGCATCATGATAATTTCACCTTTTTCTTCATTTTTTTCTATCTATAGTAAACTTAGTCTGGATTTGTTTTGGCTCTAAAAATGTGACCTATTTTTACTTATTCATTTATTTTTTATTTATGGGCATTTTAGATTTTTTGCTAGGAATGTTGCATTTTGTTTATTTATGTTTTTATATAAATAACTGATATTAATGCTTTGGCAATAAATATTACATATATATATATATTTATATATATATATATATATATATATATATATATATATATATTTATCCATGTAAAATGAGAATGAATAGAGTCCAATTCCAACATTCATAACATTCAATCTAAAAGAGCACATCTATTCATGTGTGTATAACACAACTCATCAGGCATTAGTAAATAACTGGTGAGTAGACAATTTATTGAGATTTAAAAACAGGATACACCCTCTTTTCATGAGAAAAGGAAGAAAAAGAAAAAGAGTGAGAAAGAAAGACAAGAGATGCATCCTCTTTTCATGAAAAAAGGAATATATATATCTGAAGAAATATAGTTTTAAGGTGTGCTATATTTATGGGATAAAGTGCTTAATATCAGAGATAGAGCGTATGTAAATATAAAAGTGAACATTGAAGTCAACACTCAGAGGCGACAGGATGTTTCATGATAGACACAATCGTCAGGCTGCCTGACAATTGCATCTAGCATGAAACAGCCTGTTGCCACTGACTGTTGACTTCAATGTTCACATTTATATATATATATATATATATATGATACCAATGATGTTAATGCTTAAATGGTAAATACTTACACACACATACATACACATATACATACATGCGTACATGCACATATTTATATATGTTTACTTGGCTATTATTTTGTTTTTTTTTTAATTGGGTTTGGTGATATGAAAAGTATTAATTGTAGGAGGTTAGATTTATAATTAAATTTATTATTGTTAGAATTTTTGTGCATATTTCTATAATTATGCACTTGTGTATACACACACATGCACATCTATTTATAGGCATATGTATGTGTACATATGTACATTCAAGAAGCTGATACATGGACACATGTATACTAAAGTTTGTACTTTGTTGGTAATAAATAGTGCATAAATGGTGAAGTTATTTTAATTCTTTAAATTCATTTTTTACACACACACACACATATATATATACATATATATATATATATATATATATATATATATATATATATATATATACTTTAAAAATTTGGAGATCAGTTGAATCCACTACCTTGGTTCCAACCTTATGGTATCCTCATGTGATTTTTTTATCGAACCCGGGTCTCATGGTCAGAATGCAAACGTTCTAACCATTCGCCCACACGCCATATATATTAAGTTATGTAACAATTAAGTATTCATTTCTTTATTTCTAATGAAATTTTCCCAATTCTTAATAATTTACAGTATTTACATTAGTCGAACTATTGTCCTCATCTTTGTCACCATATTTGTCAGAACGTTTCGGCCGTTGTACGCTCCGGCCTTCTTCAGGTGGTTGGAATTTCGAACTGAACCCTTTATTTCGATCGCTGGGGTGAACTGTTCTAATTCCACGTGCCATGTTTGATGGATGTCAGTTATCAGTTATCTCCTGCTAATTTTCCCTCTGAAAGTTCTCCACTGCCTTAACCAGGAATTGAACTCACCTTCTGTCACTGGATCTAACCAACGAGGACACATGGCACAGTGAATAAAGGCGTTGGTTAGATCCAGTGACAGACCCAAAGAAGGTGAGTTCAATTCCTGGTTAAGGCAGTGGAGAACTTTCAGAGGGAAAATTAGCAGGAGATAACTGATAACTGACATCCATCAAACATGGCACGTGGAATTAGAACAGTCTACCCCAGCGATCGAAATAAAGGGTTCAGTTCGAAATTCCAACCACCTGAAGAAGGCCGGAGCGTACAACGGCCGAAACGTTGTGACAAATATGGCGACAAAGATGAGGACAATAGTCCGACTAATGTAAATACTGTACATAATACCTCATCTCAGAAATATAGACAAACTCTTAATAATTTGCTTAGCTTTTGGAAGGCATTTTCTCTGTCCTTCTCCCTTTGTCTCACTACCTTCTTTAGGAGTTCTTGTTTCTTTAAGATCATGGTGATATTCAAATTCATGTCCTTTTTTCTCAGAAAACTTTGCTAAAAATCTATCTGCTCTAACCACAATGTTATAAGAACTTGAACTCTAGCAGAAAACTGATACTAACCACACAAAACCAATCTCTTTATTTCAATTTTTTTTATTAGAACTTCACCTGTTCTTAGCAATATTAACCTTAATTTATTTTTCTTCTTTTTTAGTTTTCATAGCTTACCAGTTTCAACAGTTGGGAGGCTATGATTTTATTTTGTTCTCTTCATTGGAAGTATTTTGCGAGCTCAAGAAAAAATATCTTTCTTCTCAAATGCATGTCAGTCAAAAAAAAAAAAAGAAGCAGTATTTAATCAATATAAACTGAACCTTTCTTCCTTCCACCTTTGGCAAAACATGAACTAGACATGTGTGAATCTAATCAGTTGTGGAATATGAACTCAACTGACATTGTTTCAAATGAATAAACATGGTAACAGGAGAGGACACCTTATTTCATGAACAAGTTTAAATGCTATCTATGATTCAACTATTGTATATTAGGGCATATCAAAAGTATTTTTGTTTTTACAGACCTTTACTTCTAAGTTTATTTCATGTACATATCTAAAGATTATCTATGACTATACTATATTAATAATGTTATTATTATAAAACATATCAAATATATGTTCGTTTTTTACAGACTTTTATTCCAAAGTTTATATCATGTACACATCTAAAGACTATATATCTATCTAGCTAGTTAGCTATCTATCTATCTATTATTGTAATATAGCAACAAGACTAAGTAGAAACTTATGAAGGTTTATTTGACTAATTCAGCTTAAGCACTGAGAATTATTTTTGTTATAGTGGATGGTTAAAAGCGAGAGGGGAGATAGGATTTACTTATTTTATTATCGCAAATATTATTATTATATGAGTTTGTGTCAGAGGATTTTTATGCAAAACTTTACTCCAACTCTTATTTCATATACATGGCTTCAACAGGACTAACTTTTATCTACCAAGTTGAAGTGAAAAAAATCCCGTACAGGAATTACTTTGTCCGATATATCCTTATATAAACGAAATCATCCTATTTATCAATCATAACTACAAAATGAATAAAAATTAAACCGTGTTAATCAAATGATAATAATAGTAATTGTAAGAATCGATTTGGATAGCTTTTTAAGTTACTGTGAGATAAATAATGGACAAAATTACCTGTGCTGCAGTATGATGCAAATACCACCAGACCTCACACCGCTGCCACATTTACAAAGAAGGTTTCGTGTGTAGATCGGACTAACTACCCATATGCAGATGAATAAAACCCGGTCAATAAGGCTGACAGTATGACTACGTGACAAATATTAGTTTATGGTATCGACATTGGTATGTGCCACAAATAAGTTCAAGAATCGGCATTGAGGGGCTTTGTGGTAACGAGGTCGATGCATAGTGCAAAGAAGTACAAGAATCTGCATTGAGGGATTTTGTGGTATCGAGGTCGGTGCCTAGCGCAAATAAGTTCAAGAATCGGAATTGAGGGGCTTTGTGGTAACAAGGTCGATGCCTAGTGCTAAGAAGTACAAGAATCGGCAATGAGGGCTTTTATAGTACCGAGGTCGATGCCTAGTGCAAATAAGTCCAAGAATAGGCATTGAGGGCTTTTGTGGTATCGAGGTAGATGCCTAGTGCACTGAAGTACAAGAATCGGCATTGAGGGCTTTTATAGTATCGAGGTCGATGCCTAGTGCTAAGAAGTACAAGAATGGGCATTGAGGGATTTTGTGGTATCGAGGTCGGTGCCTAACGCAAATAATTACAAGAATCGGCATTGAGGGGCTTTGTGGAATAGAGGTCGATGTCTAGTGCTAAGAAGTACAAGAATTGGCAATGAGGGCTTTTATAGTATCGAGGTTGATGCCTAGTGCAAAGAAGTCCAAGAATCGGCATTGAGGGGTTTTGTATTATCGAGGTCGATGCCTTGCGCAAATAAGTTCAAGAATCGGTATTGAGGGCTTTTTTTGTATCAAGGTCGATGCCTAGTGCAAATAAGTCCAAGAGCTCGCATTGAGGGATTTTGTGGTATCGAGGTCGGTGCCTAGCGCCAAGAAGTACAAGAATCGGCATTGAGGGCTTTTGTTGTATCGAGGTCGATGCCGAGTGCTAAGAAGTACAAGAATCGGTAATGACGGCTTTTATAGTATCGAGGTCGATGCCTAGTGCTAAGAAGTACAAGAATCGGTAATGAGGGCTTTTATAGTATCGAGGTCGATGCCTAGTGCTAAGAAGTACAAGAATCGGTAATGAGGGCTTTTATAGTATCGAGGTCGATGCCTAGCGCAAAGAAGTCCAAGAATCGGAATTGAGGGATTTTGTTGTATCGAGGTCGATGCCTAGCGCCAATAAGTCCAAGAATCGGCATTGAGGGCTTTTATAGTATCGAGGTCGATGCCTAGTGCTAAGAAGTACAAGAATCGGCATTGAGGGATTTTGTGGTATGGAGGTCGGTGCTTAGCGCCAATAAGTCCAAGACCCGGCATTGAGGGCTTTTGTGGTATCGAGGTCGATGCCTAGTGCTAAGAAGTACAAGAATCGACTTTGAGGGCTTTTATAGTATCGAGGTCAATGCCTAGCGCAAAGACGTACAAGAATCGGCATTGAGAACTTTTATAGTATCGAAGTCGATGCCTAGCGCAAAGAAGTCCAAGAATCGGCATTGAGGGCTTTTGTATTATCGAGGTCTATGCCTAGCGCAAAGACGTACAAGAATCATCATTCAGGTCTTTTATAGTATCAAGTTCGATTCCTTGCGCAAAGAAGTACAAGAATCGGCATTGGGGACTTTATAGTATCGAAGTCGATCTCTCGCGCAAATAAGTACAAGAATCGGCATTGAAGGCTTTTGTGATATTGAGGTCGATGCCTAGCGCAAAGAAGTACAAGAATCATCATTGAGGTCTTTTATAGTACCAAGTTCGAATCCTAGTTCAAAGATGTAACAGAATCATCATTGAGGTCTTTTATAGCATCAAGGTCGATGCCTAGTTCAAAGAAGTACAAGAATCGGCATTGAGGGCTTTTATAGTATCGAGGTCGATGCCTAGTTCAAAGAAGTACAAGAATTGGCATTGAGGGCCTTTGTATTATCGAGGTCGATGCCTAGCGCAAAGACGTACAAAAATAGTTGTTGATGACCTTTATGGTATCGGTGTGGACGCGTGGTGCAATGAAGTATAAAAATCAGTGTTGACAGGATTTATGATATTTGTGTTGATGATTGGCGTACAGAACGGAAAGAATCGGCGGGAAGCTGACCTGTTGGTTGAAAAATGTTAAATATTTATTTTTAAAGCATTCATTTGTAAACCGGAAAGATGCGCAAATCCTCTGACTCACAAGCCATTTTTTTTTTGGGGGGGGGGGGTCATTTGTTGTTTGACTGTCTTTGACTGTCTGTTTGAGGTTTATTTCTGTCTTCTCTCCACAAATGTGCAAAGGCGTAATAGAAATCTAATGTCTCGTTCAAATTCATGTCTAATTTCTAACGAATGCTCTTTGGGAAAGGAATGAATGTATCTCCTCTTGAAATGAAATCAAAAAATGGCTGATCGGTTATCGCATCCGTTTTATTTATTTGTTTGTTTTTTTTGTTTTGTTCTTTGTTGGTTTTTTTTTTTGGTTTTGTTTTGTTTTGTTTTGTTTTTTTGTCATATTTTCGATCTACAACTTCACGGTGAGTCATTTTTCTATCATCTTTGCTCTTCCTCCTCTCTGTTTCATATTTTTGTATATATTTATATATACTTTTAAAATATCCGTTTTTGAGGCCCTGATATAATTTTGTGTCCCCGCTGATACTGCATTCAAGCACACACACACAGACACACACACACACACACACACACACACACACACACACATATATATATATATATATATATATATATATATATATACTTAGTTTTAGAGTTAGGTATTTTAACTTTCAAGCTCAGTTATTGGTTTAAGAAAGTTTGTTCATTGAATCCTCAAATTAAACTAATGTTATAACAGACGAGCAGTATAGCCCTGCGCTACCCGTGGATGAAACAGTAAGTATCGACCATCATAAAGACTGAAAAATAAAATTGACAAAGATTATTGTTTAAGGTTGACGGACACGCATGTCTTAATTAGTTTTTTTCTTTTTTTACGAATTGGTCAAACTCAAACAAAAACATTGTTTTCAATCGTTATGGATCTACCGATTGAATAGAAATTTAATGGAATTTTTAAAGCATTCTGTATTTAAAAATAAAGAAAAAAGTGTGCAAGACAATAAGAAACACTACCTGCCAAAAAAAAGTGATGTTTTGTTGAAATCGCTTGAAAAATGTAGGAAATCCGATCCCATATATAAACGAACACACACACACACACACACACAAACAGACAAACAACCTGGGTTTTATAATAAGTATAACTCGATATGAGTTGTCCCCCTTTCATTCTCGCGATGCCTCTTAATCGTGTTTTCAAATTGATTTCGTACAAAAACAATTGTGTTTTTCCAATTTTGGGCGCTGTCAGAACCACCGCAAGGTAATTTTATGTAGTGTTGTGAAGTTTTGTTCAAATCGGTTGAAAAATGTAGGAAATCCGATCCAATATATAAACGAACAGACACACACACACACACACACACACACAATCTGCGTTTTATAATGATTAACTCTCTTGGTTTGGATAGCAACCCGTCCAGGAGAAAGATAACTATGAATTAACCCCCTCCTCCTGCTTTGTGGGTATCTTCAAGAGAAGAAATGCTTAAAGATTTAAATTTGGAGTAGAACCCCGAAGACAGTTGAGTGATGTAGTGCATCAACTTCCGGCATCCTTGCGCCAATATGAGACTGTATTCGTTTATCCTTTCATTGGATTCTAACGGAAATACAGAGAGGAGCATTTTGACGTCAGATGAGCAAAAGATATTTATAACTCTCCGTTGAGCTGTCATACAAAATCGTCTCTCGATACAGACAGATGTCAAAATGCGCAAGCTGTTAATCTTCTAAAATAAAAATTGTTTTTATGACGTATAATTCATTTTTCAAAAATTCAATGTCCAAAATTAATAAATCAAGGTTTCGACATTTTATAAGAACATTGTACTGAAATTAATATCCATGTATTTCTGAGCTAAACATAATTTAAGACATAAATTATAGCATTTTATTTATCGGATTTAAACTAAAAAAAAATCTATTTTACTACATCAAACATAAACAGAACAGAATAACGGAAATTGCCCGTCTCTATGGATAGACACTCATGATGATAGAACTATATACATAGTTATATACCAGGGTCGACTGAAAAGTTCATAGACTGACCAAGATACTTTCATGGAATGTGACCAAATGTGGTGAAACATAGTACCTCATGCGATCCACTCACTTCTTCCATCAGTGTTGCGGTGCTTGGATCCCATTTCTGAAGAAGCTTTCATCCTGTTGGTCAAAAATTCATCAACAGTAGATACGAAATCATTATCATTACGATACTAGTTCTCAGTCAAGTGTTTTTCATGTTGGGAAACAGATGATAGTCCGATAGGATCAAATTAGCAGAATAGAGAGGGCGAGTAAAAGATTTATAGTTAGGAGAGAACCGGTTCCTTGGCCTGCACCTCGATCCTTTTGATTTTTTATAGTGTACCGCCTAAAACAATTGGTTTATGCAGCAGACATTAATAATGCAGAGATGCTTCATCAACGTGTAATGGAGGCCTGCAAAATCATTTGACATCGTGTGGAAGCATTTAAAAGGGTTTTCTATTCAATGAACCGATGGGTGCATACATGTGCAGAAGCAAGCGGGGGACATTTTTGAACATTTGTTATGAGTTGCTATGTTGAGGTACAATGATGACCTTTTTGACATATGTTTATATGGACATTGTACCTTGTTTTAATGTCAGGAACCCACCCCTCGTAATTTGTAAAAGTATTTTTGGATTATATCTTGGATTGTACATTTAACAACGTCTACCGTAAACTTTGGACTTAATAACTCAAAAACGAAGGATTTGCGTACATATGTCTATATGGACTCTTGTCTTTGTTTTGGTGTGATGAACCCGCAGCCAAAGTTTGTAAGAGTATTTTGATACATCCTATATATATATATATATATATATATATATATATATATATATATATATATATATATATATATATATATATATAAATATATATATATAAAAATATAAAAAGAGTTATGGATTTATTTTTAATCTGAGATTTTATTACTCCAAACATTATATATATATATATATATATATATATATATATATATATATATATATATATATATATATTAAAAGAAGAGAGAAACCGCAAACATTTTGGGTTGTAATGTGTATTTATTTTATTTTTTTTAAATATTATGCTTTATTTTCCATAACTTTGCTACACGGGTTTACGGTCTCGCGACCGTCATCAGGCAAAGGGTGTAGATTTCGACATATTATTAAAAATAATTATTTTTTTTCTTATGTTTTTCGATGTTAAATATTTTCGATATGAGACATTCTCAAGAAAGACATTTGGGTTACTAACACACAAAAAAAGAGAATAAAATGCGTGTAGCAAAATTCTGTAAACTAAAGCATAATATTTTTTTTAAAATTCACATTACAACCAAAAACGTTTGGGGTTTCTCTCTTCTTTTTAATATACACACTTTTCTTTCGTTGGAACTACTGTAACCTCTTCCTTTTATATATATATATATATATATATATATATATATATATATATATATATATATATATATATATATATATATTTTTTTTTAAAAAAAAATTTATACTTGTATGTATATGTATATATAATTATATATATATATATATATATATATATATATATATATATATATATATATATATATATTTGAACCAGAAATTTGAGCATTTTTTTAAATATTTCCAACAAGCAAAATACTTTGGTGTATTTCAAGCCGAATTAAAATTGATTAGAATCGTTTTTCTGTTTATTAGTAAATTCTGTCTGTCGTTCATATTGATAAATCTGAAAATTCAAAATAATTCTCTTTTTTAAAAATCATTCAAAAGTAAAACATACTTTTCTTAAATACTATTTGAGAAAAATTAAATGATTTAAAGTTCATTTAATCTGAACTGAAGCAAATACTACTTTTAGTTTGAAAACTTTTTAAACAAAAAGTGAATGTTTTTCTGACGCTTTCACTGATTTATTGACAGTCTGATGTTTGGGAAATTTAAGTAAGGGGGACAGAACTGATAAATTTAAGAAAATATTTTAAGTATTCTAATATTTTATTGATTTTTAGGTATTTTGGCCTTGTAGTTTTACTTACAAAGACAGCTTTTGAGAAAATGTTAGACAATTCCCAATAAATTTTAAATTTAATATAGTTGTCACTCTTATTTTCTAATGTGTGTGGACGTCTGTATTTACAGAAATCGATTTTTACATACGCATAAAAAAAATTAAAATCCTTTATAAATGCTGCAGTTTGTTGAATTTTCTATTTATGATTAGTAAATAAAATTTTAATTTAATAACAATATCACTTGACTGATAAAATTAATACAGAATTTTAAAAGATATAAGATTTTATAAATATCTCTAATTAAACATTTTATAAAACCAAAACAATTCCTGTAAAAATTCATTATTCATCAAAAAATAGTCTCCATAATATATTTTATTCATAAAATCAATTAAAAGCTTTTCTAATTAAATAATGTCTTAGTTTTATTGCATTTTTTATTTTATGATTCAGAGAAAATTTTCTGTAACTAAGGGTTATGTTCAAAGAAATAAAAATTGATTTAAATTTTTCTTGTAATTAATATAAACATTAAGCACTAAAAAAGAATTTCTCGAAATTTCATAAATTAAATGATTGGGGTGGGGGAGATAACAAATGTAAAAACTTTTTTTTATAAAGATTTCCTAAAAAATAAACATTTAAAAATAATTTAATTAATTTCTGAATAAGTCCGTAAAGTTTCGTTAAAATCTAACGTTTATCTCATTTTTGCAGGAATTTCTAAATCAATGTGTTTTTCACCGCAAAAATGTCTCTCAAATTTCTCGTAGAAATTTAGGGTCCCACATTGACGAAAAAAGAAAAAAGAAAAAAAAAACAACTTTTAACCAAAATATCCAAGATTCTAAAAAGATTAAAATATATAATATTTGCATTAAGAATCTTTTGATCTTTCGTCTTAAGTTTTGGCGATAAAATTTTGTTTTTATGTTTGGCTCAATCATGTATCCTCCTTTTTAGTGTGTTTTTGGAGGTATCTACCTAAAACTAATCCGTATTTTTTAAAATTCCATATGTAAATAAAGTTTTTAAACATTACCACGTTTACTCGACACTCATCGAACCGTCATTATAGACGAAAAATATAATCGAATTTAAAAATTCTTTTAAATCCAATATAAGTCCTATATATGTTTCAAAGTCAATTAATAAATTTAAGGATTAATTAACTGGATTTTGTAAAAGTAATGCTTACTTTTTTGTAAACACAGTGAAAATAATATTTATTATGCACTGTAGCCTGTGATACCATAGGTCAGCAACAATAATTTTGTACATTCACTTTCACTTTCACTTTAAAAGCGTGCGAAGAATTTTAAAAAAACTTTAAAAAATACAGTACACCAACAGTGTAATAATCAAGAATTTGGTATTTATGTTTTAAAATAAATTATCTTTAACCTGATATACCCAGTAGTTTAAGAATTTTTTTTTATTCCATTCGCTTTTATGAGACTTAATAGAATGAATAATTTTATTTTTGTTACTACATTAGAAGTATGAAAAAAGAAATTCATTAAAAAATAGTAAACTGGTACTTTTAAGTTTAATTCAGTGATTTTATTTTTATTATTATTTTCTTACTGGTTTGATGTCATAAAATATTTATTTGCACCCAATGAGTACTTTTTAATTATTATTCTGATTTTAAGAGTTGTTGAATTGCTATGTATCATATAATCTTCTGGGGGTGGGGACAGTAGTCAGTCAAAGAAGATAATTCAGAATTATTTCCTTTTTGAACTTCCGTACAAAAAAAAAAATCTAACAGTTGCTATAATGAAAAAAAATCTTTAAAAATGATTCACACTCTAAAATGTCATCAATTTTACAGTTTTCGATTCTCCAAATGTCTATTTAATAAGAAGCAACAACAAAAAATTGTCTTGTTACGAACAGCAACGGAATGAATTTCAAAATCCCATTGAAAAATTACAAGAACATTTTTTTTTTAATATAAATTTTCAATATACATTTTTTCCTGACAAATCTTAAAGAAAAGAGTTCCGCAGAGCGAAAACGAGACACGTCCTGTCTCTAAAGCATCCTATGACTATGAATAGAAAAAAAGTGGAGAGAATTTTGCACCATTTTCTTATATACTGCTTTTAGCACCGGCATCAAGCGGTCGTTCTTTGCCAGACAAGCGGGGTAATCCAACAATGTTACCAAATGAATACTTTTCTAGTACCCAACATTGTCATTGATGCATGATATGTAACGAAAACGCCTTATTCATGACTGGCGAAAGCTGTAACCATCACACAACGAACTGATACTAAATATGTTTGAACAGGACATTATATTACCGAATACATGTTTCTGTCTCCACTATTAACGACGCAACACGGTAAGAGACATTATTTATAAGTTAACCACAGTATGTTTCTTATTATTTAAAATAGACTCTGGTTTGTCTGGTAAAGTCCCAGTTGTTTTCAGTAGATCAACTTTTACATTAAATTTTGTACTTCTTCAGGTCTCCAAGTACTTTGCTCGGTATTCTTGCTGTCTCATAACTAGACTAATCAGAGTCTCAATAAATATGAGTCATGTAACCCCCACTTCCAACATGGTCGTAGGGAGGAGTACAACATGTAATTGAGCCGTAACAGCAGTGTCTAGACCAGTGGATCCCAAACTTTTTTGACCATGACTCTAAATACAATTTTTGCCTGGTCTGGCGACCCTGAATAAGTGTATGTCAAATTACGAAATTTTTTGGCTGTTTTTTTTTTTTTACCCACTCCATTATGAATTAAAATTTACCATAACACCAAAACTATTTAATGAAACTTAGTATAATGTTTTTGATATATTATTAAGAGGAAAGATTGAAAAAAAAAACAAAGTCATGTAAAAATTATTTATTTTATCGTTTAAAAAATATAGCAAATTTTTAATTTGAAATTTTAATCTTTCAGCGGATATAATTATTTCATTACGGTTGAATCACCAGCATTTTTCGAAAATCCAATAAAAATCAAATAATAACTTGCTTTTCGTATTTTTTTTCAGGACTTATATAAAATGTTTCATGATATTTTACAATGAAACATTTATATTAGATTTTTTTTCCCAATTTTTACAACATACCTAATTTTAAAAAATAGTAAAAATGCAAATAACTACCGGATAGCTGTTACGCTTTTAAATTTTGAAGAAAATACCATGAACAAATTTTTCTAGTTTGAATTTTCAAAATTGATATGCCGGATTTTTTTTTTGGCCCACGATGTGGGTGTGTGTGGGGGGGTAGCGTCAGACGTTTAAAACCCATAATCCCATGCATTTTCCTTCTTTTTTTTTCGCTTTATATATTTTTTAATATGTCCTGAAAAAATTACTAAAATAGGGTTATTATTAGATTTTTGGTGGATTTTTCGAAAAATACGTGTGAATCACCCGTAATGAAATCTATTGTTGCGGGCCTGTAGCATGCAGTGCTGGTTTATTAAAAGGTGGCCTTGTGCCAGACACTACTTATGACTACCGAATCCACAAACAAAGTAAAAATATTAAATGAGTGATCTTTAGTGAGGAAAAAGGGTCATTCAACAAGTGCATAGAAATAATACAAAGTAGATAGACAGGAGGAAACGACAAAACGAGTCTGGTTGAAAACATATATGAAATTTTATTTTAATAACAAATAATCTTGTCTCAACAGTGGAGACTATCAGAAAAGGTTAGGTCTGTTTTTAAGCCTGCAGGCAGTTAGTATTAAGTAGTAATTAGTAGAATTTTAAAGTTCCGCGCCAAAACGAAAAAACCAAGATGGCTAAAGCGGGAAAAGTTTCTTCAGAATGAAAGTTCTGGAATGTTGTCTTTTGTACGAAAGGTGTATGCGTACACAAATAGGAAATGTACTAACTGCGAGGTTTAATAATGTGTGTGTAATGTTATCTTTTTTTTAAAACTGGTTCGTAAAGGTTAGAATTCAAAAGAGGTGTATGAAAAGTTCATCAATCTTCAGTGAAGGAAAATTCTGAGTTCTTCGCATCAAGACGAGGAAATTAGTCTTGGAAAAGTGTGCTGACGACAGTGTCGTAGAACTCTGGTAGTGAATTGAGGAAAGTTCGAAAGTTGTTCGCATCAAGACGAGGAATTGGTCTTGGAAATGTGTGGTGACGACGGTGTCGTAGAACTCTGGTAGTGAAAAGAGGATAAGTTCGAACAAGTTGTTCGCATCAAGACGAGGAATTGGTCTTGGAAAAATATATTGACGACAGTGTCGTAGTCTCTATATTTTCTAGCTGAGAACGGAGGAAAGTTCAACATGCTGTTCGCATCAAGACGAGGATAAGTCTTGGAAAAGTGTGATGTCGACATGTTGAAGTTTTGGTTAGTTATGAATAAGATATTCCGGCCCGCATATGAGTTAAGGGCACGGAATAAATGAGTTGACCTTCTAGCTTGAAAATCAGGCCGCAACTAACTTGAAAACGCTGTTCGTCGGTGACGTCAGGAAACGCGCGGGAAAATTTCAAATTCTGATCCTAGACGGTATCAGGAGTAGCCAGCAACCTTCCTCACGTCAGCGTTTACTGCTATATCTAATTGAACGTGACAGGAAGGGGTGCAATCCGCGCGCACGCGCGCAAAAAGGTGGAATTCACGATTCCACACTATTACGGGGAAATGGCTTCCGCTGAAAGTTTAAAATTTCAAATTAAAAATTTGCTATTTTTTTCAATCTTTCCTCTTAATAATATATAAAAATATACTGAGTTTCATTTATATTTTTGGTGTTATCTGAAATTTTAATTCATGGGGGCGTAAAAAAAACAACCAAAAAATTTGTCATATCTACAATGTATGTACAACGTGAGATAATTAATTTTGATTCATTACACTTATTTACAATTGTACATAGTGACTAAATTTATATTGCTAACACACAATTTTGTTTTAATAAAAAATTGAAAAAAAAGCAAATTTTCACGAGAAAAAGTTTATTACATGAATTGATAGTAAAAAGTCACAAAATCAAAAATATTTATTTCAGTGACTACCATGAAACTGCTTCATTTTGTGGGAGAGATCTTCTAAGTTGGGTTTGATGTTGATTGCTAGAGCACAACGCAAGTCATCCAAGCAGTTCCTTGCTCTAGTCTTGATCATAACAAGACTTGAAAACCTTTGTACACAGAGATATGTTGTTGGAAAAGGGAGAAGAGTTTTTTAGTCTCCCTTGTCAGAAGTGGCTTATTACTGAGCTGAATCCAAAATTCTGAATACGTAAGATTTTTAAAGCGCTGTTTCTGTACTTGATTTTCTTGGAGGTCTAAAACCTAAAATGCCTAAAATAGACGGATAATAAAAATCGCTAGACAAACAAAGCCATAGTTCGATCAACCAATCAAAAAGCTTTCACGACCAGAATATAAAGCCGCAATTCAACAAGACGCGAACAGCCTTTTCAAACTGGATCTATAGATGTGTATATAAACAGAGGGAAAATCAACCAAAATCAAAATCGATGAATCAAATTCGTTCATTTTCCGATGCTGCTGTCATCGTAACATACCCAGAGACGAAATACAACATTTACACGACTAGCTGGTGGTTTTATATTTCTAAACAGTACTTTGTTACATTAAAAACAAACCTCCTCTCAGTTTTTCCTCTAATTAAAAAAATCCAATATTTTTAAATCTAAAGAAAAGAAAAGAAAATGCAGCCCGACAATATGGATACATTGTTGTTTATCCCGCCTTTTTTAAATCTCGAAAAACTATATTTCATATTTCATGCTATTGATAGCGATCAAATGGATGTCATGAGTAAGCGAAGATATTAACAAAAAACAAAATCCTTAAATAAATTAGACAAGGACACGGGGACTATAAATACAGAAGAAAAAATAATTATCCAGTTCAAACAACCATAGACGTCGGTCAAGGCCTGCTGTCATTTTATTATTTAAAAAATTTTTTTCTTTGCCTAAAGAAAATAAAATGGAAAGGAAAATCGTTGCTATAAAGATTTAGTTAAAGTAAACAATAAGAAAAAAAAAGAAAAGAAATATAAACAAGGTGTAACATTTTTAACCAATGGATACGCCATTATTTTTTGTCTGGATGTGTGCGTGATAGTACGAATGTTTGATGGAATGAGTGAATCATTTAAAAATTTATTATCTAGTCCCGCATTATTTTCGTCTAGTTAGCTGATATTACTGCCACAGTTAGGATTTGGGGAGAATGGCTTTTGTTACTAAAATTGGGGATTTAATTTTTTTTTATTTTAAACTGTAATTATCATTTTCCCACCCCGCCAAATTTATATATGAGGATTAGTTTAGGATTTAGAGACATTTCGGTATTATGGTGATTGCAGTAAGAATGGTAAGTAAAAATGTGTTTTGGTGTAAGAAGGAATATTTTCGAATGATTGGGTCAGTGACTGTGAAAGTTAAACACTAGGACAGATGAAGGCCAGCTCTTACCCGTGCCCCATTTTTTTGGCCTTGTGCCTCATTTTATCATGTCTTATTTATTTTATATGAATGCACCATTTTTTTTTTATATATATAACTTTGAATTAATGTGTCACAGTTTTATTTACCGGGTTTTTTTTTTCAAAAATGTGTAGACAGTATCATTCAGACGTCACGTCATGTTATGTTATATTCAACAATATGCAATATTGTGACTACTATAGGTTTGCTCCAGGGAGTGGCCTCATTCATTCATAAATAGTCTTTGGTCGACGGCTTGTGCAGTCCAGTAAACAGCTGCTCTCTGTTGTTACTATAGCGAACAAACTATGCTCTTCGCCGGACTTATATAAGGACCAATCAACACGTATTCTTTCTTAATCTGCATAACTATCCTGGTGAGAAATTGCAGTTTTATTTATTACCTCAACTGCAAATGAAGACATGGCTGTATAATGGATTTTAAAGTAACTGTAGTGTAGTGTTTCGAGTTACAACTGGTCGATACAGAATCTATTTTTAATATAAAAAAAAAACAAGAAAAAATACTATGGCGAATTATTAGTAGTAACAAGGAATGATGGAGGCGAAGAAAATAAAAGGAAAAAAGCAGAATTAAAATTAATTAATAATTGTAATTGAACGGACAACAGTTTAAAAAATAATAGCTAATTAATTGACAGATATTTTCTTGATTGCAGCAAAATCTCTGTTGAGCAATTGTCTTTTCAACCAGTAAAATTAATAAGAAAATTGCTCTGGAAAAAAAATCAGGAAGGATTTATTAAGTGGGTTTGAATTAAAAAAAATCAGATCAAAAGATTGACATTCAAAGATTCCGCGACGTTTCAAGCAAGAAAAATAAACAACTAGACAACAATAAATATTTTTACGAGTTCAGATCTTCTTTTGAACTGTGAAAGTGAAAAAACTATATGTATTTTTACATACAAAAAAAGGTTGCATAACTTATGCTGAGTTCAAGGAAGTTAAAAACAAAGTAAAAAAAAATACGTTCTTCTTTGTAGCAAAAATACTGACATTATTTTTCGAAGTGTTTTTTTTTATTATTATTTTTAACGAGGCCTTGGCGTTCTTAAAGAAAGATCATTAAAAAAAGGAAATTAATTCAAATTTCAACCTGAAAGCAGGAACTTAAATTCCGTAATAAACAGGTGAGTAAAAAAAAAAGTTTAATTTTTTTGTTTTTACTAAAAATCATTTTGTTTTGTTTTGTTTGTTTTTTTTTTGTTTTTTGTTTTTTTTTTACTTTTCATCGTTTGTTTAAATCAAAATTGTTCACGTGGGAAGAGAACGAACAAAACAAAAAGATTTAGGATTGGAATAGTTTTTTTTTATCCATACTAATATATTTTTCAGTCATTTTTCAATAATTATTATTGATTGTATTGCCGACACAAAGCATTTCCAAAATTGACAGAAACAAACGAGACAATTGAATCTAATTCATAACCCCGTTTTCTTTTACTTAACGAACGATTGAAATGTTTTACGAAAACGCAAAATATTGGAAAAGACTCTCAAATGCGTTTTATCGACATACCCCGCTAGTTATTATATAAATATACATATACATACATACATATATATATATATATAGGCACCGATACAATGTGGGGAGGTACAAAATACGGCATAGCAAAATAAATACTATATATATATATTTTTTAAGTATTTAGTTAAAAAACCTTTCTTTATAGTAGATAAAAATAATCCTATTTAAATTAACTTTAAAATTAAAGAAAGTAATTTTTTTTCATTCCTTTTATGGTTTATTTTTTATAATTAATTTTTATTTTACTGACTTTTGACCAATAACAGTTTGAGCCGAGTTTTGAATTCTTTTAAAGTGTGTGGTTCAAAACGGACATTTCTGTCTAACCTGATATTGAAAGTTGAAAAATGCTGTAAAAAATTCAGTTTAACATTGAATCCAACCATAAATTATTCTCTCTTTATCCACCACAAAAATAATCTCAAATTTCAAAGAACATTCTCTTGACCCGCGTCACTGTTTCTATGTGGCTCTCATTACTGTTGATAAGAGGCGTTTGTTGTAATTGTTTTTCTTGCAAGACTTTTGTCAAAGGATCTTTTGTCCTTGGCACGTTCACCTGTAGAGTCAACAAGCAACAAGGCAAAGAATATTTTTTCTTTTTTTAAATTTATACCTTAATTTTTTATTCTTTCCTATTTTACATTGTTTTATTTCTATTTTTATTTTTTCATTCTTTTATTAGTCCAATCTTTCTTCTTTTTTTTTTTTTTTGATCATTTCTTTCTTGTTCTCTTTCTCCTCTGTTCGTCTCTATCAAACTATAGAATTAACTTGGAGACATGACTTAATTTTTATTTATACTTAGAGTAAATGAAGTCATTTTTATTGAACCAATTTCATATTTGAATTCTAAGAGAGACGAGGAATTTGAAACAAACAAAAAACATTTAATCTTTAAGAATAATGATCGTGTTTATGTCCTGACAATGGCAACATCTGTACGTGTAGTGTTACGGTTGGGATCTGTGTGCCAAGTTCAAATTCGGATCAAGTCTATTCTGTTTATTTATTATCACTGTAGCCAGAGTGGAAAACTAGAAATACGGGACACTCTTAAAATCTCTTTCTATCATTCATATATATATATATATATATATATATATATATATATATATATATATAAATTAACTGATTTAAAACTATGGTTCCTTCGCTACACAGGAATTACCATGCTTCAAAAACCGAAACTAAATTAAATTAAAAGCATTAGTTCTTTTTCATCTTCAAGCGAATTTTGGAATAACTTATTTTTAAATTTACTGAGTTTTAAAAGCACAGACATTCATAATCCTTTGTTTCTAAGGATACAGAGAAATCCAATCATTTAGACAGGGGCGGTAGCGTGTTCATTTTTATTAACTATTATTGTATCAATTATGAGTTACGTTCGAAAAAGAGATGTGTTGAAAGGATGTCATAATTTGTTGAAAAATGCACCCCTACCCTACCTAGACTTAACCTCTTTTTCGAACGTAACTCATAATTGATACAATAATATAAGTCGTCAAAAAAACAAATGTTAGCGAATTATGACAGTTTTTTATATACACAAAACCCTTTCAGGAAAAAATAAAATAAAATAAAATAAATAAATCTTCATAGACACTTAACCAGACTAGACGATGTCATCTTCCACTTTGAATTTAGACACCCCAACCTTACCCTGACCTGACCTCTTTGAATGTAACTGAGATATTGATACAAATTATTAACCCTTACGCCCCTTTTTTTTTAAATGATTGCTCTAGCCGTTACCATAGTAATTTTAATTTTGATAATGAATATACTTATAAAACGCGTGGATTTCAAGAGTTAGTTATTCAAAAAAAATTTCGCTTGAAGATGGAACAGAGCTTGGTACTTTAATTCAATTTAATTCAAATAATTATATTGAAGATTTCGGCTCTTGTTTTGAAACATGAGAACAACATGTAGCGATGGAATCATATTTTAAATAAATAATTATATATATATATATATATATATATATATATATATATATATAGAATATATTTAAAAATATGATTCCATATATTTTTACACACACACACACACACACACACACACACATATATATATATATATATATATATATATATATATAATATAAAAGGAGTAACACGTTAAAAACATAAAGCAATGATTTTAGTAGGCTATGAGGAAAATAAAAGTAAAATCATTTGAAAATTATTCAATCTAAGAAAAAGAAATTATGTCAGTGAAATCATTTGGATATATTTATACAGAAAACTTCTAAAAACACTAGTTTCCTCTTAACATTTGGGTTATTTTCATTACGAGAATCTGAGAAAAGAAAGTATAATTACACTATCTTTGTCGCCATATTTATTACAACGTTTCGGCCGTTGTACGCTCCGGCCTTCTTTAGGTGGCTGAATCTCGAACAGATCATGTGTTCAAGACATCCGTATACCGTAAACCGACATTCACCAAACAATACCTCAATTACAATTCCCACCATCCAGACAGCGTAAAGAATGGGATCGTCCATTGCTTACAACACCGAGCAAAAGTCATAAGTGGCAACCCAGAGACATTAGATAAAGATAGTACCCTACAACGTAACAACTACACTGGGTACATGGCAGCAGCCCCCAAAAAACTGGGATAGGCGGGTACAAGAAGAGGACAACAACACTCAGAAAACAGTCTGCCTGCCTTATGTGAAGAGGTTATCAGAGAAAATATAAAGGATCTGCAGTCCATATAACACCAGGACAACCTTCAAAAGCTGGATGACACTTCGCAGATACCTCTCCCGAGTAAGACCTCTCCATAGAACAGAACATGACTAAAGACTGTGTACGCTATCCCGTGCAGCTGCGGAAAGAAATATAAAGGGGAGACAGGCCGCCCCCTTAAGGTAAGGTATCAAGAACACCAGAAAGCTGTAACATAAGAAAAGGAAAGATCAGGCGTGGCTGACCACATATGGAGTGAAAAGGGAGATCACCACCCTCTGTGGGATCAGGTTGAGATCATAAACAAAGAACATAATTGGAAAATTCGTAAACTTTGGAATCCGCACATATGCTTGGCCACAAAAATCTCCTGAGCCGACCAAGCATAGAAATGAATACAATATGTGAACTAGTAATAAGGAGTGCCAGAGAAAAGCGATAACAATAACAAAAATCGCAATATGAGCTGTGGTAAAAATATGTGTGGAAACTGTAAGAATTGCAATAACAGCACTGGTAAAAAATTGTTGCTAAAGACATTAGGTTTATAATATCCAGAAATTCATACCTAGATGTCCTCAAGGACACATGGCACAGTAGATAAAGGCGTTAGTTATGTCCAGTGACAGGACCCAAAGAGTGTGAGTTCAATACTTGGTTAAGGCAGTGGAGAACTTTCAGAGGGAAATTAACAGGAGATAACTGATAACTGACATCCATTAATAAGAGATTAACGGGAGATAACTGATGACTGACATCCATTAAACATGGCACGTGGCACTAGAAAAGTGAGCGAAATAAATAACCAACTTGAAGAAGGTCGGAACGTTGTAATAAATATGGCGACAAAGATGAGGACAATAGTCCGAATAATGTAATAAAAATCGTTATATTTTTTCCAGGTGACTTTTCTGAGAACGACATTTTTCTTTCTTTTTTTTTTCTTTTTTTGGTGGGGGCCGAGGATTTGGAATGTTAAGTGTTGTAGGGTATTTTTCACTTGGCATATCTCTACGCAAATAACACTAAAAACAACGGTTTTCGTTCGGTCAACAAAGTTAAGCGGCGCCGAGCGCAGTCAGTACTTTGATGGGGGAACACCGGATACTGTAAGCAATCTCCTACAACATGAAATGTTTTGGCTTTAAATGATCCACAAAGGGTTGATAAACCGTAAAAAACAAATCAATCGAAATCTACGCGTAACAGCTTTTACAGAATCCCTGTTAATGTTTAAAACGTGGAAATGGTTTGCATGAACGTGTACACCAAACGAATAATAAAAATCAATACAGATTGTCAAATGAGAAAATTAAATTTTTTACAACAACTATGAAATCGATATTTAAAAAAAAATCTTCAAAAAATAAAGGAAAAAGAAAATAAAACAGACGTTAGGTTTCCTACATTAAATTAATTATTCACAGTATCATGTTCCATGTACAATGAAGTTGTATGTTCTTTGCACAAAGTTGTCACCATTTTTGCCTCTGAGAGAAGTATGCATGCAGAGATAATTTATCTATATAATACTAAAAGTCTGTGATTGTGTGGCGTGTCAGTCAGGCGGATAAGGATTTACGAGTTGTTGGAGTAATGGATAGCGACTCGGATTGAGGAATAGGAGAGCCGAGTTCGAATTCCAGTCGAATCCATTGGGAAAGGAATGAATCCTCTTCTTCTCCCTCCAGCTATGGGTAAATAGCAGGACAGGCTGGGTTTTATAGCCTTGGATGGCAACTGGTCTACCGCAGAAAGAAATGGCAACCTACTGCGGGAAAAAATCTACCTTGTCAGATACATGAGGCAGATACATGATCGCCTAAGCTGATACATGATCGCCTAAGCGTGTATCACGCGTGGCACATAACTTATACAATAAATATTTTTAATATTAACTTTCTTCAAACAGACAATTTTTTTAATTAAAATATATTTTTTAAGTTAAAGACAGACACAAAGAGATCCCGCTTTGCTGTTTCGTTCAGTTGATTGTAGAGTAATCTGTATTTCAGTTATTTTTAAACAAACAATATTTTCAATATTTAAAAAATTGAAGTTAAAAGTTTATCTCGGATGTTCTATTCCTATTAAATGCTGTAAACAATCAATAAAACATTAAACATGAATTTGTAAATCAGACCAATGATGACACGAACGAATTGAAATATTTAACTGAACCATAGTAAAATTAATTTTCATTTTAATGCAATGTTGAAATCAACTTTAGTGTTTCATAACCTGAACCGTCAGTGACCCAACGGGTCACGGGTAGTCTAGTTCTACATAAAAGTAAAAAATAACCATAAAGGCAAAAATATGGGCAACGAAAGTGCTGATCATCACCTGTCCTATCATTTAGTAAGACATAATCACTGACACAGCCTTTCAGGTGAAAGTCTAATAATTCTTTCGTAAAGTTACTTGTTAGCGAATAATCTAGTAATTCATTTGATGTCCTAATCAGCAACTGAGGAACTAATATTGAGGGATTACTCTGTACTTGATTTGATGGTGTCTTTACCTCCGATATTGAATAAAGTGTTTTAAAAAATTATGTTGTTTTTAGTACAACATTTTTCGCTTGTCTTTACTTATATTTTTAAAAAAGATAGCATATTATTATTTCTCTAAAAGAAAGTTATTTTTTAGTGAGTAATGCTTCATACTACACTTTCTTCACGTAGTCTTTTTAATCTTCTTGTTCTTAAATATCTTCAAACGTGGATTGGTTGATTTTGTTTAGCGGCAGAGCAACCACTGTAGGTTTTTTTTATATATATATATTGAGGCACCGGCTAATTTTAAACTTACGTACTCGCAATAAAAAGGTGTGTCAAAAGGACAGTGCGTTTCTCTTAAAACCGCTATCGTGTATACGCCCTTGTTTGGTTATTGCTTTAAAAAGTTAAAGTTTAGTATTTTAATCTATAATAATAAAATTCTAATCTTGTATGTATGTATGTTTGTCTCGAGATACAGTTTAAACAATACAATACCCTAAACAATTTAGGAACATATTATGTCTTGGACAACTGTCGAGTGTAGTGACAAATTTCATTAAAAGTAGGTGAGGGGTTCTTCAACTAAAGCCGTTTTTTTTTTCTATCTTTTACGGCATTTTTAACAGGAAATTCAGTATTTGTTTTCGATACACATTATATCAATTCGCGTATATAAACGAACACTTGCATATTATATTCCAGCTATCATGTGTGTGAAAAATAACAAACATTCAAAATACATTATAACAACATTATTAAATAAATTTATTAAAGAGATCGCGACAGCTATTAGGGAGATGTGATTAAATATTCTTTAATGTTTAAAAAAAATATTCAGTATTATTATTATTGTTTAGTTAATAAGCATTAGCACAAGTAGCTAATATTGTGGAAAAAGGAATTTTCGACAATATACACTTTTTTTTTTTACATTTTTATGGTTATTTTTTAACTTTTTATCTAAAATGACATTCTTGTACATGTAGTTATGGATACATTAATTACTATATATATATATATATATATATATATATATATATATATATATATATATATATATATATATATAACAAATTTGCTTTTCAATCCCCGAGCTAAATACCTATTAATTTTTTTCGAAATCGTCATATTTCCGTATGATATTCGGTGTAGCAAAATGTTCGTTTATAAAGCAGATATTGGTAGTATACCAATATAAGTCCGCAAGTGGTAGTTTTGAAGTCAGACCATTATAGGGGTAGTAATATTAGAAATAGGCAAGTATCAATCTACTGTGTTTTTCTCGAACATAAGCAGGGCAGAAATGTAATTAGCGGATGACCTCTTAACTACTTCTTCATGTGTCAAGATGGCTGGTTTTTCCGCGGTAGCGACTTTTGTCGTCGCTCTCGCTGACCCTTTTGCTTTTATGTCAAAGATGTCAGCTTATATCCTTTTGACCGGGCTCCGAAACTCTGGCGCAAACATTGGTTTCGGTCAACATCAAAAGTCTAATTTTTTTTTTTTTTTCCAAAATTATTTTATTTTCCGGCGGAAAATCAGGTGAGTTAACACTGGGAATTGGATATCTATCGCTCACTTTTATACTATTTCAGCGCACGGTGATCTCTGCAGCATCGGTAATTGCCGTCTGATTTTAAGGTTTGTCGGAGTTAACTCCTCCTTAATTGTCCAAATATTTCACTAGCGGACGCTCTCCCTACACTATAAATACTGGGTGATTTCTCTCCTCGTTCTCTTTCTACTTTGCATTTCAGCAGACATATTTAAAAATGTGACCTCTCGTAGAGATCCGCGTTTTCGCTCACTTGTGGGGAAAACGCCATGAAAAAAACATACACATACGTACGAACATTCTCCAAAATACAAACTCTTTACGTTCACACACAAACACAAATATTAATGTCTATGTCACTTGTAAATTTGTTGTTTAATACATATATTTGTTGACATATATCGGTCCTGTTTGTTTTCTTTACATCTTCAGTTGGACTCAACTTGAGTCCGCCATGTTCTTGTAGTGGGCCTTCTAGCAGGAATAAACGCACGTTTATCTAATTTAACAACACTTAAACCCACGGTCCTCAACAGGTTAAATGTAGTGAGCACGGTCATTCGCTTTTAGAATGAGAAATAGCTCACGAACCTTAAAGTTTTTTGTTTGTTTGTTTGTTTTTAATTTAGTTTTCGTTGCTTTTTCTTTTTCCGATGAGAGTTTTTGATCTTTGTGTCAATTGGCGCATGACTGTATCCATTTCGTGGTAAACTCCGCACTATTTCTCGCTTCCTTTCTTGTGAGTCGATGTAATGTTTGGATATTTCAATATCAAAATACCCACGAATGATCGTAGCGTAACCCCTTGAGCTCTGCGTTCCTGAACAATTTTAACCCTTCTATCTGCGATCATGAGTCAAAATTCGCAAATAATTGGTATTTATTGTTTCACAGCAGATATAAAAATAGTTACAAGGGTTTACCTACCGTTTAACCGGTAACTGGTTATTAAGTCATTTTTCTCTACCACTGTTCAACCGGTTTCTGGGCATTACGTCATTTTTTTCTATCACCGGTAAAGCAGTGGTCAGAGCTGAAAGGGTTAAACTTGACTTGTATCGTTAGTTCCTTATAGACGAGTTTATTTCTGCAATCTATTTTCAATCCAAAGTTATTCAGAAAAATCGAATCCCAGTTGAGAATTGCTAGCATCGATAATCGACAATAGCTGTAGCGTTAATAAGTCGGCGCTGCGACTGGGTTACAACAAAGGAAAAACAACCATTTACTGCTGTCCCTGATGCCGTAATTGTGATATATTTGTGTTGCCAGCTCAACATTCAGCTTCCAAGTTGATTTATTTATTTACGTATCTTATTTTGAAATGATGTCAGCAAAATACGCAAGCATTTTTGAGCCTCCTATTCAGGCAGAGAAACGTGCTAGGGTTGTCGAGAAAATTATCAACATATCGTTTTTCCCCCAGAAATGTATTGATATTTGCAGTGCACAAAATTAAGGTATGAATCCATCATTTACCACTAACTATGGATTAAATAATAGGATTTGTCTGGAAAATTCATATATTTTCAAAAACTGTTCATGCAATATCCACTTGCGAAGAAAAAAAAAAGAATTATTCTTACAATGAAAAATATGTTTCGGTTTTAAATAACCCACAAAGTACACTATTTACATTATTCGGACTATTGTCCTCATCTTTGTTGCCATATTTATTACAACGTTTTGGCCTTTCAGTATGTGTTTATATTTCCGAGATCAGGTATTATGTACAATATTTACATTATTCGGACTATTGTCCTCATCATTGTCGCCATTACAACGTTTCAGCCGTTGTACGCTCCGGCCTTCTTCAGGTGGTTGGAATGTCGAACTGAACCCTTTATTTCGCTCACTGGGGTAGACTGTTCTAGTTCCACGTGCGATGTCTAATGGATATCAGTTATCTCCTGTTAATTTCCTGAAGAATTCCCTATATATATATATATATATATATATATATATATATATATATATATATATATATATATCCTAAGTTCAGTTGGACTGATTTCTTGTTTATGCCGGTGAAATCACATTCTGCACTTGTTGGTAATCAAGTCACCTTCTTGGTTAATCCTTTGAAGCATGTAACTCTTTTGACGTTCTGATGTGACACCGAGTACAAAACTGAATTTTCTTAGGGTAAGCCTATTAGCTATTAGGGTCAGTACAGATCAACCCATCTTTCATCAACGATTCCTGATGGACATTAAATTCGAATCAAACCTCTGGTATTTCCTGGTGAATAATAATTTTTTCCATTAATTTTGAAAATTACTTATGAAGATATTTTAATAAAAGGTAATAGCATATATTATCATTGTTAAATATCAATTAACTGAAATGGAATATTACTATAGTTCCAGATATAGTTTTATTTTTCTTTCCAAAGTTGCTTCCCTGTGCCTTTTCTATAAATACTTTTACGGTAATTGTTCGGATGAACTCTTCGCTATGGTACCGAGACTTTATGAATTTAAATGCAGGACTAGATTAGCAAAAAAGTTCTCATCAGTTTACAGTTGAATTGGTGAGATGTAACCGTAAGTTCTATGCCAACACTTTCTTTTCTCGCACTTCTTGCTTCTGGAACTCTTTTTCGGATTCATGCTTTCCGACCTTTTTTGATATTCGAATATTTAAATACAATGTCAATCGTTATCTTCTGTATTCCTGATTATTCTTCTAATGTTTTCAAATTCTTTCACACCCAGTAAACCCTTGTGTCTTAGTGGCTTTACTACCTTGCTTGGGGTGAATTTCATTAAAAAAAATAATAACCTATATGGCAAAATGTGCCAGAGGTTAAAATCTGTAATCTAAGGTGATATGATACGCCGAACCATATTTCTTTAGATTCAAGACAAATACCGCTCTGCCGACAGTGCCTAGTATGCGCCGATATTCCCTACAGAAGGGGTAATAGGGCGTAGAATGGCCACGTAGCGTCTGGCTGAATAGAGCACAACACTAACTTGTTAGTGATCATCGTTCTAAAGCAGATAACTGTATTTAAAATGCAACTTACTATTTATGCGGTTTTGCACTATATGGGTGGACTCAATTTTAAGTTAAACGACTGTTAAACAATCAACTTATTGTTGGCAACTTTTGAGTAAAGTTTTATTAGATTGCTTGAAAATTGAGGGATTTTTTGGTGTAAAATTTGTGTTAAAATTGATTTTTTTGTTTTTCGCAGTTTTTGGCTAAACGCTGTGGAGTAGAAATAAAAATGAGGTATCGTTGAGCTCGTCATGATGTAAGTAACCTACATACCGAGTTTGAACGAAATTGGAGGAAAAAGGTGAATTTATCAATTTTTGATCGGCTTTATCGATTAGTGATTTTTAAAAGAATTATCGATTTTTTACGCTAAGAACCTATCACTTACATTGTACAATGCATGTGCTAAGTTTAGTCAAAATCGGTTGGATGGATCTCAATTGAAAGGTATCACACAGACAGATAAACAGACACACAGACAGACACAGACATCCTCCGTTTTATATAGAGAGAGATTAAAAGGAATGCAATCATAACAGCGAATGTCGCTTGCCCGAAAACTGACTTCACCGAAAGCGTTAAATCAAATTTTCACTACGTTAAATAGTTCACTTAACCGAAGGGAGTAATTTTTATATCTGAATAGTATTTTTTAAAATCATCTATGATTACCCTTTTCTTCCATAATTTTCATTTCCGTAATAATGTTGCTTAATATTTGGGTTTTATTCTAGGAATATTTAAAAAACAACGTTATTGAGGAGTGGAGACAATAAAAGAACAAAATTAAAAAAGACAGAAGATGATGATTGATGTTGTATTTAAATTTTTGAAGATCGTAGTTGAGAGGAAAGCGGAAGAGTTCCACAGGTGAGAAGTATGAGAGAAGAAACTATTAGAATAGAACTTACGGTTAGATCTAGCAATTTAAACAGTAAAATGATGAGACCTAGCTGCCAATCTAGTACTATGCTTAAATTCCTGAATTAATTGTTAATAATTTTCACATTCAGTTAATGTTTGAAAGTCGTTCACACAGCAGGAATATCTTCTTCTATATGCCGTGTCCCTTCAGGACGTGGGCGATCATGTCTCTCCACAACTTTCTACGCTTTATAGTTCTTATTATTCCATATCCCAAAAGATAAGGATATACACCAATATTTCAGAAATCCATCCTCTATTCCTTGAATTAAAAAATAATAACATGAAACATTTTATTCTTAATGGCACAGCTTTGAAAAATCATTTCTGAAAGTTTTTGATTTGAACACAAGTAATTGTTCTTAGTTGATTTATACAGGTGTTTATCAAGAGGTAAATATTCTTTCAGTTGTCCCACATTTTCTTCTATGCTCCGCGTATGACTCTCCACAACTTCTTGTCCTTTGTAGCTCTTTGACTTTTTGCTATCTCTCCTAATCCCAGTTCTGCAATTCCCAAGCTTATTAAGTAGGTTATTCTCTGTTTTCCTTTGTCCCTCTTGCCTTCAATATGTCCTGTGAGTGTTAAACTTTCCAAGTCCTCTTTCCTCATTATATGTCCTCGAAATTTAGCGCACAGACTGTGGTCAACCGACACTCTGCCTCTTGAATGTTATTTGAAATGTTATCCGTGGTATTACTCCACCTTATCTGTTAGGAGAATTTTCTTAATGTCCTCTAGGTAGCGTTGTGTGAAGCAGTATAAAAGTAAAGGGCCTACACCTCCTCCAACTTTTTCCTCTCTTCAAGCATAAGGTACTGTCGTGACAAAATATGCCTTATTTCTTTCCCAGAAAGGAATAAAGCATTAGAACCATTCTTAGAACTAGTCAAACCACGTGTCGTATCGCATACAACACACTTCACTGTCTCTTGTTGAAAAACATCTCATGAGGTCACAATAATATCTCACCATTCAACACAAGAAAATATTCCATTTCAACATACGAGACAACGCTGCTACAAAGTGATAGACCCTCGTAACAAACTAATACCCTAATGTCAGTTGTCACTCACCTTCTCACTCGCAGTAGAAGTTTAGCAGTTGAAGAATGGATTTTTCTCTCCTTTTCTGAGATGTGTTACATTGTTCTGTATATAAGTATATAAAATTCTTGTACGTGTTGAATTCATTTTTGAAAATGTTAAAATATTCTATAGAATCCTGTTACAAGTGGTGACCTCGTTGTTGTTTAAACACGCACCAACAACAAATCCCCTCATAATTGGTAACACCGCAAGGAATATGTAAATCTTCTGGAGATGGAACCATCCGACGAAAGACAATAACTTCCAGACATAATTTTAACATGACCTCAATCATGTTTTCTACAATTTAGTACACGTAGAACAAAATACAGATAAACATTACTTAACGTAACGTGTTTCCTTGTAATTACTGCTGCTGCTGCTGTCAGCATTGCTGACAGATACATCTACATTTCTCCACCACTACTAATCCTCTGTCTGACAAATTTCAAAACAGGCTGAGAAAAAAAGAATTCAAGAGAAATTACTGAAATTTGAAGAGAATATTTCGCCACATATGTACATAAAAATATACTAACCCCGCTGAAAACTGAATATTAAAAATTACCTGTTATAACAAATTAAAACCAGGCTAAAAAGCAACGCTTTCGATATGAAACGAGTTGCATCATAAATGATAAAATAAAAACAAACAAAAAACACAGTTCTAGGACAGTTGCGAACTTGTCATTTGCGTACCAGATAATTGCGTACCTGGACAAATGTGTACCTGGACAGATGTGTACTTGGAGAAATGCGTCCCTAGACAAATGCATCCCTGAATATTTGCGTACCTCTGATAATTTTTTGAAGCTTTTAAAGGCAATTACCATAAATTTCGAAAAAGCATAGGTAGTAATTATATTTTTTTTAAGAAATAAAATAAAAAAAAATAAAAGTTTATTTTTGTTTAAAATGCAATCACAGATTAACACTACAATGCTGCAAGATCGCTCTACAAATCGCCAGTATAATTTTGTTTCATCGGTGTTTTTCTTATGATAGTGGTAGCTGAATTTTCTTCATTCACAAATATTTTTTCACCAGTGTTTGATTTTCAGAACTCATCCATGGGTTCCAAAATAAAAAATATAATCTATTTAGAGATGTTTGTGGTACGCACTGCTGGAGTGAACTGAAACTATTAGCTTAATTTTCTCTTGCTTTAAAAAAGAAATTTTTCTCTCTTTTTTATTTCTGCTTGTTTAGAGTAATTAAAGGTATTTAGTGTGCAAATTTCTAAATTAAACAACACTTTAAAAAAATGGTAACTTGAAAAAATTAAACTGGTCAGCAAAACAAATTTTTGAAATGGTGTCGAGACACCAAACATCTTTTTTAATTAATTTGAGAGCGCTGGATCTGAAAATGACCTTACGTTTTTCTTGGTTAGCTACCGTCTTTGCTGTAAAGAAATACCTCATTTTTGGAAAAAAAATTTTTTTAATTTGTTTTCTATATATATGATATTGACCAATGGCAATATTCCTCAAAATAAAATCGGAGAAAGCTCTTGTGGTGGCACGGAGCAAGCGAAGGACCGGATGTTAACCCCCAGAGGTCTAAATAGCAAATGACCAATACTGGTCTTTACGCACCCGGCTCCACGCAGAATTTCCGGTGGAAAATAAAAAGAAATAAAAAGAATAATAAGCAATTTCCACCAATAAAACGGCTCCGCGCCATACCCAACAGTTTGCTTCAGCAGACTGACTCTGAGTCGATGGGCACAAATAAATAGAGCGATAAATTCACTCCTGGTAGAGAAAGCTTTGAAGTACCGTCAGAGAATGTCGCTACGCTTTCCTCACCCATCACCAGACGCCTCCAGCCTTCCTTCACCACCGGAGATACCGAATGACTCCTACCAACACATTGACCTCACCTTTCATCTCCTGTGACCAGCACGCCTTAAACTTGAGTATTAACAAAGTGACTCTTATATTCCTTTAATAATCCAATTTCTCTTATACGAATGAACATTTTTATAACGGACTTTTGTGCGTGTGAATCCAGAAAAATTGTACTATTCATTGATGTTGTATTTTAATACAAATTGTTCTGATATACCCTTCTCTTTCGTATGTTATTTTGTTTATGTATGGTGACCTCAAATTGATTGCTTGTTGAACCTTTAGGCCAAACTAGCGGCTGTCCCGAAGGACTGCTACTACTACCTACCTTCTGATAAAGCAACAAGTAACAACGAATCCACTCCCCTCACAACCACCATACTCTCAATTCGTATTTAAACCAACAAATATTGGTCTGCTTATTGAGAAATACCGTAATTTCTCGAAAATACACATTTTTTTACTGCAAATTACAGGTGATAGTAGGAGTGCGTATTATAAATAGGTTTAAACAAAATATTTTTTCGTTATTGATTTATAATAATAAATACATACTTCTTGTTGTAAAATAAGAAAAATGTTATCCCAATTTTCATTTTAAATCCAACAATAATAATTGCAACATTTTTTGTCAATAAATTCATGTTTATCAGTAACTGCATTTTTTATTTGGCGAAAAAATCTATAAAAAGGCCAATTTTGAAGCAAAGAGGATACCAAGTTAACAGTTTATAGAAATTTTAATTTTCATTATCATCATTATTGTTCAATATCTGGATATTGAACATTTCTTCTTTTACCTAAAGCTTTGGCACTTGATTTACACTTTTTAATTTCATTTTTAATCTTTCTCCATAAACGTATGTTAGTCTCATTAAACTCATATTCTCTAGCTGCAGCTCTGTTTCCTATTCTTTTTGCTAATTCTATTGCATTTTGTTTAAAATTTGCACTATAACTCGCACGTTTGGACGATAAAAACATAGTGCAAATTAAAGCGGTAAAATAAAATGTTATATTGGGAAAACCGCTGGTAATTTTCAATCTTATTTTAGCCGCTTCGTTTCGATTTTATTCTTAATGTCAAGGTCGACAAAATGTCTTCGTAATTATTATTATTTATTTTTATTTTTTTGACAAAATTTATATACATAGGGATAGATATATTTCTTAATTTTTGAATCATTTGTTGGGATGTGTACTATTTATGGGTGCGTATTATTTTCGAGAAATATGGTATTATTTTTGCAATAACAATCAGACTATAAGAAGTCTTTAAAAATAACACGATTGAATATACCAAGACCAACAGGTATTTTCATCAAAGCCTTTAATAAACTAACAGCAGAAATAAAATCTTCGTGAACTATATTAAAATTTTTCTCTTCCTTGTCTGTCATGTTAGATGTTATTTAAGTCCCTTTTGATATTCCAGCTGTATCATGTACAATGGAATAGGTGCATTCAATTGAGATGTCTTTTGGAGTTTCTTTCCAACTGTGAAAACAAAATGCTCTCAATGTGCTTGGTTTCCTTCCGTAGTGAAGGGATAAAAGTGATAGGATAAATTTATGAATATCAAACAGAAGATTTTAGGGTTTCATTTTTTTGATGTCACCTTAATTATCAGGTTTACTAAAGTGTATTACTGATAAAGATTATCAGTTAATTTGAATTTTCGCGATAAATTGGAAAAAATTCGGTATTTCTATTCTAAAATTTTAGACTAAGAAACACATTTTTTCTTATAAAAGTAGTTTATTTCGCGTGCCTGACATAAATTGCTAGACCTACCTGAAAATTGATGGGTTTCTACGACCCTTATTAACGAAATTTTGCGATCACCCAAGATCGTAAATTTATCTTTTTTTGCCAAAAATGAGCAATTTCAGTACAGCAAAAATGGTAGCTAACCATGAAAAACTAAGGTCATTTTCGGAATCAACACCATCAAATTAGCTAAAAATGTGTTTTGTTTCTTGGCCCCCAAAAATCGTGGGGACCAGTGTTATTAGAGATACGCAATTATCCAGGGATGCATTTATCTAGGGATGCAAATGTCCGTCCACCAAAACATACGGATCTACTGTGAAACTAATAAAACTTATGCTTCAGGGTCCCTAATCCCAGAGGGACCCCTAATCCCAGAAGGACCCCTAATCTCAGAGGGGTCCATTAAAACAACTTTTTTAATAAGTGATTTTTTTTTTCAACAAATCGAAGTGTTTATTATTAAAATAAGACCATTTCAGTGATAGAATCATACGGCGATGGGTTGAAGTAAGCTAATGTTGGCCTATAGAATGTGTTCTTATACGCATTTCATATAACCTCAAATTACCCCTGTAATTGATCAAATTTCAAAATTTTCTTGGCGACCTGCAGCACTCGAATACTTCAGCTCGTTGATCTCGCCAGAATTCATAGCTTACATTTTGGCAGTTGGATCACCGAATCTATTGTTGCCGGTTGCGAAGGAGCACCCATATCTGTTCAAGCTTCAGGGTCCGAAAAATGTAGGTCCGCTACTGCACTGACCACATGGAATTCACGTGTAAAGTACGAAATATATATCGACTTACTAGAAACAACAATAGAAATTCCGCTTTTCAAAACGCAGAATACACCGCTCATTTCCTTAAAATCGTCCTGGGTAAGACGATAAACTACATCCGCGTCCTGGGTAAGACGATAAACTACGTCCAACAGCAAGACCTCTGATCAGGAGGTTTTGAGGAGCGTGGAACCACCTCTTAATTGCTGGTGTTCCAAGGTCCACCCTGACCCGGGGTGGTAGCACCTGTTAGGATCCCAGGTATGGGCAAATAGTTAACGCCCAAACTGGGGTCAAAACACTATGAAAGTGTAAAAATAGATTTTAATACTAGAAATACTTTTTGTAAAAAAATTATTGCCAGCAATACATTTTTGAAAAAAAAACATATTACCAAAAATAGATTCATGAAGGAAAAAATATTACCAGCAACAAAAATGTTGTCGGCATTAAATAACCCACTAAGGTTGATATGCCGTAAAACAAAACAAATCAAACCAAACCAATCATTTCCTTAAAAATTACTCCAAATTCACGAAAACCACTTCAGAAAATCCTTGTAAGTACGGAGTACAACTCAAATCTAGAAGTCAATTTCTCGACTTTTTTTCTAGTGCGCAGCAATTTAAACCACTAAAGATGGTCGCTTATAGACTATTAAACCATTGTCGTTTTACTAGCGTTCAAAGATTTACAAGAAACACTAGACATGTGAAAGATCTCGATTAAGGATACAAGTGGAACAAGAATCTATGAAAATTCGACACTCGTTACGGAAATCTTCTATAAAGGTTTTCATGAAATATACTTCGGCATACTGGAAGAATTCATCAATAATCAACTCAATATAAATGTCAACTAAAGACATTCTTCCAGGTTGTTACATTTGTGTCACAAACTTATAGCCACAACGTTTACAAATACATGGGCCCAAATTAAATTGGATACATTGGAAAACTACTACAATTTTTCTAACAGTTACATACTTCAACCTACTCCTCGTGGGTATTACCCCCACTTTATTTGCCAATACTCCGTTAGGTGGCGCTGTTTAAAGATTATAAAAGAAGGAACATAAGCCTTCTCTTTCTCTTTCATCCTTTCAACCTAGTATGTGGAAGGTAACAGCGCTAACCTATTCTTCGTCTCCGCTAAAAGTTTACTCAATTTCTAAATCGTGATTTTCCAAAAGTAGCTTAAATGTGGCACAAGGCCTAAGGTATGGTGCACCTAGTGATGATCGAACTCAGTATTCAGTCGTAATTGATCTAGCGTGACAAGCTTGCCTAACCGTTACACCACGTCGAAGTGTCTAATACAATTCCTAAATAGCTAAGTTTTAATGTTTTTCTTTTCTTTTTCAGCTGTTTTTCTCTTTTGTTAATTATTTATTAGTTATAAAAAATACATGAAGAATTCATTCCTTTCACTTGATGAAAGACGACAACCCGTCATTTGTATGTGAAAATTTTGGTTGCTAATGCTTTTAGTTAAACTGGTAGTGGCGATCGCAGCATGTTGGTCGTTTCAGAGCAGAACACACTACTAACACCATACAGACAAACCACTCAGCTACGACCCCCACCCCATCAACTTACTTTGTATGCAACAGACAAAATCTGCAGGCAACATAAAAAAAAAAAATCCGTAGGAAAAAACTTCCAAATCGTCAGCGATGTATTTCAAAATTTGCGGACGATTCATATTAGTTCTCAAAGTGACCGCTTGGCGGCGATGGCCGACCTTCTAATTGTAAACAAAGACGGGTGTACAGTACATAAAGTACGATACGTTAGCGCGTGCGTGAGAAAGTAGATGTGAGAAATCCTATTATTTTTGTTATTTTGATTAATATATCTATATTAAATATATATTTATTTATGCCATATATACATGTTTATAGCATTTATACAATGATCATAACTGCTGACAGTTATTATAGTGGTTTTATAACTCAAAAATAATCCCTTCCCGGGCAATCGGCTTTAACGGACCATCCATCCCCCCTATTAGTCCGTTGATAAGAGGTTGTCTGTACTTCAGAACGTGCTGCATCCGATACACTAGACATTTCAACAATATTGCTGATTAATCTTTCACAGAAGTTTAGACAAGTATCCTTTCTCGTTGACATGTTCGCTTGCATATCAACTTAGACATTCAAATCTTGATTCCTTTGTTATGCTACTAAGAACGGTAGCACCTTAAAACGTTTTTTTTTTCAGTCTGGGGGCGGAGAGGTGTATTGTATAATTACCCAACATTATCTCCCAGGGTTCTTTTTATAAGGCTCGCTAGGTGGCGTTTTATAAAGCAGTATAAAAAAAGAACAGATTGCCACTCCCTATTTTTTTCTCTCTTCATCTATAGGATCTCATAGTGACAAGATGTGTCTCGTTTCCCCTCTATTGTATGTGTGTGTGAGGGGGGGAGCTTATTCCCCAGTCTAACCACGTGTCGCATGCAACACACTACTATAATCCAAGATTGATTTTATTTCATAAAAAACTATAAAAGTGCTCTTGTTGCATCTGCACGATTTTTTTGTCTTGTTCTACCATTTGTATATGCTAAAATTTAGATTAACACTTTTAAACGCTTACACAAACTTTTGAACAGTACATTTTCTTGGAACACTTTATTTTGATGTGACGTTTCAAAAACTTCAGATGAAAATATTTTATAAAATATAAAATCAAATTGTAAATATATATTTCGTTCCCAAACTGCATGAATTTAAGCGTGCTACTAAGTTGGCATGTCGGCCCCACCATTTCACTGTCGAAACGATTAAATATAGCTGTCTCTTCTGCTCCAAAAGCATCTTCTCTCGCACTTCTCGTCTGTGGAACTCCTTTCCTTTTACTTACTTCCCTGATAGCTATAATCTTCAAATATTCAAATGTAATGTCAATCAATATCTTCTGATGCCTTGATACTGATCCCCGTCCTTCTCTTTATCCTTTCCTCAAACAACCCTCTTTACTCTTGCTCTGCCTCTCTTGCGTGCTAGTGGCACTCCTGCCTTGCTTGGGGTGAAATGCTTGAAAAAGAAATTATATATATATATATATTTAACCACATAACATTTGTATGAATTCTTTCAAGTGCTATCAAAAAAATACTGTCACAAATATTTGTGTTTTTGTCTCCACACATGAAAGAAAATTGTAAATGTTTGTTGTTATCCAAATATTTAACCTATAAAGTCTTATCGCTAAATCTAAGCTATAAATCATACTGTGAAGTGTACAAATGTACTTTCTCAGTGTAGTAACGTTTTATAGTGAAATTATATGCTCTTGACCTTTTTTAAGCATTCTAAAAGTGTTTACCTTAAAAACGAATAGGTTTCTATCAATTTACCACGAGTCACATGTTTGTTTGTTTATTTGTTTATAAACGAAACATTCACCTTAAGATCTATATTAGGCAAAAAGTGAATCAATCGCATAAAAATGTGTAAAATTTTAACTTAACGTCAAGGAAATGTAATAAATTCTATTCTCAGCTATAATTTATTGATAAATATAAAAGTGGACACTACACCAAGCAGCGACAGACTGCTTCAGGCTTGAACGCAATTTTCCATTAGCTACAGCACTAAATATACTTGTTTGCTTGGTCACAAAGACAAATATGCCAGTCCGTTCAATGTTCACTTTTATAATTACATACGCTCTATCTCTGATCATTTTTACCCATAAATGTTGTATACCTTAAAACTATATTTTCATCACACACACACACACACACACACACATTGTGTAATACCTTTAAGGGAGCCCAATCAGACCGAAAATGGAGTACTAATGACATATATGAAACTGCTCTTTGTTCTTCCTTCGTGCACACTGTTAGCGGAGCGGCCATGTTTACACTGTAACAGCAACAAGAAAACTGACGCGATCAATGTTGTCTGATTTTGTTTAGCGGCATAAGAACCTCTACGGGTTATTTAATGCTTAAATCTAAATATTTCGAAATCAATCGTATGCATTGCATAGCTCCTTGGCGGGGGTGGTCTAATCTTGTCTCTCTTGGCCGGCGATCACTAATTGTTTTGCGTCAGTAAACACAGAGAATTTTGACTTAACTACTTTTATTACTCATTTCGACATGTACATTATCTATCTATCCAGTGGAGGTCGCTCCCCACTCACCGGGGAGCCGTTTCGGACACGAAAGAGAACACGTCTAGATCTCTTGATGGGTAAGAAACAACTTTCCGAAACCTTCCCCTATGTAACGTCATTCAAAATCAACTTCCCTATTATGGCTCACATCTGACCCCGGTAATTACTTATCTTTTCGAGTAAACTTAAACGGGTCAAATACCAACAGATTGAATTCATCATCTATGGTGCCATAATGGACAAAATTCTTGCATGACCCTGAAAATTAGTGAAGAATATCAATAGAGCAGAATAAATTGTAGATTATTATATTTTAATGTAATACTCTCTTCTTTTAAAACTTGAAAAACCGAAATTTTATATTGCAAAAAAAAAAAAAACTTAATAAGTAAACAAAAGAAGCGTTCAATTGGTTTTCGGTCAATTTGAGGTCATTTGTAAGAAATTAAAAGCATTTTATCTTGTGTCGTAAAATAAGCACAATTTACTTGCTGCTGTTGGAAATCTTTAAGTGATATGGTTTTTGTTATTAAGTAAAGTTTTTTTGTGATTCTTTAACGCCTGTCTATGAAATCTAAATCAGGTCTATGGGGGGTAATTTACTTGAATCAATTTTTAATCATTGATCAAAAAATGGTTGTATACATCTGACAGTTTAGATATTTCTGAATGAATTGGGTATCATACATAAAGCCTCTGTCTGACAAGTTTATTTAAGAACAAGAGTTTTTAGATTAATGTTTTGGTTTTGTAGCAATATGTAGTGTTGGACAAAATTACACTTAACGTAGTTCAAGTTTTTACCTCTTATACTAAATTTGTTGTAACTCGTCCATACACCAAGGTATGTGATGTATTTAGAATTTATTCATTCTACATTCTAAATTTTTATGATGTGCCATAATTATTTTCATTTGTGAGTGAATAGGTTGTTTTACTTATATATGTCGGCGCTCACCAAAATATTGTGGGGTTCGCTCACATCATAGGAGCAGAAATTAGCTTCGTGTTTATGGTGATAAAAGCATACTTGACAGGAAATAAAACGTACAGAAAAAACAGGAAAACCATGGCGAATTGTATGTTAATTTCGTACAAGTTGTTTATATTTTTTACGTGTATTGGTGTGTGTATTTTTTAGGTTACAATTGTTTTATGGTACATGTGGTAAAAGTTACTCTGTGTTATTACATATCACAGAGAGAAGATGTACACGTGTTGCCCGTACCAAGTGGTATTGAGGTTGAACTTAACGTCTTTTGGCGGGATGTTTGTATTTCTAGCAGGAACAGTTTTTGTTGCATGCTGGTAGAGTTTTTATTTTTAATTTTTATTTTATACAACATTTTTATGTTATTGTTCTATTTTATTTATAATTTCATTATTATTATTTTATATTTATATATTTATAATCATAATGTCCCTACACATTCCAATTCCGAACCGCTGTTTCTGTTTTGGAAAGGTTTATCATAAGTTCTACTTCTTGGAACACTTGTTAAAGAATTTTTTTTTCAACATCATTTCTATCCCAACTATGAATATCTACGCCAGGCCCGCGAAGGATTTTTGTCCGGCCCGAAAACTTTAATGCCTGGACACAAATTATTTAATTAATTTGTGGAGCAAGTTGCAGAAACATATAATTAATCATCTTACAATGCAACGAATTTTTAAAATCAAAATGTAATTGCGAATCAACTGCTGACTTCCACAAAAAATATGTTTTGCCAAGCGGAAAATATAAAATCCTATTGAATGGTATCATTATTTGGAAGTACATATGCTTGTGAACAACTTTTTCGAAAATGAAATATATTAAAATCGTTTTTCGAACAAGGTTGGGTGATGACCACCTGGATGATCTTTTGCTCCTGTTGCCGACAAATATTTCACCTAATTTGGAGAAGTTATCAAACTATAAGCAGAAACAAGTGTCTCATTAAATAATTCGCCATTTTTAACTGGATTTCATTTGTAGTAAGGGATTTACATTTTTGTTGATTGTGTTAGTTGTTATCTGGTTATACCTGCAATAAAAAAAAGGAAACTTGTTTAAATAATATAACATTAACTTTGTTGTTTTTTCTTTAAACCTCCAGAACAAGGCACTCTTCTGGACATAGCGGTCAGGGGTCAAGACAATTCATTATAGTAAATTTGATATCATGGCCCTCCTCCAAGACACTGCATAGCTTTCTGGCCCTCTCACTCCAAAAGGTTGCCGACCCCTGATCTACGCCATCAGTTTATCCCTCAGTCCTAATCACTTGTACACTGGTCACAAGAGAGAAAGCAGTAACTGTTTTCCATTAGTAAATTCATTTGGGATGTGGTATGGTACGTTTAAATGATCGAAGTCCATTTCTTCACATATGTGCTTTGTACACCTACAAGTTATAGAAATAGATTAAATAGATTGAGGATTTAATTTCCCTCGTGTCTTACTCCTGATAAAGTTTGAAATGATTAAATGCCTGGGTCTTCCCTACACATGGACGACTTTGTGGATCAATATCGTTCCTCTAACAGATAAAAACTTGAACTAGAGATTTTGAAAGACTATTTCTAATGGAAGAGAAAATGAAATCTTTATATGCTGCTGTTAGGTGAACACAGCATGTATACAATTTTCTATTGAATAGGTATGTCATTTCCTAGAGTTGCTTATATACGCCGTCATGACATTTTTTTTTTTTTTAACATACAACGTGTGTTAGCACGTGCGATACCCTGACTTCATCAGCCGCCGACCAGGGGTGATCTCACGGTTTCGGTGTCTATGGCGGAACCGCCACCCCTAGCGCCACCAGCAGCGTTTGCCACCAGGCAGGGTATGAAGATAAGCTAACTAATTGTTCCTTTAAGTAAAATTTATCTGCAATGAAAGTTTCTTGAACGCGTTTGCTGTTATTGACGCGCTCGTAAAAGTCGTTATAAACGACCACGCAAATATCTCACTTGCGCATGTGAGGTCATGATGTTGCGCGCATTCTATTTGCTTGTTTTGATCTCGACCAAATCCAACTTGACGCGTGTTGAACAGTTTTTTGAAGGCGATGCGAAACGCTTTTCAACCAACGGCCAGTGATGCCTATTTTTGAAAGGAAGGAAACCACGACACCCAATCTCGATAGGCATCACGTGACACGTCCAACCATTTTCCATACACTCGGCACGCAGTGACTCGTACCGGTTTTTCTTTAGTTTGTGCGCCTCCACCCTGTTCTCTTACCAGAACAAAAGCCAAATTGGATCGTTAGAAGTTTACTATCATAGAATGGTGAGAGTTTAGTTAGTAAAATATTATTACTTTAACCATAATGGATCCTACTGAGATGTCTCTGTACGTTTGAGTATTTTGAGGACTACCTTTTTGTTTCTACAGTGCACTAATGCATCTTAAATGTCATTGCTTTGGGATGTGATTTTGATTCCAGACTCCCTTCATAAAACTGAGAAACCTATTTTTTTATTTCAATAATTTATTATTATTATTATTTCCTTTGATTTCTGGTTTGTACACATTTCTAGACCTAGAAGACCTAAGAGACCTAAGGTCAGAAATGGATTCATGACATTTTGCACTGACAAAAAAAAAAAAAATTATTATTATTATTATTATTATTTCCTTTGATTTCTGGTGTATACTCATTTCTTTTCGGGTCCCGGCCAGACAGAAATGTCATCATGACATTTTCCACTGAGCGTTGTTGAGGAAAAGAAAGAAAAAAAATCCCTAAGATAACACACCTTTTATATAGTAAAGCCTTCCGTAAGGTGTGGGCTGTACTTGTGAGTACGATCTTTTCGTATCTCTTTAAGGCATGAGCTACCAGGAACCACTTCATTGAGTCTATCAAAACCTTTCCAAACTGTTATGAGGTCCTCCCGTTTTTCATATAAGTGGACTCGACCAAAGTGTTACTTGGACTGCTGCCGTTAAATACCCAGAGTCAGTCAGAATAAATAGAGAGATTGAGAGATAGTAAGAAGACTGAGATTCTGATTGAGTTGGAGGTAGAGTAGTAGTGTGAGGTAACCGCTTGTAGAAGTCAGTTACAAGTACGTAGACTATAAGGAAGTCCTACTTCGAGACTGTATATATCTATATGCTATTGCTATTAACCGCGTTCCTGGATTTACTAACGGTATTACCCTTTGTATTATTGTGTAAATACATTTTATTTCTTATACAGTGTAACCCGGATATAAGAGACCCGAATATAAGAGAAACCCGGATATAAGAGAGATTTTCTCTGGTCCAAAATTAGAGCCTGTGTTAATATATATAAAATAGACCAAACCCGGATATAAGAGAAGCCCGGATATAAGAGACTTCTTCTCCGGTCCCGACAATTCTCTTATATCCGGGTTGCACTGTATTTAATTCTTGCGTTTGTCATTCATTGGAGACCGAATTTCATCTCGGAATCCACAACACAAACAAGGCTCCAAGTACAACTGGAATTGTTGATGGCCTGATGTACCACATTTTTGCGATTTCGATTTCAAGGTCCTTGTATTTTTATAGTTTTTTTTTTTCTAATTCTTCAAAGATTCATTACAATCTGCAGAGACTGCCATGTTAATAAGAAAGCACATTTTGTTTTTGTGGTCTCTAATCACGATATCCAGGCGATTAGCTTTGCTTGTTCTGTCTCTGTGTATTGTACAGTCCCATAAAATTGTTACAGGTCCTATGTCTGTAACCGGGTCTGGGTGGTGTTCATACCAATTTCTTACGGTTTCCTTTCCGTAAAAGTTGCAGATTTTTCAAAGTAGATATTGGCCTACTCTCCCATGCCGAGTTTTATATTCAGTGGTTGTTAATACCGTGCAATTTGATACAAGATGACTATTATTATTATTTTATTTCACTTGGAATCTGGTGTATATTCATTTCTTTCTAGCTCCCAACCAAATACCTATGGTCAGAAACGGCATCAGGATATTTTCCACTGCACATTTGCGTAAAAAAAGCCACTTACAAGCGCATATATGTTTTACATAGATAACATTTTCCCTGTGCCTTTTCTATAAATATTTTCATGGTAATTGTTCTGATGAACTTTCCTCTATGGTACTTAGACGTTATGAATTTAAGCACAGCATTAGATTAGCAGCAAGGTATCATCCTTTTACAGTTTGAAATGCCTTGATGTAACCGTAAGTTCTATGCTAACGGTTTCTTCTCTCGCACTTCTCGCTTGTGGAACTCTCTTCTGGCTTCTTGCTTCCCAGTCAACTTTGATCTTCAAAAATGTAAATGCAATGTCAAACGTTAACTTGAATCTTCTTAATCCCTGTTCTTTTATTGTTCTCTCTGCTCTCTAACACTTAGTAACCTCATTGTGCCTTATTGGCTTTATTGCCTTGCTTGGGGTGAAATGATTAAAACACAACAACAAAAAAAGATAAAAGTTCTTTGTAGTGTGGGATTTGTGCCTCTCATTATTATTATTAACATTTTTATTATTACCTTTTTATTATTATTAATTCCTGCACAGGATTTGCAAATAGTTGCTGAAAGGAAAATAAAATCCTACTGTGTTCTACAGAAGCCCAATAATATCAATCATCTGTATTAATGGCGCTAAAATGCCATATAAGTGAAGTTTCCACCAGACTTTTAGAATTGGAAAGTAAAGGAGGTAAAAATGATTTATAGCGAATTGTGACTTAGAATTTTGATGATCTATAAAGTGTTTCTACCGATAGCGTTTGTTTTTCAGGTCTCTGCTAAGCAATCCCGAACTTTCCTTAGCAACCAGTATAACTTTGTTACCGGAAATATTTTCTTTATTTCTAATGCAATGGAATTTAGTGCGTATATTCGACGCAGATAAAGCCAGGATCTGAGTTATATATTATTTTTTAGTGAGTGATTGTCTTGATCTGCGGTTAACACGTTGATAAGCCAAGGATTATTTTTAGCTGTGGAAATTTCTGAAATAATTACATATAATTGTAATTTTACATGTTTACACTATAACGATCTGATTTTTGTTTGTGGGCGTGTTATCGTAACAACAAAACGACACATAGTAGCAAGATTTTTATTAGCGCAATATGCTCTAAGCTGAAAATGTTTTAAGTCAGTTTACAACTTTATAATGTGAAGACCTGTATTCGTGTTCCACTCGATAATAATAAAGCGATTTTGTATGTTTGTGTTAGAAAATATAAAAATAAACTTGTATTTACAATGAAAGATGACAAAATGATTGTTTATTGCTGCTTAAAATAATTAATTATTGAAGGTGAAAACACAATGCAACCTCAGTTCTCGAATCTTTTTGCATGTCGAACAAATCGGTTTTCGAACAGAATATTCGAGATGAAAAGGACTCGGTTATCAAACAAAATTTCGTTTCTCGAACAACATTGCCAAACCGAATTAACCCGACAACAATACATTTTTATAGCAAAATGACCAACAATTTTATATGTAGTTGAAGCCATAAAATTGTGATAAAAATATTTAGATTTCGGCATTAATTAACCCATATAAATTGATATGCCACTAAACAAAATCAACCAATCAACAATCGGTAATACCATTACAATTTTTTCTTCTATCATGAATATTATATATTTTATTAAAAAGACTAGATTATAACCATGTATCCTCAAAAATCCATTAAAGCTAGATTCCTGCTCATCAGGGATTAGTGAGAGTATAAGTGCAAAGACTTGTGGATAGCATAATGGGAAAGTGGAATCGGCAAGCTGAGTTCATATTTCAGTCTAGTCTCTTGCTTTCAATTTCACACTAATAACCTCAGGAAAGGTATGAATCCATCACCTTTGCTAGATATATCTCTAGCCTTGGGTGACAGCTAGTCTAAGAGGAGGATGACTCTGAATTGAAAACTGTTGACAAAGCAAAGATAAACACTACATTTTTCTCCAAATCTTTGTAAGCCACAGATGATAATAATAATAATAATAATAATCACAATCTGTGATTTTAAATGTAGCTGAAGTTAACAATCTTTGGAGAATAACAATGATTTTTCCAGATACAAGTCCTGCTGTTTAACCCATTGCTGGAAAATGGTGAGAGAGTCATACCTTTCCCAGGGGTATTTGTGCATATGTGATGATAATGAACCTGACTAGAATTTGAACTTAGCACTCTGATTCCTCAATCCGAGCCACTATCCATTACATCATCTACACATCCATTAAGGAAAATGGGAAAGAAAAGGTTAGTTATAGTTAGAATCAGAAAGACAGTTGACATTTCTAAGAAACATAATGAGGAAAGGAGGCTTGGGAAAATTGACACTCACAAGACTTTGGGAAGGGCAGAGGGGACAATTAATAATCACCCTAAATTCTATCTCCTGTAGCGCTTAGTAACATTTGCCTTTTGCCATCCCTGTCACTTTCTGTTTCACCATCCATTCACATAAGCTCATCAGGCAGGTGATCTTCCACTTCTCCTGTCCCTTTTACTCCTGATATATCCTGTAAGTGTCAAATTTTACAAGAAGGGGTGGGGGGGCTTGGAAAATTTGCACTATTGATATGGCATCTTTCATGAAATTTCAGTTGTCTTTTTCTGATACTGAATATAAGTGTCTTTTTGTTTTCATTTTCCTTGGGATTTCTTTGTTATGTGTTCTGTCCATGGTATTCTTAGCATACTTCTGTAGAACCACATTCCCATTGCCCCCCAGTCTTAATTAGTATAACCAAAACCCTGTAATGGAACACTAATATTCTTGTAAAATCCTTAATTCCAAAATAGGATAACTCATAGCAAGCAAATACTTCTAACAGAGTAAAGGACTTCAGTTTGCTAGAAGAACAAATTATCTCTTTGAATATTTCTAAAGTAAGATTAAGTAGAAAAAAAAGTTCTTATTTTGCTGTGTGGAAGTATTTTTAGTTTCATAATGTTAATCATTCCCACAATGCAAGGCAAAGTCTGTTTCCTATTTGCACTATTGATATGGCATTTTTCTTTATCCTGTGTCTGGACTTATGTACACTTTTAAGACTTCTGAATTCAAAATAGATGAAGATGAAACACTCTATGAGATTGAGTCAAGGAGGGCAGTCTGCAATGATTCCTTTGTATATTGAGAATTCTTAGTGAAAAATGTCAAAGTCAAATATTAGGATTGATCTTCATTGGCTTTGGTAGCGGGGAGTCTTTTAATAGTCTCTTTAAACAAGAGGAAATTGCACACACACACACACTTTGCTAAATAAAATGAACTTTTAGGTGTTTCACGGAGAATAAGCCATTAGCAATTCACAAAAAGTTAATATCTAGTGATTTAAATCTTCCTTGGCAGTCCACATTAGTAGCCTTATGCTAAACTTGTCATAAACTAAGATTAGTAAATATCAAAGACTCATGACTTTTGCTGTAATTTGATATTACTTATTACTGAGCAAAATGTTTACAATAAAAGTAAACCATAAATGTGGAAGTTAATTCAGATTGAAATAATAATAATAATAATAATACCGTAGGGACATCATGCGAAGCAACAAACTCTCAAAGGTAGAAATAGATAAGATAAAATTAGATATAAGACAAAATACCATGAGCCATCACTCAACCTCTAATGAGACGAATGTAGAAATAAGGAATGCGACAGAGGATGAGGTGGAGGCTGAAGCGAATGAAATACGAAATAATCTCCAAGGAAATGAAATCCAAGACTCTACCTTAAACACAACCTGCAGTTCTCCAGAAAATGTACCTGGAGTCATTTTCAGTGACAATAAGTTAGAGCTAAATATCACTTGGCTAACTTTGCTCCGGGGTAGAGTGACGTGCTCCCCCTCTCAACCTTCATCTTGTGGAAAATAACCCTCCACATCTCAAGAGTTAATAAAAAGCAAAGCATATCAGATTTATAAAGGTTTCCTATTTTGTCCCTTATCCTATCATTCTCTTGCATTCCTATCTATATTTGATCTTCATATATATATATATATATATATATATATATATATATATATATATATAAACAGATCCAAAGTATGCCTGGAAGAAAAAATTAAAATAATTAAATACAAAAATACAAGCCAGTTATTGAACCAGAGAAATGAAATTATACTTAAATGTCATCATAAAAATAAGTTTATATAGTCTTAAAAATAGACATTTATTTTGCATCAAAAACTCAAAGATATATATTAGATTTGTAATTATGTAAGTTTATATATATATGTATATATGTATGTGTGTATTGTATATGTGTGTATCTATCTATTACTTTTATTACTATTATTATTATTATTTTAAATATATTATATATATTTTTTTATTACTATTAATTGATGATGATGTTTAAATGAATAACAACATAGATTGCATTTCTGTGATTTTTATTACTGGTTGTGCAGTTAGTTTTATCCATAAAATTTTCCCCTACCTTCCCTTACTGCAATATTCTCAAAAACATCTAAAGTAGGACCTGTAATGTAATCGGTACTGAATTAGCTTCTTGACTTCAGCTGCTTTTTCACAGACGTGATGTGGCTTCCCTCTGTCTTTTCTACAAATATTTTCATGGCTACTGCACTGATGAGCATTTTTCCCTGAATTTAAGTGTTACTACTAGATTGGCATCTAGGTCCCAACTTTTTACTGTTGAAATAGTTAAATGTAACCGGCCTTCTAAGAGTTTCTTTCCTTGCACTTCTCCATATTGGAATTCCATTCCTCTGACTTGCTTCCCTGATAACTACAATCCTCAAAAACCTAAATGCAACATCAGTCACCATGTTTTGTTGCGTTGATACCTGTTCTTTTTTTCCTTTCTTCAATCCCCCCTACACCCACTCTTTTCTCTCATTTTCACTCTCCATAACCCCCTGTGTGATAATGGCACTTCTGACTTGCTTGGGGTGAAATGCTTAAAAAAAACCCAAAACATTGAATATAAAATAATTAGGGTACTGACAAAAGCATCTAATAAAATAATTATGGTACTGAAAATAGCATCTACCACAATCAAAGGTAAAGCTCTCCCTACCAACAGCTAAAATAATAAAAAGTGCTCAAATTTACATGCACATGATCCAAGTTAGCAGGAAGGCCAAGACTGATTTTGCATTTCCCAACTCCCATTGATAGTGGAAATAATCGATTTTTTCATGCTTCTACGGCAGTTTTCATATAGTTTGCGGCCATTTTCTACTGGCTGCCACGAATAGGTAGACAGATTCTATTGGCCAGCGTGAGAGCCAACAGCTGACGAACACGAATGTTAACTAGCATGCTAGCATGCAAAAAAAAATCGATAGCTGCATTCGTCACAGGTGGGAAAAATTTAAATCTGCATGGCACTTTACTCCAATTGGTTCATTTGCTTGCTTAAACTCAACGTTGATTCTGATTCCGCAGAACTGGGTTGGATGTGAAAAAGTCTTTGTTGTTAACATTCTTTTTTCATTTGGTTCTTCCAGTTACGAGTCCTTTTTTAAAGCTGATCGTTTTGTGTTCATTTTATTTAGTTCTTTTTTCGTAACAGATTTAATGTTTAGTATAGAGCTTAGAAAAAATTCGCAATGTGAGATAGGCAAGAAGTAAGGCATGTAGCAACATCAGCACGGCAAAGGCACTCCTTTAAAGGCAAGGAAGGGCAAAAATATTTTGAGTCAAGTGATAGCGATTGCTGTATGAGTCGTAGGATTTTTTAATCAAGCACGGGCAACGCCGGGCCATGCTGCTAGTATAGATATAAAAGTGAACATTGAAGTCGACACTCAGAGGTGACAGGCTGTGTCATGCTTGATGCATTCGTCAGGCTACCCATATATATATATATATATATATATATATATATATACACACACACACATGCATATAAAAGGAGAGAGCAAGATTTTATCAGTTTGCTTTAATTTAAAGGTTCAGTGATTTTTGTCTAAATTTGAGATTGAATTGTTTTTAATATTATGTATGGTGTTCTTTTAAACAAAGTTTCTTCTCCATTTTTTATCATGTCATTTCCATCATTGTACTTTACAGACATCCTCCTGAACTACATTGGAATAAAGATGAAAAACAAAAAACATTGAAACTGATCTGAAAATGTGACTATTATTTTTCAAACTCAGTACTTATAGATATTAATCCTTGTAGACTTTTCGCTTATCCATGTATCTTAACTTCAAAATCTTACTACACTTTATGCCACCTGAGAAATAATAACAACTCACTTGTATTTTTTTATCCACATAATCCTGGAATAATTCCTATAATGAAATGTGTTTTTTAAACATCAAAGTTTATAAGCTATTGTCCTTCAGTTCAGTGCTGTAACCAATGGGATAATCATGTTGAGATTAAAAGCTTTCTTTAGCACAGACTCTAGACATAATAATATTTCATCTATTTTAATCTCTTATAATCCTCCAGTAATCTTCCATCCAAATCTGAATGTAAACATTTCCAAATTTAGGAAAAAGGATGATTTTTACTTGTTTATACTTGCTTTTCTTAGAAACGATTTTCATTGTTTATGATTCCAATGAAACAATCATTGTATTTATCTTACAACTGAAAATGGTCTTTATTTTTAATGTTAATCAAACATTACAAGTTTCATCTAATATTGTCATCCAAAGACAGACTGTTTTGCTGTATCACAGCTCTTCAGTGTGGCTAGGCGCCCGATTGCTTTAAGCCAGGATCAAAACCTGGCTGATTTGAGAGATTCTATGCCTAGGCTATTGTCACATGGCAAAGAAATTTTAATGTTTTCTATGCAAAATACGTCAGTGGCCCGGAGAGCTCAATATGTGTGTGTGTGTGTGTGTGTGTGTGTGTATATATATATATATATATATATATATATATATATATATGATAAAAATATAGTTTTAAAGTACGATATATTTATGTTTAAAAGTGCTCAATATCAGAGATAGATATGTAAATGTAAGATATAAAAGTGGATACTGAGGTCAACATCAAGTGGCAACAGTCTGTTTTATGCTTGAAAACAATCTTCAGGCCTGAAACAGACTGTTGACACTTGGTTTTGACCTCAGTATCCACTTATATATATAAATGTTCTAATCATTTCATTCTGAGCAAGGCAATAAAACCACTAAGACACAAAGTGTTAGTGTGAAAGAATAAGAAAAAAAATCGTTATTAAGGGGAGAGAACAATAAAAGAGAAATCAAGAAGACAGTAGACAACAATTAAAATTGCATTTAAATTTTTGAAGATCAAAATCGGCTGGAAAGCATCGGGCTGGAAGGGAGTTCCACAAACAAGAAGTATGAGAAAAAAAAACTATTAGCAAGGAACTTATGGTTACATCTCATCTTTTGAACTGTAGAATGATGAGACCTTTCTGCCAATCTAGTACTGCACTTAAATTCATAAAGTCTAGGTACCAGAGAGGAAAGCTCATCAGAACAATTACCATGAAAGTATTTATAGAAAAGGCACAGGAAAGTTACATTACAGCAGTGGGAAACTGACTGAAGCCAGGATGCCAGGTCAGGACTAATAGCATTGCAGATTCTTCTTTGGATTTTATCAAGAATCTACATATATAGCAAGAGCACCAGATCAGATGTGGCAACAATATTCAAAATGTGAATGAATGGTAGATTTATAAATATATAAGATAAATTCTGGAGATAAAAATTGTCTAGCATGACACAGTGAACCAACTTTCCTAGCAGCAGATCTAGCCATTGATTCAATATCATCTTTCCACCTTATGTCAGCAGAGAACGTTAGTTCAAGACGGAGGCAACTAGTTGTCTCCTGGAGGTTAGCATCAGCCATGCCAATGAAAAGCAGAAAGTGTTTTCTTAAATGATTAATAGAAAGTTGTTTTGTTTTGGAGGCATTAAAATTAACCAGCCATTCCTTGTCCCGAGTTCACGGCAGATTTTAATCCACTTTTGAGATCAACAGCCAATTTGACCTTATCAAACAGATCAGACTTAGTATTAAGAGGAAATAGTTGTGACATTAGTATAGATAGCAAGTTGAGAGCTGAAGCCACCAGGAAGGTCATTGATGAAAATTAAGAACAAAATAGATCCAAAGATAAATCCCTAATGAACACCTACATTTATGTAAAAAGATCTATAAGAATTACCATTCAAGACAACTTTCATTTCACAATTTGATAAGAAAGATTTAATTAGTTCAAAAATTCATGCAGAAATACCTTAATCTTTAAACTTGTGAAAAAGACTGGTATGCCAAACCCTATCAAATACCTCTGAGATGTCTGAAGCAACTGTCCAAGTTTCACTATTTTTATCTAAAGCTTGATAGACTCTTTCAGCAATAAATTTAGACTGGTAAAATCCTTAAGGAATAAAAGTAAACTTTTTTCCACTTTGTCATATATATATATATATATATATATATATATATATATATATATATATATATATTTTAAAAAGAAAATAAACCGCAAATGTTTTTGGTTGAAAAGGAAATTTTTTTTCATTTTAAAATATATATTATACGCTATTTTCCATAATTCTGCTACACGTGTTTCTGGTTTTGCGACCTTCTACAAGCAAATAGTATATATTTCCATATATTATAAAAATGAATTTTCATTACCACACAAAAAATTTATTTTTATATGTGGAAATATCTACTCTTTAAAAATATACACTTTTCTCTCGTTGGAACAACTATAACCTCTTCCATATATATATATATATATATATATATATATAAAGTGAACATTGAAGTCAACAGTGGTGTTTGGACAATAGTTGTCTTGATGTCGCCACGCAATATGGTTTCTTATCACATCGGTTTTTTACAGTGTCGTGAATAAGATGTTTTCTTTTTTGTATGTTGTTGGACACCAAACGATGTACAGAATATTTTTTGAATGTTGGTCACCAAAATGAATGATGTCGTTGATTTTTATATATGTCAAGAGCTAATAAATGATACGGGCTAATAGATTGTTTTTGTTATGCACATTGACAGTCACCAAAATGTAGTGGGTGGTTATTTACATCACAGCAACAGGAATTAGCTTCGTGTTCACGGAGATAAAAGCATACTTGACAGAAAATAAAACGTACAGAAATAACAGGAAAGCATGTTAATTTCATACATTTTATTTATATTTTTTTCTGTGTATTGGTGTTTGCATTTTTTTTAGGTTACAATTGTTCTATGGTGCATATGAAAAAAAGAGAAGGTTACCCCATATTATTACATGCCATATCACAGAGAGAAAAGTTACACATGTGTTTCCCGTATCAAAGTTTGTGGCGAAGAGATTGAATTTAACGTCCTTTCTTGGGATGTCCGTATTTCCGGCAGGAACAATTTTTGTTGCATGCTGGGTGTATTTTTATTCAATTTATTTTATACAGCGTTATTGTTTTATTTTATTTTATTTTACGTATAATTTCATTATTATTTTATATTTTATTTTTATTTATTTATTTATAATAATAATATCCCTACATCATACCCTTGTTTTGTTAATACATATCGTTTGGTTGTATATATGGTTTTGTTGTTACTTTTTATTTTATTACCTGGACTCACATTCCAAGTCCGCTATTTTTGTTGTGGGATAAATATACTAGGAGACATGACTTGATTCAATTCCGATAATTATTAATTCTGTAGTGAAAGGACGATTCAGATTTTCCCACATATTGTTTCTGGCATAGTGTGCATTCTAATACGGAAATTATGTTATGACTTTTGCAGTTAGAGTCATGGTAGATTTTGAAAAATTTAGTGACTGAACAAATTGGTATGTTTAATGGGGTTACAACATAGGCACCTTTTGTTGTTACATGGTTGGGAAAATCCTGTCATTTTTATTTTTGGTCTATTACGGGTTACCTTATCATCTGAAATTTGGTTACTACCTTTAATTTCCTTAAGCTTCTTAGGTCTACGATATGCTAGAAGGCCAGGCCCCTCAAACAAACTTTTTAGGTAGTATTTCCCAGTGACTTTTGATTATCTGAGATAGTAGAGGAAGACTGGTGTTGAAAGAGGTTACTAGAGGGATGCATCTGGATGTATTTTTAATTGAATACATCAGAGTGTCTTCTCTAGGTGTGGAAATTGCTTTATTTATTTGTTCCCTGATTAGGTGCTGTTTATAGCCACGTGTTGTGAATTGCTGCTCAAGATTTTGAGTGTGCTTACTTAGTTCTTCATTGTTAGAAAATATCCTTCTGAGTCTAAGTGCTTGTGAATAGGCAAGGTTTTCCTTGAGGTCTTTTGAATGGGGAGACTTAAAGTGTAGATAGTTGTGGGTGACGGTGATTTTAGTGTGTAGTGTCGCTTGTAGTTTTCTGTTTTTATCAATGTAGATGCGAGTGTCTAAAATGTGTTGATTTTTCGGGGTCGAACTTAATGGAATCGTGTACTGTGTTTAGGGTCATAAGGAATTCAGTGAATTTCTCCTCCTTGACTGTGTGTATGAAGAAAATATAATCGATATATCTGGCATAGAATATGCAGTCATAACTGATGAAGGGATAAATGTGGGTCTCCTCAAATTTTCCCATGAAGATTGTGACATATGAAGGAGCTGCAATGGTGCCCATGGCATATTCACTTACTTGTAGGTAATGCTTTTCATTAAAATCAAAAGTATTCAATGTAAGAATGTGTTCTATAAGTTTTATGATTACTTCTGTGCGGGAGTCTTGTTTTGTTCTTTTAGTAAGTGCCTCTTTAAAAGCGGTTAGTCCTTCGATGTGTTTAATGTTTGAATAAAGTGACCTTACGTTCATGGTTACTAGAGTAACATTTCCTGGCAATGTTTGTATATGATTGATTCTGTTTAGTAGGTCGGTTATGTCTCTGACACACACACACACACATATATATATATATATATATATATATATATATATATATATATATATCAACCTTAGCAAAACCTCTCAGAAGATGATGAATCTATTGATAAGAATTAACTCTCTGACCACTTAACGAAGAAAAATAGTTTAGCCACTCCCACAATAACGAATTTTGTAACAGACCATGCCTAAAAACACACATAAACCGAGAGATAGCTTATTCCTAAAATTTCGGTTGAAGATGAAACGAGAATAAACACCTCAATTCAACTTAATTTTAATAATTATTTGGATAGTTTCGGCTCTCGTTTTTGAAACATGAGAACTCTTATCTAGCGAAGGAATCATATTTTTAAACAAAAAAATATTATATATATATATATATATATATATATATATATATATATATAATGAGTGTTTGGTTGCAAAGGAAAGGAACAAACAAAGATTAAGATTTTAACGTGGATTGGTCAAATTCAGAATATATATATAGTTGTGTGAAAGGAGGCAAAAATTGTTCATATGTGGTTCTTTAGTTGCAGTTGCTAAGGAAAGCAATTACGGGTAAGACCGGGAGTTGGCGGGTTGATCAATCAAGGTCATGGTGGTGGGGTCACTGTGACATTCCATATGTGACAAGTCAGGCGAGATTAGTGGAGCTTGGGCAAGACCACAGTGATGATGAGAGAGGAGATCATGGCGATAGCACACCTACGTGCTGACAGTTGGCCTTTCAGCCCGTAACAGTCATTATGATGCAGTTTTCTTTTAAGTGTATCTCATGGTTCCTAGAGTCATCGTTTTCTGGCGGGAACGTTCATCATTGGCTAATGCATTTTTATTGCGGGGTTTTGTTTTGTGAACCAGATGTGATGCTTGGAGCCCCTGCGCAGAAAATGTTTTATTTAATGCTTTGCTTTCTTAGCGTTCACATTCAGTCAACATATAGAGTGAATCAAAAGGAGATATAATTGCAGCAGAGTACAACATATAACTCTCTCTATGGTCTCTGTCATCGTTTCCAGACTAAATTTGTACAAGTCATACAAACTTGACACTATCTCTGCAATTGTCCTTAAGAAAAAGTATTCCTGAACTAATTCCTGTTCTTGCCAAACCCTACAGCAAATGCCTTGCTGCTTCTTGCTTTCCACCATGTTGGAAATTCTCTTTGTAGTTTCTGTTCGAGGGATCACACACACACACACATATATATATATATATATATATATATATATATATATATATATATATATATATATATTCTTATATAAGTGAACATTGAAGTCAACACTCAGTGGCGACAGGCTGTTTCATGCTAGACGCAATCGTCAGGCCGCGATGATGATTGTGCTTGGCATGAAACAGCCTGTCGCCTCTGAGTGTTGGCTTCAATGTTCACTTTTATATTCATATTTACATACTCTATCTCTGATATTGAGCACTTTATCCCATAAATATAGCACACCTTAAAACTATATTTCTTCATATATATATATATATATATTTGTGTGTGTGTGTTTGTGCGTGTGTGTGTGAATATATGTCAGTTGGATGGTCCCCTATAAATACATTATAAAACAGGTTGTATTATTAGGTACTATATGTCTATGCTGGTTTAGAAATAACCCTAATTAGTAAATAGTACAAATGCTAGGGATTGACATTTCAGTTACTTGAAAATGTATGTATTCAACAGAAGTCAATTTCAATTTTGTATAGAAGTATAAATATATAGACAGCAATACAAGTGTTAAATTATCCTTAAATATTCAATTTTTCTTTTTTTGCAAACTTTATCCGAAAAACGATTTTGTCTTTCCGTTCATCTATAATTTAGGCTACTCTCATTTTTATTTGCTTTGATATATTTTATTCAAATAAAAATTTTTCTTGAAAAACATTATTCCCATAATCACTTTTGATAAAATCTTCTAATAGATAGCAATAGCTTCTTCATATTCTATGTGCCGTGGTCCTTCGGGATGTTAGCAATCATGGCTCTCCACAAGTTTCTTACTAAGATTTATCTTTTTGCTATCTCTCCTAATCCCTGTTCGATTTGCACAAGCTCATTATTATATGTCGTTTTCTCTATCCGTCTTGACTTTAATCTGTTCTGTGAGTATTAAATTTTCCAAGCCCTCTTTCCTTATTATATGCCCTATAAACTTCAATTGTCTCTTACTAATTCTAAGTATGTGTCCTTTTTGTTTCCATTTTCTCTAAAACTTCTTTGTTACTCACATGTTCAGCCCATGTGATACTCAGCGTCCTTCTGTAGAACCATATTTCTGTTGCCTCAATACTCTTCTCCATCTGACATTGTCTTATATGAGAGGACCTATATTACATAACAGTTCATTACCTTTGTTGTTAATAAAATTTTCCTGTTTCTTAATACTTTGCTTAGCTTTTGGAAGGTATCTTTTACTATACCAATGCACTTTAAGATTTCTGTTACATTTTCCATCCTCTGATAAAACACTTCCCAGATATTTAAATTGTTATACTTGCTTGATTCTTGTATCACAATTTGTAGTTCATATCATAGGTTGTTATTTTTCTGGCAACCATACATCCTAGAAACCATAAAGAAGACTTTAGAAGGAACTAGAAACCCAATCCTAAACAGGAAACAAGGCATAATCCCCTACTCCAGTTCAAAAGACCAGAGAGGAGTGTGAAGTGGTGATAACAAACCTATTTACTCCTATTGAGGAAAAAGTAAAAAAAATAATAATTTCAGAGTTTAAATGGAGATGTTAGAATTATATAGTTGAAGTAAACTTTTGATGAAACTGGAAACTCAATCCCAAACAGGAAACGAGATAAACCTTTACTCCTGTTTAAAAGACTGGGGAAGAGTATGAACCAGACGATAGGCAAACCTATCTACCCCTGTAAATAAATAAATAATAAATAAAATGCCAGACTTCTGTCTTCTTACACTTGATTTCTATAAATTTCAAGATCCTGTGGCAATTACTATTTTAGTGTGTTGGATAATTTGATAATTTGTAAAGTTTTTTGTGGGAATATTTTACAATACATGAAATAATGGTAGTGAAAGAAGGTACATGTAGAAAAAGGTACATGTAGTAAAAGGTACATGTTGAAAAAGGTACATGTAGAAAATAACAGAGATCAATTGATTTGCAATGCAAGATAACATTTATTAGCCAAAATAACAAAAGGAGAGTTAAAGAGTTTCTTTTGCTTAGAATAAAATGGAATACACAACAAAAATGTTAATGAATCTATTTGAGTGTGTAGGTGAGTTTGTGTATGAAGTATTCACAGCGCTTTTTGCTTCAGTATGAAAAATTCATAACACCCACTTCAAAAGGAAAGAAAACAGGAAGAGAGTTACTTTAAGGGTTTGTGTTGTTTGTTGTTTTTAGACTTCCGGGGCTGCTGCTGATACTATGTTTAAAGCACTACACTATTAAGCACTTCATTTGAATAAATCATTCTCTTATTTTGACTGTTAGTGTAGAGCCTTCAAATATTCTCATCAGTTCTCTTTTTATGTAGCTAAAAATAAGGTTTGCCTTTCTCTATCAAAGGTTATGCTTGCCAACTTGTCTTTAAGGTAGCCTAAGACATTATGGCTCTGTGGATATGTAATGTTTTATGGTATGGCTAGCCAAGTAATTGAATCAAAATGAGAATAATTTTCAAATATTTTTTCTTTCAGGTGAGAAACTGCATCAAAAGAAAAATGAACTGAAAATTTACCTGCAAACCCCAAACCTGCAAATATGCTTCAGCCTGTAACAAAGGTGATTTTGAGCCGTAAGCCCAAATTACATGTTAACCAGAAATCACTTGGCGACCAACTAGAAGTGAATCCAGAGCAAAATGTAAAGACTAAAGGTCAGAAATCCAAATGTCAACTTTTCCCTTTGGCAGTCACATCTATCGTGAATCATGAGAACATCAAAGGAAGGAAGAAATCTCCCTTACAACATCAGGCCCGGTTATTGCCTGGTCATTTTCACAATCACTCTGCCTTGCTGAAAACATATTTTCATAGACCTCTCAGTAAACCACAATCAAATCTTGATTTACGGAGGAATATAAAGAAATCCTCAGGAAAATTTCTTCTCTTTAAGTCAAAATGTGAACAAGGGGCAATCATTAAAAATAGGGGAGACTCTGAGAAAAACATAGAAATTTTTCAAAAAAAAACATCAGATAAGGAACAAGTGAATGGTGTGTCAAAAAGAACATTTTTGGAATGTTTTTCGAATTCTCTTCATTTAGAAAACCTGGAAAATCTCAAAAACAGAGATACTTTGCTGTTTCCTCCTTTACCAAAAAATGACATTGCAAATTGGCAACAGATTTCTAATCCTAAAGATTGTTTGCAAAGAAATTTTCTCAAAACAAAGAGATTCCTTCAGGTGGGACTGAGAGAAGAGGCAAAAAAAATGAACAGCTGGAAACAGACCAATGGCAACCAGCCGATGTTTTGTAACTCTTTACCTCAAATTAAAAACCTTCCAAAGAATTCTTTGTGGACTTCACTTAATGGAGCTTCACAAGATCCCCGCAAGAGGAATCTTTTACTAGACTGGTATACATATCATATCTACCATCCCCTGTCATGTCAATATTGGCCTTCCGTAAAAGACAAAAATGATATTGAAATTGTGGGAAGCCATCTTGCTTTACAAGATTTGCAAAGAAATCATACCAACCAGTCAAATATTTTTACTCCAGTTAGCAATGAATCAGAAAGTAAAATTGCAGAATGTTTCAGAGATGAGGCATCATCTTCGAATCAGATTCATTCAGGACATAATGTAAATAGGTTTTCCCAGAACACAGTGTCACATAATTATTTTATACAAGAGACTGATTCAAACATTCTATTACCAAAGAAAATCTGCAAGAGGGGAATAAAGAAAAATCAGTTGTCTTCCATCCCAACACACACGGTTTTGGCAAATGTTAACCTAAAAGAAGAAGAAAAGAAACTCTCACCGTGGAATCATTTCACCCAACAGAAACCCATTCAAATGCCTTTGTCTGTTTTAAAACAATTCAAGACTAAAAACAATACAAAAACAATAATAGCAAATAGAGAGAATTTGAAGATGAATGTCCAGTCTAAATTCATGGAGAATTTAACAGAAAAAAATTTACTGCATAAGACTTGAGCCCAAATTACCAAAAATATCAGATATAAAACTATTTTAACACAATTAGCACCAATGTGTGGACTTTTTTCTTATATGTTATGTTGTAGGTCAAAAATAGAACAATAAGAATTTCCAAAAGAAAACATAACAATCAGCAGAGGACAAAATGAAGATACGGTGTGAATTTCATAAAGGGGATGTTACATAATGCCATTTAGGACTCAAGATAAACCTTTCCTAAACAGAAATTATGATCTTGAATTGGAATGTATGCAGTGATTCTGAATCCATCAAACAAATTCAGGATGGAGAATTAGTAAATACTAAACACTTTAAATACCTTGGACTATAGATCAGTTATAGCAAATTTAGTAAAGAAGAAAACAAAATTGAACAAAGACTAGGCTGAGCTAGAGGTAGTTTCACTGCAAATTGCTACTAGTGAATGTTCTTAAATAGTCTTATTAAATTGAGACTTTCATATGGACATGACATCTCCATAGCACCAAACCCATTCAGAAGTATCTAAACTGTTAGCTGTATACAACCGCTTTCTAAGATCAATGATCAAAAATGGTTTTGAGAAAGTGAAAGTGAAAGTGGGCCTTGGTGAAAACCATCCTTCTTTGAACATTGTCGACTGGCATTATAGAATCACAAGGAACTGTATTAAATAACAGAAACCGCATCACTTGAGGACTACCAACAGCAGCAACAACTAAAATGGATATCATGTGTAAGAGAAAATGACAACATAATCAAGATGTTGATGTTCCATAGTACTTGAAATAAAAGGATAGGAAGATTTTACAAATTTCAACTGACAGAAGTACTGGCTGCTTGGTCAATTAATGCTGAATAAACGGTTAATATTATCATTTTCATTTGGAATTTAACAGATGAAGTACTAAAAACAGTGCACTGAATGTGTTGTTACACACAAAACCTTTTAAGCAGTATTTTTTTTTTTTTTTTTTTTTGCAGCCTGATAGTTAAATAAACAATACTCTGTAATCAGATAAGGTGGGAAAAGTGTTCAGTATTTTTGTTCCCTTGTTGTAGTGTATTTCGCTAAATTACAAGATACCCCAATGCATTAAACCCCCACCATCAATTTTGAAGGAAGAAATCATAGAAAAGTATTTTCCTTGCACTTCATAGCTCTCCACACTATCCCCAATTTTACCCTCTGAAAGAATATTTCAGCATGAAAACCTGACCAATCATGATAAATTCATCACAAACAGAGAAGAAGTATCAAATTTATGGTAATTAATTTAGAATGTAATAATTAGAATAGATGTTAGAGTGCATAATACTGCTTAAGCCTAACTTTATTACAGCCTGAAATTCTCACTACTTGAGATGAATTCATCCCAAACGAGGATAGAGAACTAATTTCAAATCAAAGATATATAAATTTGAATAGAGAAATAAGGTTTAGTTTGATTTACGCGTAGGTTAAAATATATGATAGTGTTTACCATCTGGCTGAATCTTTATAGATTGAAATCCTCATCCACTAGTCTTGACAATTTTATTACAAACACTAAGTTTACAGTTTAAAATTCACTGAAAGTAATGTTCTAACAAAATTAATTAACTTATAACTCCTGTCACCGACCTTCAATTTATAAGATGCACGGTCGTTTTTGGAGATATTCTATAGGATTAAATTCATCTTATAAGCATCAAAATACAGTATGTAATGATTTGGTCTTTGAATTCTTTTTCTGATAAGTGATGTTTATTAATTTTATTATACAGATAAAATTTGTTTATATTATTTATTTTTTCAGATTGTTGTCCAACTTTATTGTTGCATTCATGATGTTTCGGTGATTGGAATTTCGAACGGAACGCTTTATTTAGTCCACCATGGTATACTGTTCTAGTTCTACATGCCATGCCTCTTTCAGATGTCTCAGTTTTGTCCCTTTTAACTGAATGACACAAGGCCCAGTGGATAAAAGCATTGGTTGGATTCAGAGACTTGACCCAAAGAGTTGTGACTTCAACTGGTTACGGCAGTAGTGAACAAAAAAAAACACAAAAAAAAAACTTGGGGAGTTGAGTTAAAAGGGAGACAATACGGTCAAAATAACGTGAATATGACAATAAAGATGAGGACAACAGTGTGAACAATGTAAATAAGTACAATACTTCATCTTAGAAATATAAATAGAGATAAAATTTGCATATTCAATCAAACACATCATAACATCTAACAGATGCAATGAATTTAATTAGATTGCAATTGAAGGTCAGGTTCTCATCTGACTTGAATTTGAAAGCATCATAATTGACAGCAGATAGTAATCTAATTATGGGCTTTATTGCAAGGAACAAGTCGCCGCTCTTAAAAGCTGAAACTAATTTTAGGGAATATAGTCAGATATTATTTAATTTCTTTCCACTTTCAGAATTCTGTGTCTTCATCAGCTTCAGGTCCTAAATTAAATAATGCCTTAAAATTGGCAGATTCCAAATATTTGGATCTTCAATTATAATATCTGAAAGAAGCCATTGAGAAGGATGTTGTAAATTTGGTTTCGATGTGAAAGAGAAATGGTATGAATATCAATCATAGGCCATGGGATTTCTCTGTTCATATGGATTATGTTATTGAAGCAGGAAGATCTGACCTAATTGTTATACCCAAGGAGAATAGCAAGCTTCAAATTATTAAGTTTTCTGTTCCATATGTGTTATGGTCCGGTTCCTTGTACCACGGTGATAGTCCAAGGTAGAACCAATAAAGAAGAACTCGAACACAGGTATGAGATAACACAGATATATTAGAAACAGGAATATATACAGAGACGTAGAAGTGTTAGTATGAACAATCAGGTTTAGTAGCGAGAACAATGTAGTCTCGACCAGTATCACTATTCCAACTGTCTTGCAGTAATTGTTGGAACGCAACTCTGTTTCTGACTGCCTCTGACTTGACTCTTGACTCGACTTGAACTACTGACTCGACTTGAACTACTCCTGAGGCGCAGTATTTATTAAGTATGGAATAGTCCATTATTATTATTATGGGTAAGATCCCATAACAATATGATACAGAAGTGGATTCTAAAGAAAACTAAAAAGATTGGAAAATACCAGGATCTGACTAGAAATTTAAAAATGCTATGGAAATTACTGTTGAAGTAATTCCTGTAGTTATGAATGCACTTGGAACGTCACCTAGAACATTGAAAGAGTGCTTGGGTAAAACTGGAATTGATACCGACATTGTAGACCTCAAGAAAGCTGGCATTATTTACTCTGAAAGGATTCCTCGAAATGTTTGTACTGAGTCCTGATAAAAATAAAATATATAAACAAAAATAAAAATTCAAAATTAAAATAAGGCATTTGTGCTTTTCTTTAAAACCCTTATCTTTCTCTTTCTTTCTCTCTCTCTAAACTTCCCTTTCTATACTTCTCTCAACCTATGAGAAGGAGACCCTCAAATAAGAAGATGAAGAAGAAAAGACTGATTTTCTTTTTCTCTTCTCTCTCTCTTTCCTTTTTCTTTTGCTCTTTTCTCTCTCCTTTTCTTTTTCTTTTCTCTCTCTCTCTGACTCTCTCTCTTTTTTCTCTTCTCTCTCTCCTTTTACTTTTCTCTTCTCTCTTCTTTTTCTTTTTCTCTTCTCTATCTCTTCCATTTTTCTTTTTTCTCTTCTCTCTCACCCTCTCCTTTTTCCCCTCTCTCTCTCTTTTTGCATAGTGAGTCCAGATGAAAATAAAATATAAAAATAAAATATATAAACAAAAATAAAAATTCAAAATTAAAATAAGGCATTTGCGCTTTACTTTAAAACCCTAATATCTTTTTCTCTCTCTCTCTCTCTTTCTCTAAACTTCTCTTTCTATATTACTCCCTCAGCTAACAACCCTAAAAAAAAAAGAGGAAGAAGAAGAGGCTGAACCTGGCCAAATAATGCTATGTTTGTAAGATCAGAGCCTATTTATTTGTGAATGAAAAATGCCACAAATCAGGGAGGCTCCACACATAACATCCATTATCAAAAAAATGAAAAAAGAAAGGAATACCGGATAAATTAATGTTGGCCAATCAAAAAAAATTATACAAACAGACTTTTGATGTTAGCTGAAGCCAATATTCATGGCAGAGTCTCAGAGCCTGGTCAAAATGATATAAGCTGGCACCTCTGAGCTAGAAACAGAAAGGACAGTGAGACTGATGAACAGAGACATGGCCATGAAAACAACAGCCATGAGTCACGAGTGAAGTAGTTAAGATGTCATCTGCTAATAATATTTCTGCCCTGCTGAGGGCCGAGAAAAACACAGTAGATTGACACTGACCTATTTCTAATATTACTACCACCCCCATCATGATGTGACTTCAAAAACTACCACCTCCAGACTTTCTCTAAGAATACTAGCAATACCTGCCTTACAAACAAACAATATGAGGCAAAGATTGGACTTGAACATTATTATGTAGTGAGTCCGGATAAAAATAAAATATATAAACAAAAATAGAAAGAATTCAAATTAAAATAAGGCATTTGCGCTTTACTTTAAAACCCTTTTCTCTTTCTCTCTCTCTCTCTCATATATATATATATATATATATATATATATATATATACTTCTCTCTCAATTAACAAGAAGCCAACCCTCAAATAAAAAGAGGAAGAACAACAAAAGACTGAACTTGGCTGAAAAATGCCGGAAGTTTGCAGGATCAGAGCCTACTTATTTGTGACTGAAAAATACCAAAAATTGGGGCGGCTCCTCGCATAACTTCCATTATAAAAAAAAAAAGTAAAAGAACGCTGGAAAATAAAACAATTTTGGCCAATTACAATTGGCACAAAGAAACTTTTGACCTTAGCTGAAACCAATGTTTACGCCAGGGTCTCGGTCCTAGTCAAAAGGATATAAGATGACATCTTTGAGGTAGAAGCATTAAGGACAACAGGTGAGAATGGAACAAAAGAACTTTACGCCGGAGAAACCAGCCATGCATGATATGTGAAGTAGTAGTTAACAGGTCATCTGCTAAGGTCCTGCTTAGGGCCGAGAAAAATAAAGTACATTGACACTGACCTATTTCTAATATCACTACTACCCCTATCATGGTCTGACTTCAAAACTACCAACAACACAATATCCACATGTTCTTGTCTTGTGAGCAGTCTTATTGACACCATGGTTAACACTTTGAACCCTGATCACCGCTTTACAGGTGCTAGAGAAAAATGACTTAATGCCCAGCCACTGGCTAAACAGGAGTAAAGAAAAAGGACTTGATGCTCAGCTACCAGTTGAACGATGGGTAAACACTTGTAACTATTTTTATATATAACGTGAAACATTACATACCAATTATTTGCAAATTTTGACTCGGGAGCTCAGGCAGAAGGGTTCAACTTGTTCAGGAACGCAGGGCTCAAAGGGTTAAAGAACAGAATTTCCATTGTCTTGGTTTAATGTGTGACACCAACATCATCATGATAATTTTTGTAACCTAGGGAAGGTTACTGAATAGAATAATCACACGAAGGTTAGTAATGAACAATAATACTTAGGACAAGAACAACACATATAAGATTCGCCAGTGGCACGTAGAAGTATTCAACTGCTAGAAGTGAGTCAAGTAAATTCCACAATGAATCTCTAACTGCACGATATCTACCAACCGCCCCACGCGGTCAGATGTGGCACAAGGCCGAGTTTATTGTGGGGCCAACAATTCCCCGTAGACCTTGTGTATAAAACGGGGTCGGGTACCTGTTTCCCGAGACCAGACTCTGCCCTTCGACATAGCCTCGTCTGTGGATCATTTCTGCTCGGAGCAAAAGAGATTGACCAGCACAGCTGGAGACGAATCTCTAACTGCAGACCAACATACAGTATTTACTACTGTATTTATGTGAATTGGGACATACCCATTATCACCCATAGGTATGCTACAACAATAATAATATAGTAATTGTGTACATGGAATATTTTGGAGTAAAGATCTGCAGAAAAAAAAACATTTTGACTTTGACTTAATACAGTTGGGGTCAATAATAAGAAAGAAACTGAATGTTCAGTAAATTTGATATTTGGAATGTATTTTTTCATTCAATAAAAAATAATCTGCTGGTGAATCCTAAATATATGCAGTGAGAAATCATTGATATATGAGTCAGAAAACTGACATGTCAATGATGAGATTATATTTTGCTCAATTTTTAAAAACATAATTTCTTTTGATATTTAACTGTATATGTGCAGCCATTTTTTCCGTGACAGTGGCTTTTTGGTTTCTGCTTCTTTAGTCTTTTGTATCCAAGGATTTACAATTTCACTTTTTTGTTCTAGGGATCCCACTCTCCCAAGCATCGCTATCCAATTGTGTTAAGAGTGATAGGATCAGAGTTCTTTCCTAATCCATGTGGTGTGCCAAAAGCAAGAACGAAGGAAATTGATAATTTCTTTTCTACCACATTAAACAAAGACTGCATGTTGCATCTGATAAAGGAATGGGTGAATAAATATCATGGTCTGGACTTGTAGCATAAATTATAAAGGGTCCCTAAATTAAAAAAATACACATAAATTTTAAATCTGTCTATAGTTCTGAGATGACGTATCGTAACTATTTACATTATTTACATCATTTGGACTGCTGTCCTAATCTTTATTACCATATTCACGGTGTTTCGGCTGTCGTACACTTCAGCCTTCTTCAGATGATATTCGTTGGAATTTCAGACTGAACCCCATATTTAGTCCTTGGGGGGTAGATTGTTCTAATTTCACATTCCATACCTTTTTTTTTTTTTTGGATATCTCGATTTTTACTTAATTCTCTTTAGTAACTCAACTCTCCAAGGTTTTGTTCCCTCTGCTGCGGTCAGATATTGAACTCACAACTCATTGGGTCAAGTCACTTTTTGGATTACTTTAACCAATTCTTTTACCCAGAGTTGAATTAGAATGACCTCCCCACTCCCCCCCGTGGACTAAATAAAGGGTTCGATTTATAATTCCAACATATATCACCTGAAGAAGGCCACATTGTACAACGGCTGAAACGTCATGAATCTAGCCATAAAGAGGAGGACAACAGACTGAATGATGTAAATAGCATAAATAAATATTAAATCATAAATTATTTATTAGCATATTGACAGAGCTTATAGAAGTTAATAACAATAGGGAGGTTTAGATCACCAAAGAATTCAAAGATCCTCAATGAAGTCCAGGTCATATTTCCAAAGTTGATAAATCAGTCGTGCAATTACAACACCAGAAAATGGCGAGGTTGTGGCGGACTTCACCAAATTAAATTTAACTTAGATTAGGAAACCAAACTGACGTGAAGAAAAAGGATAAGAAAAGGCATCATTACACATAAAATTTGTATTTAACAAGATGTACAAACAAGGGCGTGAAAGAAAGGCATGCATTGAATAAAACAAGAGTTGTCTTTCTTTAACTATTATTTGTGTTCCAAAGTTCACTGAAAGAAAGAAGGTTGTGATAGTTTCTGGTAATAAATGTTTTGCTGTGTAAGGAAACTCTTATGTGAGTATAGGGAATATTCAGCATGTGAGTGGTGGTGATGTGAGTGAGAAGATTGGCGCATGGTTTCAACTGTAGTGGATTTGTTTGGCAGCTGAAATCTTACTAATTATCTAAGAATATTTCTTGCTTATATAGGTGATCATCGGCACCGAAGCACTGCGCGGGAAGAATCATTTTTCACGTGCAGACAATCTGATTGGTTGGCATTGACCAATCAGCGAGCGAGCTTTGAGGAGACTCACGAAAACTTCTGGGATCCGATTCTCCCAAAAGTGCACGAAATCTACTACATGAAAATATAGCGATTATAAAATTGTCGCATAGCTGCGATTTATAAATTGTCCATTACACAGTAGTGTTGATTTATTATCCAATGAATGCTTGTTGTTATATAATTTGAATTTGTGTAGGTATGTATGTGTGTGATGTAGATCGTCACAAGGTCGTAAATCAAAAGAGTCAAAAATTCACATCACAACTACCTTCTTTACCCACAAAGAGTCAAGCAATCCTGTGGTCACAAGCAGGGGTCTTTTATTGAGGTAAGAAAGGTTGTGATTGGTCAAGACTTGCAGGGAAGTGCAAACAATTACCATATTTCCAAGGGCTACCAAAATCTTTTTTTTTTTTTTTTTTTTTTTTTGCAGATAGCACAGGGAACATAATTTCCTTTTTCAGGTAAGACGTGGTTTTCTTTCCATTGCCATAAAGAAAATAAACATTTAACTTCAACATAATAAACAAACCCAGAAAAACAGGAGACAAATGATTGCAATTTGATATTTGAGTAGATTTAACGATCTCCATATAATTTTACCTGACGTGAGGAATAATTAAAGATGCAGTTTCCCCAAAGATGTAAGTATTGCCAGATTGGAAGGTACTGATTTCTCCAGACATCTGGAAAGTATTTAAGGCTGGGCCCTCAAAAAACGGGGATCCTGTAGTATTTGCTATTTTTGCTACAAGGTTAATCCAGAACAAAGTCTAAGTCATATACGGGAGCTCAATTAAAAAAGAAATATAGATATATACCTTAATAAACGTGAGACAAATATTTTGTAGAAAGTATGTTTGTGCCACTTAGCCAGGAAACATAATGGCTAAAATTATCAGCAATAATTAAAATGATAAAAATTACAGCAAAAGTTAAGATTTCCAATCTTTGTTGATTTGTAAATTAATGGTTATTTTAATTTTTTTTATAATAATAATTTTAATAGATTCTTTCGTCTTCACCATCCGCTGTCATTTTAAAATAAGGGTAAATTCTCTTCACAAATAAAACAAATTATTAAGTTAAATTATATAGTTCTAATCACTTCTAATTATTTGTGAAGAGAATTTACCCTTATTTTAAAATGACAGTGGATGGTGAAGATGAAAGAATCTATTAAAATTATTATTTTTTTTTAAATATTTCTATTGGTTAAACTTTCCGTTGAACATGTTTCCGAAACCCATTTTCATGTTAATGCACACGATAGTTTTATCCAAGCAGTCATTTTAGATTTTGATTTACATCCCTATATTTAAGTTTCAATTCAAACTGCAATTTAACTGTAACTACAAAATAGTTTTATACTTTTTTTATTACATACCATAATACTACATTTTTAATACATACCATAATACTACATTTTTATTTTATAGTATTTTGTGGAGGACTTGTTATGTCAGGTTTTATAATTGAAAGAATAAACTTGGGCTGTGTGTGCAAAGACATGTATCCGCAACACATTTATATTATATTTCAACGAAAATAAACAAAAAGAAAAGGATAGAACAATACTGAGAAAAGACAGAGGCATTTATATTGAATAACAATCAATTTTCAATGATATTGTATGAAGATTACAATATGTATTATAATAAGGGTAGATTTTTTTGATTGAAATCTCGTATTGTTTGTTAGTTTGAAACTATGTGTTTGTTAGTTTTGATTAATGTTAAACTCTCTATACATCTCTCTCTCTCTCTCTCTCTCTCTCTCTCTCTCTCTCTCTCTCTGTGTGTGTGAATGATACTTGTGAGTTTAACTGAGAGGTTAAGTGTTGCAATATTTGTGATGAAAGTTACACAAAGTAGGATGTAGTAATAAACTGTTGATAAGAAAATTAAACAGTTTGTGTCAAATAATAAATTCACATTAAATTTATGTAAATTTAGTTTGAATAAAGTTGTCTTCCTTTGACTGCTCTTGATAAGACTTGAAGTTGGAATGTTCGTGAAAGTTCGAAAGATGATTTCGTTGTCGAAAAGTTTTTTGCTTTGTTTAAATGAAATTTCTTTGTTTATTCCCTAACAGGAATAATAATGAGCTTCCGAGTGAATGAATTGATAAGTGAGTGAAATTTCTGGAAGTTTGTTTTATGTTTACCAGTAACCTTGAAAACTTCAGATGACGTGACATAGGCTCGTGTAGCAAATAGTTTGAAGCCACAATGCTCACTGGCAAAGTGAGTTAATGTTCTGTATTTATTTACTTGGGTAGGCTCCAGAGAAATTGTCGCTAAAAATTTTAACTTGATCACGCGATGAAAAAAAAAACAAAAAAAAACTTGTGCGTGGGTGGATAGCAACGGCCACTTGTATGTTGGTTACCAATTAGAACTCGAATATTCAAAAAATATTTGCGAATTTGGATCTGTTCAAAACATCGCTGTGATCCACTTTTTGCACAGAAACTGAACAAGCTACTTTTACTCATTCGTAAAGATATATAATTAGCATTCTACAATACTCCCTGCAGACTGTAAAATTATTTTTCAATATGTATAGCAAGTCCACCGTTTTGCAGACCAGTGAACATACCTGGTAGATGAGGTTTTAAGATTTGCAGCGCTAGAACTAGATTGAGTAAGTGTAGTTGGAGTAGAGAAAGGTTGGTCATCGGTAAAAAATGCATGATTAGTAGTGTCAATGCATGCAGGTTTTAATCTGTCGATCGTAACTGTAGATGGTTTGTTGTTAACGAGCACAGAAAAGGATTTTGGTGCACGGGAGATAACCTTTTTAAGGACCTGAGTACGTTGACTTCAAGGGTTTTTTTAAACGGCATACTTACGTATGAATATGTACCCACAGTCCTCCAACGTTTTAGGCACGAAAACATCCTTTGTCTGTACTCCTGTCGGAGTAAAAGATAGACTCGACATCCGATGTTTTAATTCCTGTATAAAATATGTGCTGGACTGTCCCTGTCCACGAATTGACCTGGGAGCAGAAGTGAAGTTCCGAATACTAGTTCGGAAGTAGTACATCGTAAGTCTTGCTTGATGACGTTTCTCAGCGATAGCAAAATTAATGGTAGATTGCCACTCAATGTCTGCGAATTGTCGCTGGTCGTAAGTGCCGCTTTTAATTGCCTGTGGAATCTTTACGTCTGCGGAGGTTGTTTCTCGTAAGATTCTCCCGGAGTGGATATCGATTTTCGGATGCCCATCCATAATGACAACAGATCGTGGTCCTCAATTCTAATCTGTCCTGTTTTCAGAATTCGTGAACTTGCTTTGTGCTAAACATATTTTGGTCACGGCATACCATCCGTGCGCCAATGGTCTGGTCGAAAGATTCCACAGGCAATTAAAAGCGGTACTTACGACCAGCGACAATTCGCAGACATGGATTGACAATCTACCATTAATTTTGCTATCGCTGAGAAATGTCATCAAGCAAGACTTACAATGTACCACTTCTGAACTAGTATTCGGATCTTCACTATACTTATATCTTCTTCTGCTAATGGTATCTGGTAAAAAAAACTTTCTTGAGGTTCAGCTTAGTAAATACAGTCACGCCTTGCAGACCCACAGCAAAGTCGTGCAAATGCAGATATTTGTCCGGGACAGTTTGAGCATTAATCTTGCGTGAATCTCTGCAGAGTCTTCATGATACTGCTTCGGGACCATATGTAACGGAGACGCATACGGGCTACACGACGGTCTTATGATACCTGTAGAGAACCGGACGGTGAAGATGAAAAGAAAACACGTGAGTTTATATTTCCTGCTAGAAGAAGGTCAAACGACAAGAAAATGGCGGACTTGAATTAAGTCCAACTGAAGATAAAGAAGACAAACACTACTGATATATATATATATATATGTAAGCAAATATATGGATATATTTTTCCGTATATATTTTTCTTCATATATATATATATATATATATATATAAACAAATATATGTATTAAACAAAACAATTTTACAATGGACAATAACATTTGTGTATGTGTAACATTAGTTTTTTTTCTTTGTTGAATGTTCGTATTTTGGTGAATGTTCGTACGTACGTGTATGTGTGTATAATGTTCATGGCGTCTTCCCACAAGTGGGGAACGCTGTCTCCTAAGAGAGCCTGCATTGTAGCCGCTGAAATGAAGAAATGAAAAAGAGGGATTTATCTCACTTCTACGCGAGCTGGGATGCGGCACGAGGCCCGAATGAAAGAGAACGAGGCGAGAAGTCGCCCAGTAATTATAATATAGGGAGAATGACCCCTAGTGACAATTTGGGAATTAAGGAGGAGCTAACTCCGACATACCCAATTGTAGCATGTGCTGGAATTCAGTTTTTGCCAAGTTGTATTTTTCAGGATGTTGACGTCGTGGAGAAGAATATACAGGAGATCCTGTTGTTTGGATTTTATGTTATGTGTTATGTTGCACTGATTCTGTGTAACTGAAAGAAGTGACTATTTATGGATATTTCTTGATTATGTCTTGTAAACTATTAGCTACGGGCAAAGCTGCACTAATTCATGTGGCGGTATATTTTGATGTAACGCTCGTGACGGCAAACTGTGGTCTGGTCTACCAGAGAACGTGTAGACATTCAATAGCTCAGGCACCTCCATGACCATGTTGATCCAAAATAAGCAAGAAAGTCTTCACCAAGGATAGGTGTTTTCACTTGTGCCATTGTAAAGATCCACGAAAATGACCTTCAAAGACTGAGGTCTAATGTTAACAAAGTTTAACCAAATGTGTCTATATGAGATCCATTAGCAGCTTGTAATTTATAATGTTTTCTGCATGGACATGTTGGGTCTAGGTGGTATCACCGTTATTTGTACACCGGTGTCTACTAAAAATGAGTATGAGAATTTTTATCTCCAATATAGGAGAGACGGCTAAAAAGTTTCTTTCCGGCAGCAAACGTCGTCTTTACATGCTGCCAGAAAACTCGTTTCCCGACTGCTGGTTCGAATTTTCGCTAGATGAATTTGCGCCAAAACTACATGGCTGGTTGCATCGCTTAGCATGCTGGCCATACTTGAAATAATACCAGCATGTATCATACTTTAAATTCCTTCGTGTCCAGGACGATCGGCGTTTGTCGATTTGCTGCGACCACAAACGGCTAGCTTGATTAGAATGACTGACGTCTTGTTGTCTGAGTGTGTTCTGTAGACTACGTAATAGTATAAGATCAGCCAGACTTTCTTTGATTTTAAGGAGCTCATGAGAACCCCTCACGTTACGGACGGTGTCTGTATGGCGGTGCAAACTGTGCTGGTGGGTTTATTATCGTTTATCTTGTCTGCCCTCTCTGCCACTCTTTGTAAATCTAAATCATCTGGGAGTGAGGCTAATATTTGGGTGGTATGCGTGTGTAATTTTTCCATCCACATTTTACGCAAGACGGTATCAGACATCGTGTTACACCCAAGTAGTGTCCGCATTTTCCTCAGGAGCTGTGAAGGCATATTTTATTCAAGATAGAAGTAATTGAAGAGGTCATACAAGCAACGCTCCTCGGATTCGCCGGTTCTGTGTATAATAGCGTCCTCAAGAATGTGATATGTTTTATCCACTGGCATTTCGTTCAATAGCTCAGGCACCTCCATGACCATGTCCGCCGGTAATTTTTCTACTACATAAGCATAGCAAGAAGTCTGAGATGTGATTTGTTTTTTTCGCATTAAATATAGCATTTAGCTGAGCAAACCAAACCTGGACTTTGGTCTGGTTATATGAAGGTAAAGTGACGATAACTGCTGCTTTCATTGTCTGTCGATTGCGTCGGTCATGGTTATTAACTTGACGATTGTGTAGAGGACCGTGTGTGTTTAAGTGTTGTTAAATTAGGAACACGTGCTGTTTATTTCCTGCTAGAAATCCAACTACAAGAAAATAACGGACTCAAGTAGAGCCCAACCGAAAATATAAAGAAAACAAACAAGAGCAATATATATATATATATATATATATATATATATATATATATATATTTGTGTGTGTGTGTGTGTGTGTGTGTGTGTGTGTGTGTTAAACAACAAATTTACAAGTGACAAAGACATTAACATTTGTGTTTGTTTGTGAACGTAAGGAGTTTGTATTTTGGTGAATGTTCGTACGTACGTGTATGTGTTTCATGGCGTTTTCCCACAAGTAGGCAAAACGCAGATTTTTGTGAGAGATCACATTTTTAAATGTGTCCGCTGAAATGCAAAGCGAAAAAGAGAACGAGACAAGAAGTTCCCCAGTATTTATAGTGTAGGGAGAGCGACCACTAGTGAACAATTAGGAAATTAAGGAGGAGCTAACTCCGACAATTGTTTCAATAAAATTTTGTTCATGTATTGATATACTTCCGTTGAAGTCCGGTGTAAGTTCTCCGATAAATAGGGTCGTAGTCATTATTTGTGAATGACTGGTCGATAACTGATTACCGGAATGTCGTGGTTACCAATTGTAGAGTAGATTGATATGTGACCACTGGAATGTCGTGTTTTCCAATGTGAAAAAGATAAGTTGACTAATTCGTAGACGTCGGTGTCACCAAATATGGAGCACTTATGTCGGGTTTTATAATTGAAAGAATAAATTTGGGCTGCGTGTACAAAGGCATGTATCCGCAACATATTTATATTATACATCAACGAAAATAAACAGAAAAGCATAGAACAATGCTGAGAAAAGACAGGCATTTATATTGAATAACAATCAATTTATATTGTATGAAGATTACAATGATATGTATTGTAATTAGTGAAGATTTTTTTAATTTAAATCTCGTATTGTCAGTTTAATATTAAACTCTATGTGTTTGTTAGTTTTGATTAATGTTAAACTCTCTATACATGTCTCTCTCAATCTCTCTCTCTCTCTCTCTCTCTCTCTGTGAATGATCCTTGTAAGTTTAACTGAGAGTTTAAGTGTTGCAAAATTTGTGATGAAAGTTTCACAAAGTAGGATGTAGTAATAAACTGTTGATAAGAAAATTAAACAGTTTGTGTCAAATAATAAATTCACATTAAATTTATGTAAATTTAGTTTGAATAAAGTTGTCTTCCTTTGACTGCTCTTGATAAGACTTGAAGTTGGAATGTTCGTGAAAGTTCGGAAGATGATTTCGTTGTCGAAAAGTTCTTTGTTTATTCCCTAACAGGAATAATAATGAGCTTCTGGGTGAATGAATTGATAAGTGAGTGAAATTTCTGGAAGTTTGTTTTATGTTTACCAGTAACCTTGAAAATTTCAGATGACGTGACATAGGCTCGTGTAGCAAATAGTTTGAAGCCACAATGCTCACTGGCAAAGTGAGTTAATGTTCTGTATTTATTTCCTTGGGTAGGCTCCAGAGAAATTGTCGCTAAAAATTTTAACTTGATCACGCGATGTAAAAAAAAAAAACTTGTGCGTGGGTGGATATCAACGCCCACTAGTATGTTTGTTGACCAATTAGAACTCAAATATTGAAAAAAATATTGCGAATTTGGATCTGTTCAAAACATTGCTGTGATCCACATTTTGCACAGAAATTGAACAAGTTATTTTTAGTAATTCGTAAAGATATATAATTAGCATTCTACAATTTCGCTGCTGGTAAGAAGCTCCGATGCACTAATGGCCAACCCCACACCACCCCACCATCAATTTTGAAGGAAGAAATCATAGAAAAGTATTTTCCTTGCACTTCATAGCTCTCCACACTATCCCCAATTTTACCCTCTGAAAGAATATTTCAGCATGAAAACCTGACCAATCATGATAAATTCATCACAAACAGAGAAGAAGTATCAGATTTATGGTAATTAATTTAGAATGTAATAATTAGAATAGATGTTAGAGTGCATAATACTGCTGAAGCCTAACTTTATTACAGCCTGAAATTCTCACTACATGAGATGAATTCATCCCAAACGAGGATAGAGAACTAATTCTAAATTAGAGACATGTAAATTTGAATAGAGAAATAAGGTTTAGTTTGATTTACGCGTAGGTTAAAATATATGATAGTGTTTACCATCTGGCTGAATCTTTATAGATTGAAATCCTCATCCAGTAGTCTTGACAATTTTATTACAAACACTAAGTTTAAGGTTTAAAATTTACTGAAAGTAACGTTCTAACAAAATTAGTTAACTTATAACTCCTGTCACCGACCTTCAATTTATAAGATGCACGGTCGTTTTTGGAGATATTCTATAGGATTAAATTCATCTTATAAGCATCAAAATACAGTATGTAATGATTTGGTCTTTGAATTCTTTTTCTGATAAGTGATGTTTATTAATTTTATTATACAGATAAAATTTGTTTATATTATTTTTTTTTCAGATTGTTGTCCAACTTTATTGTTGCATTCATGATGTTTCGGTGATTGGAATTTCGAACGGAACGCTTTATTTAGTCCACCATGTTATACTGTTCTAGTTCTACATGACATGCCTCTTTCAGATGTTTCAGTTATCTCCCTTTTATCTCAACGACACAAGACCCAGTGGATAAAAGCATTGGTTGGATCCAGAAACTTGACCCAAAGAGTTGTGAGTTCAATACCTGGTTACGGCAGTAGTGAACAAAAAAAATCACAAAAAAAACAAAAAACCTTGGTGAGTTGAGTTAAAAGGGAGATAACACGGTCAAAATGTTTTGGTGATTGGAATCTCGAACTGAACCCTTTATCTCGTCCACTGGGGTAGACTGTTCTAGTTCCACGTGCCATGCCTCTTCCAGATGAATATATGTGAACTAAAAATAACACATATGTGAACTAAAGAAATAAAAGGGAAACATCAATAGTAGAATGGGATATGTTAATTTTTTTTTTAATCATAAAGGAAAACAGAATCAGAAATCGCCATTTGTGAATGGAGTAAAAATTGAGATTTATAGAATTTAAGGATGTGAACGATTTAATAAAGAAAAGTTAATTTCAAACGTGTGTAAAATGTGAAAAAAAGAAAGAATTATAACCCTCGGGAGCGTCTAAACGAAACAAATGTTCTTTTTTTGAAAGTTGTTCAGAGTAAAACCAAATGGACAAATAATAAAAATAATGTTATTCTATGTATGTGGCATCCGTCAGTGTAAAGCGACCATGAATCGGCGGCACCGAAGAGATTATGCCTCAGCTGTTGGTGGATGTTATGGCTGTACAGGCCCACACGAGAGTGACAGTTTCGATTGCAATGTGAAGATGCTCTTCCCTAATGTTGCTGTGTAGTTTTCTTTCCTTCAAGCGCACTCCATCTTGGTGGCAAGTCTTTGTTTCTTCTTTCCTTGCTCCAGCCCTCGGTGTAAATTGGGAAATACAGAGTCCAATACAGCTTGGCACCGGCACACACACACGCATATATATATGTGTGTGTGTGTATGTGTGTCTCTGTGTGTGTCTGTGCGCGCGCGTCTGTCTGAAAAAAAATGATAGCTTGCAATGTCATCTTAGACCCATTTAAAGTACCCTGTGAGATCTTCCACAACAAAGCAGCCTTACCTCTTTTTAGAAAATGCACTCTTCCTATCTGGTAAGTAACATCCTACTTTCATACAAAAATCAACAAGTATTCATCGGTCAATCACCTCCAATCTAGCTTGCTGATTGATCAGTTCCGACCAATCAAACCGCCTGCACGCGACCAATCTGTTTTTCCCGCGTTCTCCGTTTAAGACTCCCACGTGGTACACGACCATTATATAAACCGAACACGTGTGAACTCTCTGAGTAGTTTTTCTTTTCATTCATCTCTCTCGCGCGTCTCATTCCTTGCTACCAAGTGCCAAGATGTAACCTTCAGGAACTCCCGTCTTAGTCATTGCTGACCAGACGTTAATGACAATTACCAACATTCACGAACTCTGAAATCACTCCTGATCTTTTACCAACTTCACAACTCACAATTCCAAACTTTCTTAATATGAACTCCGGTACAACTAATGCCTAATCAAAGGGACACGACTCTGTCCTACCTTTTCAGTTCGCATGCATGTACATCAAACATTTTATGTTTTGGAATCATTCAGTTTTGTATTTTATTCTATGTGTTATTTACGTCAAGTATAAATTGCATTGCTTTCACGCATTGTCCTAAATCTCATCTTTCCTAGCCCAAGTTAAATAATGGTAACTCAATCACTACAATAATGATGAAGCGACGTTCGTCGTTCGTCGTCCGTCGTTCACAACAACAATGGTAATACAACAGCTACATATTTGGTGATCCCGTCGGGAATAAACAACAATGGTAACCCCTATTGCTACAACCCCACCCCTTGGGACTTCTCACTTTCAAGGAACTAAGCATAAACTACAAGACGGGGTGTATGGTCGTCAGTAAGAGGATGAGCCCGAAAGGCGATCTGAAGGTCGGGAACACTAGAATCAAGCAGACGCGGAAGTTTAAATACCTGGGAAACGTCTTGAGAGAGGACTGTAAGTGCGACACTGAGATCCGTAGGCGTATTGGAATGGCCAAAGACACATTCCAAAAGCTGGACAGAGTACTGCGAGACAGGAGGATATCTTTGATAACAAAGAAGAAAATACTGAACTGTTACGTGACATCAGCGGCAGCGAATGTTGAATGATTTCCTCAAAGATGAAGAAGAGACTCGAGGCGACAGAGATGTGGTTCTACAGAAGGATGCTAAGGATTCCATGGACCGAGCGTGTGAGCAACGATGAGGTCTGTCGGAGTTAACTCCTCCTTCACTCCGTTTACCCTTTCACCAGGGGTCTCTCTTCCCTGGCTATAAATAGCCGCTGACCCTTCACCTCTATCTCTTTTTCCTTCAGGCCTGTGCACTGACACCTTGAGGTAAACTCTCTTTTTCCTTCAGGATTTCAGCTATCAACCTCGAAATGTAGGCGCTAACAAGGGATAGCTTGGAAACACGCTAAGCACAATATTCACACACGCACGCACATACAGAATATTCACACTCGCACGCACATACAGAATATTCACACACACTTCGTCCTTTGTACTGTTTCCATGTATTGTAAGTTGTTATTAATATATATTTGTATATACATATATTATCGATCTTGTGTTTTGTTTGCTTTCTTTACCTTCTTCTTTGGACTTAATCAAAGTCCAACCTTTTTATGTAGTTGGGCTCGGCGGGCAGGAGTATCTGAACCTTACTTGCGTTTCGTCTACGTCTGACTTCTATCAACAACATAACAGCCACGCCATGAACCCTCAACAAGTGGTAACCGCCACGGCCCCTCTACAGGTCTTAGAGAGGATGCAAACAAGGAGGTGGCTTATACTTAATATCAGGAAGAGGCAGCTGAAGTTTCTGGGACACATAATGAGGAAGGAGGGCCTGGAGAATCTGATACTCACGGGTCGAATAGAGGGAAAGAGAGACAAGGGAAAACAATGCGTGACATATCTGGTGGGTGACAGAACGTGGTCTGGGGTAGGAGGCAGAGGGAAGGAACTTGTTGAGAGCTGCAAAGGATAGAGGGAGGTGGAGAACCATGATCGCCTACGTTCTGAAAGGACATGACACATAAAAAGAAAGAATTAAAAAAAGATTTTTCCTCACAAACACTGCAAATTCATACCGAAACATTTGTTTATAAGGGAAATAGACAATGTTTTCAATTGAAAATCTTTCTTCTTCATTCTGTATTCTCTCCTAAGGAGATACGATCCAACACCCCAACTATTGATAATGCTGAAACCTGAGAGTTAGTTTTTTTTCTTGTGCTTTCATAACAACACGTTTTTAGTTAGGGTAAAACGAAAAAAATATTCAAATAAATAATGATTAAAAATCTTGATTAAAATTTATAATTAAAATTTTAATTAATTCTATATTATTCTTAATGCCTAAATAATAAATTATTTTTTCAATTCGAAGTATTCACTATTTTCTTCGTACTATATAAGCACTTCATTTTTCTCGACATAACTTTTTTCATTTTATTTTCCGATATCAAATCGCCATATTTACATTAACATATTTCCTGTGAACGAATCTCTTTGATTTTTACACATATTTATTTTTAAATTTTATTAACTGTTAAAAAAAGATTCAAATTAATCATAGTATTTCTAAATAGCAGGGTTGCCATAGAAGCATTTTTTCCTTAATTTTTTTAAAATGTTCATATAGAGCAAAAGGTTGTCAAAAATTTAAATATCCAACTGGTTTTCATGAATTCTATCTTACATAAATGCATGCCAATAATAAAGTTCAATTTTTAAATAATCACAATAACAACAATAATAATGACAGATTTGTTCTTATTAATAACCTCAGTTTTTGCTGTTTTTTTTTTCTTTACTGTAGATCTTAACATCAGTTTTTGTTTAAGTCAATAACTTTTAGTTTTTACTGGAATGAAAGCAAAGATGGTGTGACATTGTCGCAACAACGTCATATGTGGCTTCAACTGGTGTTTAGTTTACCGAAAACAGTCGTTGTTCTGTTGCATTATTCTCCACAGCTGTCTTCACGCCAGTACATCAAAGTCACGCTGTCTCTGTTTCTTACTAAAAGTCAAATCAACGATCTTTTCAACAGGAGAAAGGTTTTCTTGTCATAATAAATAGCGCAAAAAAAAAACATATGCGTCTGTACAGACGCGCATGCGCCGGTACCGACGCGCATTCACACAAAGCAAAAAACTATACCAAAACACAGAAATTACATTGCTTGAAGACTTGAAATCCAATGTCATGCAATTATCTTCTGTGTTCTTAATTCCTCTTCTTTTATTGTTCTATCTCCTTAATAATGTTTTCTTTCGTTCACTCTTAGTAACCCCTTGCATTTTAGTAGCTTTATTGACTTGCCTGGGGTGAAATGATCAATTATTTTTTTTAAGAGAAAGATTTTATATATTTCAACATGGGGTAATAATGCTAACTGTTTGGTCAATGAATGTGTGATGTTTTCTGTATGGAAACGGTTAATGTCACCATTACTTTTAATCGAAACACTTTATGCATTTTCTTTGGCATTTTGGGAATAGTATTAAATATATATTCATTCCCAACGCGGACCACGAGTAACTGAAATTGTGGAAATTGAAATTTATTTTGGATGGGGGAAGCGGGGGGTGGAGTTGTATTCCCTTCAAGAGATCGTATTGCATTCTCCAAGATCGGTTTTTTTCGACAGGAGAATTTAAATTTTATTCTAGAATTTTTTTTTCCTCACCTTTCCACATTTTTTTCCTGGTTGCTCGATTTTCTCAGAAAATTTGTTTTTTTCTAATCTCTGCAGTTAACGAAAATGCTAAGGAAATGGGATGATAATGCAGATTAAGTTGTCAAAAAAAAACATTTAAATTCATTGAGTACAATATTCACCTCCTCTCGTACACTTCGATAACCCCTACCCAGAGAACTACTCTATGGTAAAGAAAGTTATTCCCTTAATGAGTGCTGATCGTCTGTATGTGTTCGGATCTGAAGGAGTCAAGGATTATTAGTTCAATTAGAATCGTCTTACAAAACCGCAACAATCGTTCTTCAAAGGTATCTGGAAACTACAGAAGATTAGATGATGATATCAGAGTTAACTCCTCCTTAATTTCCTAATTGCCCAAAATTGTTCCTAGGTGTCGCTAATCCTAAACTATAAATACTCAAGAATACTTCATTCTCTCTCTTTTTTCCACTTTTCAGTGGACACTGCAACCATGTAAGGCTTTAACAGGAGATTGCGTTTTCCCGTTCGTGGTAGGGGGTGCTATGCGATTCCTTGGGAAGACGTCATGAACATTATGCACACACACACACACACACGAACATACTTTGAAACACGAACTCTGTACGTCCATACATACACACACACACTAATTTGTCTATTGTAAACCCCTTTTTTGTTGTCTAATACACATATTGGTATATACAGTGTAACCCGGATATAAGAGAGTTGTCGGGACCGGAGAAGAGGTCTCTTATATCCGGGTTTCTCTTATATCCGGGTTTCTCTTATATCCGGGTTTGGTCTATTTTGTTTAGGTAAGTATGGGCTCTAATTTGGGACCAGAGAAAATCTCTCTTATATCCGGGTTTCTCTTATATCAGGGTCTCTTATATCCGGGTCTCTTATATCCGGGTTACACTGTACATGTATATCGGTTTCTTATTGTTTTTCTTATACATTTCCTTTTTGGTAGACTCATTTTCCGAGTCTGCCATATTTATAGTGGACTTTATTTCAGGAGTTCCATACGTGTTCATATCACAACGCGTATTAAAAAGCAACGGTCCGCTACAATGATATTTATTAACGAACATGAAAGAAATAAGAAATTTTGTTCCGCAAAAAGGAAGCCAACAAATTCAAGTGGGTGAAGAAGTGCAAATAATCCATAATCCAACCTACTGCAGCGGCAAAAACAAAAAACTAAAAAAGTAAGAAAACGCAGTTTTCACTTCAAGATCACCGTATTTTGATATTTTGTTTAAAGATCTTCAAAGATGCATTACAATATGCAGAAACTGCCATGTCAATAAGAGAGCATATTCTGTTCTTATGGTCTTTGGTCATAATGTCGATTAGCGATTAGCTTTTATTGATCTGTCTGTGGGTATTGTAAAGGTCCAAGAAATTGTTAGAAGTCCTATCTCAGTAACCAGATCTGGGTAATGTTCTTACCAGTTTCTAGTAGTTTTCTTTCCGTATATCTGGCATATTTTCCAGCGCAGATATTCGGCCACTTTATCATGCCGAGTTTTATATTCAGTGGGTGTCCATACCGTGCAACCTGATACAAGTTAGTCAATTGTTTCTGGATATTTATCACAGAATCTGCATTTCGGATGAAAACAATTTTTCAGTATGTGTGCTCGGTAATTTCTAGTTAGCTAGCATTGGTTCTGTGCAGCAAGAAACCTTCCGTTTCAGCTTTTAACCCTGCACTGTGTAACCGCTGATGGGTACGGAGCTTGTCTATATCAAATTGTTTGGTATGGGCAGAGTATTGGCCGTGAAGAGGCTTATCTCGCCATTACTTCTGCATTTGTATTTCATCAACAACCACATAACTAACCTGTGATTTATATACTGGCAATACTGAGCAGACCTTAGAGTTTCTGTAAGAGAGTGCTTAATCTGGTGTGATAAGTGCTTGAACAATACCACTAGGCTTAAACCTTTAAAGACAATGACTTTGTGTTAACGCAACCGTTTATGGCTTCCAAACAGATTCATATACCTAAATTCACTCACATTGCTTGGATCAACCGATGATAGGGTTTTCAGGCACTTACCAATGGTGCCACATATTGGGATCATCAAGGTTATTATCAAGAAATCATCTTACAATGGTAAGATTCAAACCCGGGTTTTACGGTATTTTAATCATTTCTTCGTCCTTCTTTGATAAATATATAAATTATAAGTTTATGAACTTTTCGTGGTATCTTTGGTCACATTACTAATGTTTCATTTAATGGATTTTCTCATGTTGTTACATTCCGTGTTGCCACTGGTTTCAGTTTTCCAGATTACAATGCCACATCATAGATTGTGTCAAAGAAGAACGATTTCCTTTTCTTACTTGTTTTATTGTACGAAAAGGACAGTCATGGTAGTATTGATTCTTGGAAGAATGGTGGGGTAGATGGTCAGGGAAATGTATGCTGACTTCTTGACTTAGCATTGTTCTCTGTGGTAGCCTGCTAATCTCATTAATGAACCTGTGCGCGTATTGACTTTTGAAAGTTCTTGCAAAGGTCTTTGCACTGTTTTGGTCTTGTATCCAAAACTTAGACAAAGGCAATACATCACTGTTAGACTTTCGTGCCTACAGGTGTTTTTGTTTTGTTTTTTTGTTGTTGTTTTTTTTTTTCCAGTCTCTGCTTTCTGTAACAATGTTACAATGCTCTGAGAGCAAGAAAATTTAAGGGAAAGACAAATGATTTATTTCACACATTATAAACTGCTACTAACATTAACTATTATCAGATTGTAATATCATAGACAGGGTTAAATTAAATTATTTTGTAAATGCATAGTACTTTTATGTGAAGCGGTCAATTGACCTATCAATCATGTTGTTGGATTGTTATTTTATAACGGCTTCCTACCTCCAGGAGCTCCCAAACAAGAATAAATGCATTAAATAAATTAGTATTCCTACTAACTTTATAGTAAGTGGAAGAGTCCACAATAGCCTCATTAGAGGGATCACACCACAACAGGTGGCTAAGGCAGAAAAAGTACCTTTCTTTAAAAAAGAGATTTACTAGCAACGGATTTCCGAGCGTCCTTCTTTTGATTTCTGAGAAGTTAGGGTTTTATTAGTCTAAGGTTCCGATACTGGCGCCAGAGTTTAGAATAACCCTTTCCACACTTAGCTCTTGGTTTCCAGCTTCTGTGAAGGTGAGCGTTTTTGTTTTCAAGAGGTCTCTGTCGAATAGGATGTACTGATAAACTATAAATAAATGTATCTCTAATAGCTTCCTCTTTGTAAACTTGCGCGTTACCATCTTTGAATTTACATTCCTTCGTCAGAACTTGCAATGTTTTAAGATATTGATCCAAGATTTCTCCAGCCTGTTGAGTTCCACTTGAATGCACGTGCCTGGCGCATATGTCACCTTTTTTTTCTTGGATGAAAGCTCTTTTTAAAATGTTAATAACTTTTTCATAATCTGTACATTCGCTGAACAATTTGTAGACATTAGACGACGCGTCATTTATAAGAATATCTAACTACACCCCTTCAATATTCTTGAGGAAGTTTAAAAATGTTCGGTACCAATGATTCCTAAAGACGCGCCCTGTTTAAGATGATCGGCAAGGCCTCTGGTCGGGAGGTTTCGAGGAGCGTGAAACCATCTCTTAATTGCTGGTGTTCCCAGGTCCACTCTGTTAGGGTCCCAGCTATGGGCAAATAGTTACCCCTCTCCAAACTTGGGGCAAAATACTATGAAAGTGTCACAATAAATTTTAATACCAGCAATACATTTTTGTAAAAAATTATTACCAGCAATAAATTTTTGAAGGAAAAAATTATTACCAGCCATACGTTATTACCAACAAAACATTTTTGAAGAAAAAAAGTATTACCAGCAATACATTTTTTGAAAAAAAATATTGCGAGCAATACATTTTTTAAGGAAAAAATTATTACTAGCAATACATTTTTTGAAAAAATATTACCAGCAATAAAAATCTTGTCGTCATTAAATAACCCATTGAGGTTGATGTGCCGTAAAACAAACCAAACCAAACCAATAATTCCATATTTTTCCTGCACCGGTGCTTTTAACATCTAGAACCAGAATCTGAAGTTTTAGTACCCTGTCAATTTTGATATCCGAACCAAGAATTAGTAGTGAATAGTATGCTGTAATGTAAACTAAGATTAGTTAAAAGTAGTCACGACTTATTATTCCATTTTTAGAACTGGGACGCATGAAATACAGTGGAGTTGAATAAGTGATCGTACAGGAAACAAATGCTTGTTATTCTCACTTATAGCGAATGAAAACCTCGAATAACAATTTTATATTTCGAATAGTGGAAAAAGTGTTCGTACAGTATCAATTTTTGCATTATAATACGGTAAATTTTGGTTGTACTTCAAAGTAGAAGATTCTAAACAGTTCTAGAATATTCTCAGTAACTCTATTGCAACATTCAGTTCAAAATTGGATCATTCTGCAGTCACTGTTAACGGTTCTAATAATGGCTAGACGTAAGGAAATGACTTGTGCTCAAAAAGAGCTAATTATTAAGCTGTGGAACAATGGAAAAAGTTACAGAAACATCGCCAGTGACACGAACATCCTTTTTTCAACAATTAGTTCATTTATTGCAAGATTTAAAAGACGTAATACTGTTGAGAACAAAGGCAGACCCGGTGCTCCCAGGAAGATCTCTCCCAGATTACGAAGAAAGTTAATGCGACAGGTCCAAAATAACCCAATGGCCATCAAACAAGACCTTCAGAATGATCTGAGTTTGTCAGGAGTTAACGTAACTAAGCAATCGATTAGTAATGAACTACGCAGAGACGGTATAAAGTCGTGCTCCCCCAAAAAGACACCACTCCTTCTGAAACGGTATAAAGATGCCAGGTTGAAATTTGCGACAGAGCATAAAGATAAGGAAAATTCTTATTGGAAAAGAGTTGTTTGGACAGATGAGAGTAAAATTGAGTTGTTCGGTCGCAATTCCCTGAATCATGTATGGAGGAAAGACGGCGAAGCATACGCACCCAAGAGCACCATACCAACTGTCAAATTTGGTAGGGGTAGTATCATAATTTGTGGCTGCTTTTTGATGCGAAGTGTTGGCAAACTAGCAATTATAGACGGTAGAATGAATGCAGAAAAATATCAACAAATCCTAAGCGAAAATTTATTGCTTTCTCTAGAGAAACTTGGGCTTCCTCCTCATCGGATCTTCCAGCAGGACGATGATCCCAAGCATACTGCTAAGAGTACGAAGAATTGGCTTGCTAATAACAACTTTAACATCTTACAATGACCCAGTCAGTCGCCGGATTTGAATCCAATAGAGAATTTATGGCGGCTTTTGAAAAATAAGATCTGTGATAGAGGTCCAACAAACATCAAAAACCTGAAGACAATTACTCAGGAAGAATGGGACAAAATACCTACTAAAGTATGCGAATCGTTAAATAAAGACTACAGGAAGAGATTGGTTGCTGTTGAACTTAATAAACGCTTTGCTACAAAATATTAAATGGAGAAAACTTGTTTTTGTTCTGCTGTACGATCATTTTTTAAACCCCTAAAAATTTAAATATTGCTATATTTTCTTAACCATGGAATATTATTTAGTTTTATATGCATACATTTTTAGTATGCAAGCTGATACAGTAGACATATTCCCGTTTTGTTAATTTAATATGTTACAAATAAAAATATGAAATATTTTCATGTGTACGATTACTTTATAGTTCACCATAATGTGGGCTGCACAACTAAAAAATTAAATCTGTTTTTTTTTTATTGACTGTACCGCAGCCATTTCCACTACCACAAATGATTATACGTGAAAGCATCTGCCTTAAAAATGGGAAAAAATTCGATATTTATTTTTATCTTTTTTGGGAGAAAAGTTTATTTTTATAATTAAAAAAATGAAGTCTTCCTATATCCCTGATGAAATGTTTGATTAACATACGCTCCTACATATGATTTGTTTCTAATTTATTCATTTGAATATGCAAATATATATATATTTAAATTCTATTTCTCTTCCAAAGAAAAAAAAATATTTTGAACGTTTCCTGTTTCTACAGCAAAGGAAGTATATATATATATATATATATATATATATATATATATATATATATATATATATATATATATATATATATATATATATGAGGCAGGATGTGTGTATGCGTGTGTGTAACGAATGCACGGCCGCAATTTTCGACGGATTGCATCAAAATTTACATGCACATGTTCCAAGTTAGCAGGAAGGCCAAGACCGACTTTGCATTTCCCAACTCCCATTGATAGTGTAAATAATCGATTTTTTTCATGCTTCTACGGCAGTTTTCATATACTTTGCGGCCATTTTCTACTGGCCAGAGTGAGAGCCTATAGCTTGCTGCCACGAATAGCCAGAGTGAGAGCCTATAGCTGACTGACACGAATATTAACTAGCATGCTAGCATGCAAAAAAAATCGATAGCTGCATTCGTCACAAGTGGGAAAAATTTAAATCTGCATGGCACTTTACTCCAATTGGCTCATTCGCTTGCTTAAACTCAACGTTGAACTGGGTTGGATGTGAAAAAGTATTTGTTGTTAACATTCTTTTTCATTCGGTTTTTCCAGTTACGAGTCCTTTTTAAAGCTGATCGTTTTGTGTTCATTTTGTTTAGTTCTTTTTCGTAACAGATTTAATGTTTAGTATAGAGCTTAAAAAAATTCGCAGTGTGAGATAGGCAAGAAGTAAGACATGTAGCAACATCAGCACGGCAAAGAGCACTCCTTTAAAGGCAAGGAAGGGCAAAAATATTTTAAGTCATGTGATAGCGATTGCTGTATGAGTCATACGACTTTTGAATCAAGCACGGGCAACGCCGGGCCATGCTGCTAGTATATATATAGAGAGAGAGCATCAACGACGAAATTTTTCGTACGCCCATCAATTTTCAATATTTTTATCCATTCTCAGAATGCAATGCCCGTATGATGCCAGATTTTTTTCCGTGTTTCTATTAACGTAGTATTTATAACTCCTCACTGATAAATTATGAAATAAAAGTAAAATTTTGTTTATTTATTTATTTAAAAAAAAAAATAAAACTGGAGATATGTAAAAAAAACGTTACTTTTTTTTTCTAAATCGAGAAAACTTTCAAAAAATTTTACGATATTGAAACAAAGATAATTGTTTTTGTTTATATACCGTCTGTTTTATTTAAAAAGAAAAACAAAAAACACTGAATTCATTTAATCCAACCCCACATCAAGCCCTTTAAAAATGTTCAAATTTTTTTCAAACCTTTTGCTCACGTCTTATAAGTGGGGTTTATCCCAACCAGCTAACAATGCGTTTTGGAGATTTTTTTTTTATTGCTGGCTGGCTTTGAACCCTATCTTTATTCCTTATTGCTGCATTCTTTGGAAAAATTATTGAAATTATGCTATTGTTTTTTTCTTTTCTGAATACTCACCGTGGACCAAAATTTCTTATTAAAGAAAATATGCACTCTCCGGCAAGATTTGAACTTGCGTCCTTTTGAACAGAGGGAAAGTTTGCATATGAAACTGAGCAAATATGATAATTTTGAGTAATTTATGATGAGAAGGATTTTGCTTAAAAGGCATTGTTCAGACATTGCTTGATCGGCAAAGCTTCTTCATAGCAGAGTCAGTTAAGACACATTGGATCCAACAACAGTTTCCCTCTCCTCAGAGGGATACGGGTTCAAATCCTGCTGGAGAGTACATAGTTTTCTTTAATAAGAGAATGTTTGTTAAACTTTTTGGTGAGTTTCTCCTTGTGTTGAATAAGTCGTTTGAAGTCAGGTGAAAACAAGTAAAGGTATGGAGTGAGAATTGGTCAGAAGCACACACACACACACACACACACACAACTATATACAAGTCCAATAGATTCAATAGGCAAATCATTTCAACAATTATCTCTGTTCCTCAATCTCAAGTACACAACTCCTTGGCAGAAATGAGACCCCTCTTGAATGAGCACACCATGCATTTATGCACCTGAACCAGCCATCGATCAGCCAATGAGAACCCAGAACCAGCCAATTCTAATGGCTACAAGCAACACCACCACTTTCGTCTGCATGATAATTGTGATAATTCCACAATTACCTCTGTTCCTCAATCTCAAGTACACAACTCCTTGGCAATAAGAGACTCCTTTTGAATGAGCGTACAGTGCTTTTATGCACCTGACCAAAGCCAACGCTCAGACAATGTGCACCCAGAACCAGCCAATAAAAATGGCTACAAGCAACACCACCAGTTCTGCCCACATGATAATTGTGATAATTCCACAGTTATTTCTGTTCCTCAATCCCAAGTACACAACTCCTTGGCAGAAATGAAACCCCTCGTGAATCAGCATACCATGGTTTTATGCACCTGACCCAGCCATCGCTCAGCGAATGAGCACCCAGAACCAGGCAATAAAAATAGCTACAAGCAACATCACCACTTCTGTCTGCATGAGTTGCTGCTCGATTCACCTTCAGTCTGAAGCTCACCAATTTGCTGTCTCCAGACTCCATTGCAAAACATACACACGACTCTGGCCCTCTTGGGTCGCTGAGGTAAGTTTCCACTTTAGGTACCAATAGAAATTATGTTACATTCTGACTATTTTTTAACATTTTTGTTTATTTTCGAATAAACAAGGTAGAAATTATTTATAACATTTACTAATCTCATCATACTTGTTGTTGCTATCACAACATTTTTGCTGTTATGCTCTCCAGCCTACTTCAGGCATCTGTCGATTCAAGAAACCTCAAAGGATATCCTGTCTTGTTCTTTTTTAGTACTGCTCAGTTACTGTTAGACCTGTTTCTACTGAGTCTGAGTCTGTATTGCCTGGGCAAGGGGTTGAATTCAAAATATTTAGCCCATGTTTTAATCCTCTTAAATCGTTTGGTGGCATAATAATTGTGAGTTCAATCCCTAGGTCAGAACAGCTCAGACTCAGTGGAAGCAGAACTAACAATAACTGAGTAGTTTTTAAAAAAGAACAATATGAGATAGCTCGTAGACATGAACAGTGGAATGAGAAAAATCTGTTCAATAAATTAAATGAAGGGTTCAATTCAAAGTTTTCTAAAGTTCACCTGGATTTGAAGACTTCTAAAGAAGTCTGGAGGGTACAACAGTTGAAACGTGATAACAACAACAAAAATGAAAACGGAAAATAAAAAAATTAAGTGTAAATAATGTAAATGATAACTCCTCATTCCAAAAATTTAAACAGAAATGATTGACAGTGTTTTAATTTGAATTTTTTTATGTATCATAATATTGAATGAATAAAGCTCATTTTGAGTTCCACAACCTAGCTGTAAAAAATCCCTATTGCATCATTAATTATTTGAGCTTAATACCTTCAAGCAAATATTGCAATAACATTCATAAGTATGAATTCATGTCATTATAAAAGAAGTAAGCGGGTACAAATGAAAAGATTAAAAATTGCAAGTTTTTCTATTTCACTGAAGCAAACTTTAAATGCATAAGAGCATTATCACATCTTTTATCTTTTCTGTTTCTCTCTCTCTCTCTCTCTCAACTTCTTTCTTTCTTTCTTTTTTCCCTGAAAACAAGCAGCATCTCTGATATGTCTTCTCCATCTTCTTCATAATCAAAATGGAATAGTCTATTATTTATGAGGTATTGACAGAGTCTAATGTAATGTATGTGCTAATTTTACTAAATAAGGAACAAAGGAGCCAGCAAAATTATAATATGATAATCCTGATCCCAGAAATCCAGAAATTGTATTTAATATTCTTCTTCAGGATGTGGGTGACCCCGTCTATATAACTTACTGTATGGCTATAATCTTTGATAGTGAGAAAAGATCTGTTAATGGAATCTTTGATAATGAGAGAAGATCTGTTAATAGAATGTTTCATAGTGAAAAAAGATCTGTTATTAGATTGTTTAATATTGAGAGAAGGTCTGTTAATAGAATATTTGATAATGAGAGAAGATCTGTTAATAGAATGTTTCATAGTGAAAAAAGATCTGTTATTAGATTGTTTGATAGTGAGAGAAGGTCTGTTAATAGAATATTTGATAATGAGAGAAGATCTGTTAATAGAATGTTTCACAGTGAAAAAAGATCTGTTATTAGATTGTTTGATAGTGAGAGAAGGTCTGTTAATAGAATATTTGATAATGAGAGAAGATCTGTTAATAGAATGTTTCATAGTGAAAAAAGATCTGTTATTAGATTGTTTGATAGTGAGGGAAGGTCTGTTAATAGAATATTTGATAATGAGAGAAGATCTGTTAATAGAATGTTTCATAGTGAAAAAAGATCTGTTATTAGATTGTTTGATAGTGAGAGAAGATCTGTTAATAGAATATTTGATAATGAGAGAAGATCTGTTAATAGAATGTTTCACAGTGAAAAAAGATCTGTTATTAGATTGTTTGATAGTGAGAGAAGGTCTGTTAATAGAATATTTGATAATGAAAGAAGATCTGTTAATAGAAACTTATCACAGAACACAATTCAAGTGTGGTTCAGTCTTTTAATCAATTTCTCTGCGTTATCACAAAGCTGAAAGTAATAATAATTTAGGTTGATGGATAGGTGTAGAGGCCGATAGAGGTGTAACTGGAAGGTGGGTGGCAGTAGTTGTTAGTAAGAAGATTGGCATGGGATGGAGGTAAACAAAAGAGGTGTAAATGAGCAGTTGGAAGACATGGTAATGAAAATTAAAAAGGTGAAGCTGTACCAGACATGAAAAAAAAGTTGAAAAATAAATAAATTAAAAAATACCAAGAAATTCTTCATCTTATTGATGACAAGATCTACCAACATTGTCTCAGTTGCCACCACCACTAACACTTCTCCCACCCATAGTACCTTCACACCCATTTCATCGACACAATCCTAAACACAAAATCATAAAACCAATGATAATTAAAAATAACAAGAAGATTTGAGACATGCAGTCAGGGGTCATTAAACAAATAATTAATAAGTGACAAAATGAACTGATATTACCATTAGTATCAATAATGAAGAAAAAAGAATATTTATGGCTTTTTTTTTCATTTTGGTATTTTTTTTTCTGTTTATAATAAAATGAAAATTATTTTCTTTTGTGATTTTCTTGTTTCCAACAAGAACATCATTTAATCTTTTGATGAAAATTAAATTTAAAAAAATAAAAAAATTTTTTAAAATCTTTAAAATAAAAGAAATCTTAAAAATCTTTTTAAAATTAAAAAAAAATGTTAAAAATAAAAAGTTCTTAAAAATCTTATTAAAATTGAAAAAAATTTTAAAAATAAAAATTTCACAAAGCCAAACATTTTAAAAATCTAAAAAGTAAAAATTATTGAAAACAAACTTTCATAAATATTAAATTATAAATTATAAAAAATTTAAACTTTATAAATCTTAAATTTAAAAAATTTTATTTTTAAGATTTTTTAAAATTAAAAAAAATTAATATCTTAAAAGTTCCTAGAAAATTAAAAGTTGAAAAAATCTGAGTCATATCCATCTCCATAAAATATTGGTGAACAGACATTTTGGACCAAAGATAATATCATATCATAGTAATAATTAAAACATAAATTTGATTCCTGATTTAAAAGGAGAATTCTGGGTGTGAATAAAACAAAACCATACTTTAAAACAATAAAAACAAATTGTGTGATATAAAATTGAAGTTTAAGAGCAGGGTCAGTCAAAGAATTTGAAAATGAGAACCATTGGTTGAAGTTTATGCCAGAAAAATACCAATAACATTAGTAAAAAGAAAACAAACAAATATTTATAAATCACATGACTATAAATAAAGTGCAGAATAAATCAGCTGAAATATCAAGTTTTCCTTTTCATTATTTTTTATTTGGTTTTATTTATCATAATATTATTTTTATATGGTTTTATTTATTTATTATAATAATTATTATTATTATTTTTTTTATATATATATATTTTTATAATTATTTTTCCATAAAGAGAAAAAAAGCAGGAGATGAATAGTTGTTTACACTAATAGTTTCAAAATTTCTCACTAAATGGAAAATGCACACACAATTTTGTTCTTCATGTTTGAGATGAGGAACTATACAAACATCAGCATATAGATCAGTATATTGACAATTCCTTATCTTAAAAACAAAATGCAAAATTATCAAAAGCAGTACAAAGCTGCCATGATAACTAAATGTTGGAACCATCAGAAACTGAATATAAAACACTCCAAAAATATACCACTGATGTCCTTCAGACATAGTGGATATAAGAGTTGGTTATATCATCTACTAGTTGTGAGTTCAATCCCTGGATCAGGTATCAAAACAATATATACCTGTTCAGAAGGAACAAACAAGAAGTGGCATTACAGAGGCAAAAATAACAATAATCAATAGATCAATAATCAATAGATAATCATATCAGCCAAAAACAATGGACACTTAAAGATAACCAGAAGGTACTTGACTGAAATGTTGTGTCTATAGCAAGATCTATAATAATGAAAATGAGAACAATAGTTTGAATAAATTAAAGTAAAAACATCTGCTGTTTAATTTAAGCATGTTTAACAATATCTCCTTTTGTTTTTTGGAGTAACTACAATTTTTCAGTTTTTATCAATTTCTTCCATCTTGTTCTTAATTACAACAAGCAAACTTAACTGTAGTATGAGATCCACGCCAATGAATACCGAGTTCTGGATCATATTTAATGTCCATCAGGAACTTTTGATCTAAGAAAAGTTGATCTGTGGTGATTCCAATATGTAATGGATTCACCCTAAGAGATACCAAAGTAAGTTTTGTACTTGGTGCCATGTCAGAAAGTCAAAAGCACAAACCCACTATTGACGGAAGATGTCACCGGATGCCAAATTGGAGTGAAAATAAATGTCTCCACCTAAACCTGAATAACTCTGTCATATATATATATATATATATATATATATATATATATAAATTAATACAAGTAAAAGTTTTGTCACTTAGCTGATTGATATTGCCTTCAGCATAAACAAGTTTGATTAAAAAGAACCACACTCTTTTGCAGAGTGACTTGTCACCTGTCAAACCTCAGTACAATCCATGCACATATCAACTAGCACATTATGACGAATGACCAGAATACAACTATCAACATGAGACAAATATTAGTAGATAACACCAAAATACTCTACAGCATGCAATGCTAAAAAGACTCAAAATTCTAAAAGCTATTATTATAAAAAATAAACAGCCTACATAAAATAAAATAACATTCACTACTGAAGACTGTATCTTGAAAAGCATATTAATGTGCATGATATATATATATATATATATATATATATATATATATATATATATATATAAATTAAATAAAAAACAAATCTCATTTTTGGTGCAGCCTTGTTCCCAATAACCATTACATATGATGTCATGTCAGACTATTTCAAACTTCCAGCTTCTAGGAACTGACAGCCAGACACTAGCACATATGATTTGATTATAGTAGTGAAGGCTTTGAGCAGAACCATCCACACTTTTTGAAGGGCCAAATACAGAGACCTGGTGCACTACATGCCACAAGGTCCCCAAACAACCCGCCCCACAGGTTTTGAATTCAGAGTTGTCCTTCTCTTAGACCAGTTGCCATCCAAGGCTACAGAAACCAGTCCATTCTGCTATTTATCCATAGGTGGAATGAGAAGAAGAGGATTAATACCTTTCCCCACATGTAAGTGGATGTAATGGATTGGACTGGAATTCGATGTTGGCTCTCCAATTCCTCAATCCAAGCCACTATCCACTATTTCACCATGCCTCCCATAAATTTGCTTGAAAATGAAACAGTACGAGGGATTTTAATTTAATTCTATAATTAAATTTGAAGCTTTTAATTTCTGTTTTTGAAACATGGTAATTCCTGTGTAGTGATGGGACCATATTTTTAAATTAGTAAATTTATAATATTTATGCTCTGCAGAATTGTACTGAGCACTGTTTTTTTTTTTTAAATAAATATAATTAATAAGAACACTGGATTATAAAGTTTACTGTTGTTTCTCTTTATTTTTAATATATATATATATATATATATATATATATATATATATATATATATATATATATATATATATAGATATATATAGATATATATATATAGATATATATATAGATATAGATATATAGATTTTTTTCTAAAATTAAATTTTTTATAAAATTGTATAGTAAGAAAATTGTAGAAAACTAGAAGCCACAAAACCAAGTAAGTCTCTCCCAATTGTCAGCACCAACTGATCCCCTGACATTAAAGATTTCAGTCTTATGTACTCATAGTCCCGACTACAGACTGGATATGATTAAGCACCACGAGTCTCTTGTAAATTAGGGCAAAAACTGTAATGCAAATTTAGTTGTGATACCTTCTCCAACTGTTAATTATTCAAGGGAACACACCAGACACACCCTAGTCAAGGTCATTTTTCATGTTCATCTGGTTCTCTTCTATAAAAATTAAGAGACATCACTCTTTCTTCACCTTAAAATCTTTTCCATGAGAATAAAAAAATGTAAGCACAGCTATTTATATGGACATTAGTTTGGGCCTCAATTGGTTTTTGTATATTTATCTTCAGTTTTATTTCTGATCCTTCTTTATCTTCTTTGTGTTTGACTTCTGAGAACTTTTGAAGCCACATGCTCCTCTTGTAAACTTTACTGCACCATTGGTAATTAGAAATCAGAGAAGTAAACATTTAACTCTGATCTTTTCACTTCACACACAACAATTATAAACTAGATCGTCTTTCTTGGATTTTGATCTCATAAAAAGGGGAAATTTCATGGTCAGGTTGGAATGTAGAAAGCAATTATCACTCTTGTAATAGGAAGAATATACTGATGACTTAAGGGACCCTGGGGTATCATGTGACAGCCCATTGGTGAGAATAGTTAATTGCTGTTTTGCTGCCCATGGAGGACAAAACATTTTCTATGTGTCTTAAAGAGAAACCAGAGAGATATCACAGGGCTGAACATTATAAGTAAAACCTTTTTTTTTTACTCATCTACTTCACATACAGTTTGTGTTTTTATATGTGCATTGATTTTTCTGTATGGAACAATTTGTGACTTAATATACTGTATGTTTATCATTATTTATGTTTGTGTACTCATGCTTTGTATATAAAATGTTTTCATGTTTAATTCATTTTTGAAATTCATTTCTTTGGGTTATACTCATCCTACCATCTCTCTTTTTAAGGTGTTACACCTTATTAGTGAATGCACTAATGCCTATAGTGGACCTTGGAGAATATAGAAGACCAAGATATCTTTCTTCTTTTCCAGTTGCCCCATTAGTCACATTCTTTTATAAATACCTACTCAGAAAATTTTGAGTTTATAGTTAAGTTGCAGATACACATATATTGGATGTACAGATATTGTAAAAGTTATCAATTCAGGAGGTGAATTTGGCATACTGAGTTCAATTCCTGCTTGATTTTGTTTTGTTTACTTTTTCTCAAAGGCATGAATTCATCTTTTTCTGGCTGTCTGTTAAATATCAAGGTATTGTTGGCTTTCTTGCCATGAGGTAGCAACCAGTCTAGGAGAAGGAAAAATTCCAATTCAAATCCAAAGGATGAAAGAGGATGTGCTCCATCAGGCTATCTTGCCCTAGACACACCACTATTGCTATAGCTGCAGTACATGTGGTATCCTTATGACCCAAATCGGTTAAAGAACTCATGATATGACTTACATAGAAGTAACCAATTGATTTGATTTCTTATTATACTGGCATCAAATAAGAACTGCAGAAATGCTATCTTTATATCAGAACTACTTATTTTAATTAAATTAATATTATTTCTTTTATGAATTACAAACAGAGATTCTAAGAACAGAGAATAAAATTAGATTAAGAGAACATTAATAATATAATATTATCTTGAATTTTATTAAATGCAGAACAGCCAGCCATTATTAAATTTTAACTTCCTTTTGTTTTATTTCTGTTGCTTGTTTACACTTTGTTATATTGAGATGTAATGATCTTAAATTGTCTCTGTCTCTAGGTCTACATTAAGATCAGGAAAAATCATAAGCTTTTAGTAAAACTTGAACTTTTTGCCTCAGGAAACCTGCTCTATCACTTGCATATTGCAATTGGTAAGAGATCAAATCTAACCATTTAAAATCACTTTTTTTATTTTCAATGAAAAATTAATAAAAGATGAATGTTATATTAAAAGAATAAAAATCTTATTTCCTAGCTTCAAAAGCTATGATATACAATAAGTATACTTTTGAAAGCTTTATGCTTATTTTAAGGTCAGATTTGGAGTCACTTGTGAGAGTGACACTCAGTAATTTTTGGCTCCTTTTTTTCCCATATATTGTAACATTTTTACTTGATTTCAGATGAAAATTTTTCAACATCTTCCAATGAAATGTTCACTTCTTAAATGAAATCACTCATCATTATTCCAGATCCAAAAAGATAAGGATATACACCAACGTTTTACTTTCGTTGTTTTCTAGAACTTTTTAAAGATATGTTTCAGAAATCCATCCCCTAGTTTTTGAATTTATAAAAATGAGATGAAACATTTTGTTCTTAATGGCACAGTTTTGGAAAAACATTCCTTAAAGTAATTGTTACTGGTTGAGTTATACCTGTGCTTATCAGAAGAAAAATATTCTTTCGGTTGACTCACTGTAATAACAAAAGAGAGCAAGAATAAGCTTAAGGAAGCTTTATTCTGCTTAGAATATTTGATACAAGCGTAGCGAATAATTATAGTCCTCTAAAAACGAAAGAGTTCTCCAAAGGGAGATAATCAAGAAACAATGGAGATTACTCCTTATTACTTTATCACACAACCAATCTTGAAATCACTAGGCCGTGTCATTCTAATAACAAAAGAGAGTAAAAGTAGGCTTAAGGAAGCTTTATTCTGCTTAGAATATTTGATACCAGTGTAGTGACTATTTACAGTCCTCTAAAAACGAAAGAGTTCTCCAAAAGGAGGTAATCATAAACAAGGGAGATTACTCGTGATTACTTTATCACATCCACATCTTCTTTGTGCTGTGTCTCTTCAGGATATGGGCGATCATGGCTCTCCTCAATTTCCTGTCCTTTGTAGCTCTTGGTAAATTTTATCTTTTCGCTATCTCTCCTAATCTCTATTTTGGCAACCATTTACACAAGCTCATTAAGTAGGTTGTGCACTGCTTTCATCTGTCCCTCTTGTCCTCAATATGTCCTGTGTGTGTCAGATTTCCTAAGCCCTCTTTCCTCATTATGTATCCTAGAAATTTCAATTGTCTCTTTATGATGTTAAATACAAGTGTCCTTTTCATATCCATTTTCCCTGAAACTTTGTATTTGTTCATATGCTCAGCCCACAATATCCACAGCATCCTTCGGTAGAACCAGTCTCTTCTTCATCTGTGATGAGGTTGTCCAGTATTCACTGCTTTATAAGATGACCGATTTTACATAACAATTCAATACTCTTTTCTTTGTTTCTAACAAAATCTTCCTGTTTCTTAATGCTTTGCTTAGCTTTTGTAAGGCATCTTTCACTATCACAATGCATCATCAGATTTCAGTGCCATCTAACAAGCCACATACTCAAATAAAATATATTGAAATGTTCGTCTTTGTAAATCAAAACAAAAAATTATATAATTACATCACAAAGATATTTTTTCATTTGAATTTTTTTGTACAAATTAATATTACAAGAAATTACAAAGAATTAAGAAGAACTTTACACAATTCAATGAAACACCTCAACAAACTTAACACAAAAACAATTCTGCAAAATGGAAGACATGTTTGAATTATTATCAAACTACATTCTTTTTTAAAGTTCTGATTCTAAATGTATAATGGATGCTACGGAAATAAACAGGCTAGCAGTAAGTGGTCAGAGTATTTTGATATACCTAAAGTGTTCACGTCTTTACATTTTTATCACAAAATGCAGTAATGACAACAATACCCCATTGAATAAACAGACCACAGAAGCTTTAAAATGCAACTATACTCAATACTTGTAGTCATGTAAATACAAAATTTAAAATATCATCACCTCAAACTGTTCCTCACAAAAATCAAAGATAAACTGTATTGACATTTACAGAGAGAATGAAATTCCCCAAAACATTCTTGTAGGCAGTCAGTATTTTATTTATGATCCAGAATATGTGAAGATTTTTGTTAATATTTCTATTCTACAGTAAAATGGAGAGTGAATATTTCTAGATTTTGATATATTTCCAAATTTTCTATCAATAAAGATGTATGGCTAATTATCAGTGATATTATGTGGAAGAGGATTTTCATCATAATTCTTCAGTTGCTTTTTATTGCCACTTTTACTCTGGCTAGCAATCTACAATAGTAAGCAGACACTAGAGAACCAGAAATAAGAAACAAGCCCTCAGCAACATTCAAACTGTCTCTTTTTAAAAAAATGAAAAATGCAACAATCAGAATTATTAATAACAGTTTATAAAGCTTCAGATAATAAAAATTTAACATTAAAGTAAATACTAATTTAATATTTCATTTTTAGATGAGAAATTGTCAATATACACTAAGTATTTCAAACAACTGTTTTCAGATTGTCAGCTTAAATAAATTGAACAATTGTTCAAAATATACATTATTTAAATTATTCGGACTATTGTCCTCATCTTTGTCACCATATTTATTACAACGTTTTGGCTGTTGTACACTCCGGCCTTCTTCAGGTGGTTGGAATGTCGAACTGAACCCTTTATTTCACTCACTGGAGTAGACTGTCATGTTTAAAGGATGTCAGTTATCAGTTATCTCCTGTTAATTTCCTTCTGAAAGTTCCCCACTGCCTTAACCGGGCATTGAACTCACAATCTTTGGGTCCTGTCACTGGATCTAACCAACGCCTTTATCTACTCAACATGGCATGTGGAACTAGAACGGTCTACCCCAGTGTGCGAAATAAAGGGTTCAGTTCAGCATTCCAACCACCTGAAGAAGGCCGGAGCGTATAACGGCCGAAATGTAATAAATATGGCGACAAAGATGAGGACAATAGTCTGAATAATGTAAATAGTGTACATAATACCTCATCTCAGAAATATAGACAGATGTTCAAAATATTTATTGTATATGTGTAAATATTAGTTAAAAGTTGATAATCAAATTTGACAATGTGTCATGAAAAAAAATGAAGATGAAAGAAACAGCAGTTAAAATTCAGAATAATGATTACTAATTGTTTCTTTAATAAGAAATAAGATAAAAAATATTCTTGTTAACGACACTCATTGGTCAAATAGTGATTGCAATTGTCCAAATCAGATTTCCTCTTTAGTACCTCCACCATATTAATTTAGGTGTAGTACTAAATGGATAACTAGGTTTTATTGTTTTATTGTTGAAAGATGTAATTGAATGTTCTATTCTGATAGCTTCTTCTTTTGCACTTGTTGCTTGTAGAATTCTCCTCCAGCTTCCTGCTTTCCTGTTGACTACGATCTTCAAAAATTTATATTTAATGCCAATCACCATCTTCTTTCATTTTGAATCCCCTTCTTTTATTGTCCTTTCTCTTTACTAACATTTTCTTCTTTTTTTTTTCACTCTCTGTAATCTCTTGTGTTTTACTGGCATTATCACCTTGTTTGGGGTGAACTGATTTTTAAAAAATCTATTAATTTGTTTATTTTTAATCATAATAAGATGGAATACAACTAGGAAGAGTATATTGACCCACAGTGTTGGGATTAAAAGCAATAATAATACTAAAAATAATAATAATAATAATAGCGTGAATAAACTAAACATTGTATTCAAGCATGAAACAGACTATCACTGCTGAGTGTTGACTTCAGTGTCCACTATATATATATATATATATATATATATATGGGGCTGATTTTTTAATCCGATAGACTTCTATTGCTTAATCCCTTTTTTATTGCAGATTTTTTCTCTAAGACTTCTCGAACATTTAGGCTTATAGAAGCATTTACTCAAATATGAATACCCAATAAAAAATGAAATTTATATATATATATATATATATATATATATATATATATATATATATATATATAAAAAAATATATATAGTAGTATAAAATTAAAGGGAAGGTGCATATAATTCCTTATGCCCCTGCCTTTAACTTACAAAAAGAGTTAAAGATTTGTTTTTTAAATTTTCCTAATAAATCGTTTCTACCATTGCCTGAAGTACCATCTTAGTACTGAAACATGAAAGATTTTGTGTAGCAATGTAAAATGTTTTTATTATAATCTATTATAATAAAAATATTATAATAATATTTTGCTCTACTTTGTTTTGAGTACTTAAAAAAATAAATGCTACAAACTGTGGATTTTTACCAATCTGTTCTTTCTCTTATAGGATAGGATGAGGATCAAATAGGAAACATTAATAAATTTAAATATTTTTCGTTTCATTTATTTGTTTATCTTAATATATAAAATAAAAAGTGAAACGTTAAATTTATAAAGGTTTCCTATTTGTTCCTTATCTTATGATTCTATCAGATTCCAATCCATATTTGATCCCAATTCACACACACACACATGCTTTCATAATAAATAATAGCTGGCCACTTGTATTTAACGATACCCGTCTACTAGGCCAGCTAACCAATCCCTATTGCAGATGCTGCTCAAGCTTATTTGTGTTCGTTCAACACCATACTTCAGGTCAAGGCCAAAATAGGATGCTAAAATCAGCGTTCCTTTAATAAATGCACATTAGACTGTAAACATTACTCACACTTTAACTCACCAACAAAGTAAATTTAACTTTTTCTTCTTTTTTCCAGAAATTTTCTGAAGAACATTCTTTGAATTTGAACTTTCTTTCAGGAATTAACCTAAAAATTTTCTATACACCAAAAGTTCCTAATAGAATAAAAATTTATATCTTGTTTTGTGTCACTCTTTTTTTTATTTATTTTCTCAACCAGTTCGATATTTTTAGTTTTGCTTGTCAATACACAATACCTTCTCAACTTCAAAAAAACAACCCCTAACCTAATGGCAACTATTTCTGCAACTTAATTTTTTTTTCTAATTTTTTTTCTTTATTTTAGTTTTTGTATCGTTTATTTGTTTATTTATTCTAAGAATAAATAAACAAATAAACGATACAAAAACAGTTTGGCAATTTCTTATAAAAGTAAAAAAAAGACTATTTTCTGAATTGCTTGGATATCTCAATTGTGATATACAAACATTCTTGGACTAAATGAAGTCTGACAGCTTCTTTTAAAAGTAATTGATACAAAGTATATTGAACTCATGTGATTGTTTTTCTTTTAGAAATTTAGAAAGCCAGACAATAATTCTGATAAAATTAACGTTCCTAGACCCAAACTGTAGATTGCATCTTTTTAAAGGAATTCATAGAATGTATAGTCAACTTATATGATTGTGTTTTTGTACTTGTAAGGCTGTGTACTCTTGCTTGGTAACATTTTGCCGATATTAAACATCAACTAAAAAAAGTCTGCAGTTTAATAGTTGAACTCAAGACAAAATGAAGAGAGATTCTTTAAATTGTGCATTCTTAAATATAAATCATATTAAAAACCAGCAATTATTTGAAGCTGAATTAATGTTTTTCAGTTTAAAATATTTTGGCATAAGAATGACATACATCTACACTCAATTGTAAGAATGACATACCTCTACTCTTAACTGTAAGAATGACATACACCTACACTCAATTGTAAGAATGACATACCTCTACTCTTAACTGTAAGAATGACATACACCTACACTCAATTGTAAGAATGACATACCTCTACTCTTAATTGTAAGAATGACATACACCTACACTCAATTGTAAGAATGACATACCTCTACTCTTAACTGTAAGAATGACATACACCTACACTCAACTGTAAGAATGACATACACCATCTCTTAATTGTAAGAATGACATACACCTGTCGGAGTTAACTCTGCCTTACTTGTCCAAATTGTTCACTAGGGGGCGCCCTCCCTACACTATAAATACTGGGCTATTTCTTGCCTCGTTCTCTTTTTCATTTCTTCGTTTTCAATGAACACATCTACAATGTAAGCTCTCACAGAAGATTCTCATTTGTGGGAGACGCCATGAACATTATACACACATACACGTATGTATGAACATTCACCAAAATACAAACTCTTTACGTTCACACACAAACACAAATGTTAATGTCTATGTCCATTGTAAATTGTGTTGTTTAATACATATATTTGTTGATATATGTATATCAGTCTTGTTGGTTTTCTTTACATTTCTTTATGGTGGATCCAATCCCCCGAGTCCACCATGTTCTTGTAGTGGACCTTTTAATATTCTAACAGGAATAAATACACATGTTTCTAATTTAACAACATGTAAACCCATGGTCCGCTACACACCTACTC
>CAHIKZ030000685.1:1280000-1297500 GCA_903632075.3 Acanthosepion pharaonis | reverse complement strand
TCTCTGATGTATAGAGATATTAAGATTTAAAATAGAGAAAAAAAATATCTCTGATCATCATATTGGAGGTAATGAAATGAAGCTGAAATATACCCAGAGGTGATTGGTGTGTGGGTGGGGGTCTATATATTGTCAGCTCAGGAAGAATATGATAACTAAATATATTGAAATTTTCAGAGAGAAAATAGAAGTATTTTGAGAGTATACATCTTGAGAAACAGAAAAATAAAAATTGTTGGAAGATCAAAAGGAATCCTTAAATTTAAAATGAACTCATTTACTTCTGCATTGTTGAGCACCTGGCTGAACACTACAATTTGTATACCTGATGTTGTTAAGCACTTACCTGTCTAAGGTAAGAGTATGTACTTACGGCAGGAAATTCAGCCATAAATTTAAATTTAGCCTCAGTATTTTTGTTTATATCAAATGAAAAAAAAAATATTTGAATAGCTAAAAATTCAAATTCTTTTGTCATGACCCCAAATTGTCTTGCGAGGAAGCAAAAAGTAGAAATAGTGGAGGTCAAATAAATCCTTTGAGTTAAAAAGATTAATATTAAAAAAAAATGTATATAAAGAGGAAGAATTCTGAACTTAAATTGGTCTTAGAATTCTTCTTTAACAAAAGGTTTTGTTCTAAAGGAATAAAATAACCAACATCCAGAATTCATTGACACTGACATAAAAAATTTACATACATACATAGATATATATATATATAAATGATTAAAATATTGCACAAATAACCACTTTTCAACGAATATATATTTTTTTGCAATTTCATCTTGTTGTTTGAAAGGCTGAGATTGATATGAAATTGTTCTCTTGTAAAAGGGAAAAAAGATTTCTCATTTTATTTTCTGAGAAAGTTGTGCTTAGAAACAACAATGATGCAAAGCCTTAAAAAAACAATGCATTAACAAACAAATGAATTTACTTGATAACGGACTTCAATTACAAAAGCTAACAGCAACAACTGTTGCTACAAAGCAATTGGTTTTAACAAGTGAATAACATAAAGAAATACTGAAGGGTAAAAAATCATTTTGTAGGTCTACAAAAACAAAGCAAGTGTTTAAGCAAATATTAGACTATTTTCATAATATGCCGTAGACAAAGACCATTTTTCATGGCAGACGTTATTTGAATGTTACATTATGAGAATGGAGTATTTAGCACAACTTTGACCTGAATAACCAAATAAAACTGTTATACATTTCCATTCAAAAAATATTTGTAATATATATATATATATATATATATATATATATTGCATAATAGAGACATCTCAAATTACCTCATGAGTATAGACTATTTCAACTAATGTCAATGAACCAGCACTTTTTTGACTCAAATTGGGTTTGAGTTGAAAAATGCTAGAGCATTGATATTAGTTGAAATAGTCTTGAAGTAATTTTGGATTTCTTTATTATGTAATTTATATGCTCTGTTATAATAAATACACTGAACTCTTTTTGCAGAGCAGTTTTAATATTTGATATTATTAGAATTTAATTGGATTATATACCAATGGATTTATTACCTGTACCATAAATATATATATATATATATATATATATATATATATAGATGTTCAATTCAAAAGACAGAGGAGTGCGAATTGGTACATATATATATGTGTGTATATATATATGTATCAGTTCACACTCCTTCTCTGTCTTTTGAATTGGAGCAGATTTATCCTTTGTTTCTTGTTTAAGATTGGGTTTCCAGTTCCTTCCAAAGATTTTCATTCTCTTTCATTCACAGTAGCCTCTTGCATCTTAGTGGCATTATTACCTTGCTTGGGAGGAATTGATTAAATATATATAAATTATGATATGCTCACACATGTGATATACAATTACATATACTTGTATAATATACACTGATACATATATATATATATATATATATATATATATATATATATATATATATATATATATATATATATATATATATACACACACACACACACACACACACACATCTATATCATTTATACAGAAATATATCTGCTTGATAAAGTTGATTGATTTTATAACATGTCAAACTTTGTTGGGTTATTTAATGTAAAATTTATTATGGGGCAACCAGTGAGTATCAAACTCATTACTAAGTAGTAATGGTCAACCAGATTAGCCTCATTAATCATAACCCAATCCCAAGGATCCACCAATATATATATATATATATATATATATATATATCACTTGATGATTAGTAGGAATAATTCCAAGGGGGATATAAATGTAAGAACAGAGCAATATAATAATGATTACAGAATCCTTAAAAATCCATCTGGTCAGGTGATAATTTATTTAGTGGACTCAGACGTCTCTTCTATTCAGACCAAATTTTACAAAAATAAATGGAGTTCAATTTATACAGACATAAGGAAAAGAAAAAAGAAAAAAAAGGAAAAGAGAGGAAAGAGAAAAAGGAAAAGGTTTTAATATTAAAAGGAGAAATAAAAAAAGAGGGGGAGAAAGACAGAGATTTCAATATAAGGTTTTTTAAGGGGAAGGGAAAGAGAGATAGACATGGTGAGGGGAAAGAGAGTTAGAGAGGGAACAAAAGGAGCTAGGCCACTCAAAGGGTGACCCAGAAAATATTTTCTTTTCCTCCCTGATTTGACTAGTTAAAAAATAGAGTGAAGGAAGGGAGTGATCATATTCAAAATAGATACATTGAAAAATTGTCTTGTCATTTCAATATATATATATATATATATATATATATATATATATATATATATATATATATATATGATAACATATATATATATATATATATAGAGAGAGAGAGACCAGAGACAACAAATCAACACTGCACAAGTGGACTGTCAATTTCACATTGTAAATAATCTTCAGAACAGGATTGATTTCTTTGTCTGAGGAGTCTATATCTATATAAACTGTCTTTCCAATGCTAAGCACTCATCTCCACGAAATATAGACAGGTTCTGGCTCTTTAGGTATTCTATATATACATACATATATATATATATATATATATAGATAGATAGATAGATAGATAGATATATAGATATAGATATATATAGATATATATATTTCTTAATGCTATAAACATCATATCTAGTTGTTACATGTATTTGAGTAGATATCCATGTTATTTTAAATGCTGAAATTGATGTCTACATGCCTAGAGATTATAAATGTGACTTTGTATCGACTATATATGTTTATAGTAACAAGATATAATGTTGAAATAAAATAATCTATTAATGATATATATATATATATATATTTATATATATATATATATATATATATATAAGATTGATGGTTAATTATATATTATTTGCTACCATATTTTGGTAAATTTTAAAGGAAAAATATTTTTGGGATTTTTGTCAATTTCGTTTTTTAACTAATTTTTTTTTAACTTTCTTTTTTTTACCTTTTTTTACCTTTTTTTTACCTTTCTGGCCATACTTTAATTTCCCTTTGATTCTTTTTCAGAAGCCCAACTTAGAATTAATATATGGGACACATTTGTGTAAACTTTTTTTCCATTTAAACGAGACAACATCCATCTCACCTTACCACCACTCAGGTGTTTTGTCTGCTTAGCTCAATATCATGTTATCATTTTTTTTGGAAGAGCTGAAAAAATTTAAGGACCAATAAAATAAGCTAGTTAGGTTAGCATAAGTCAAGTTATTTTAAAATAACCTGGGAAATACAATAGAAACATGATTAGAATGTTAAATTTTAAACTGTCAATGGAAACTCTGCAAGGTGTGAGAAATTTCCTGCCACTGATAATGTATTTTTTAAATCTTAATTTGAATAAATTTCTTAGATGAAGCATTTTCCTTCTTAGTTTTTGGCGAATTTATCTTTCATCTTCTTATTGTTGCTTTCTATTTAAATGCTCCAGTTGTCTCCCCTACTGCGACTATTAAGTAAGCAGCACAGATTGAAAAATACACAAGTAGCCCCTGATGAGATTATTTCATTTGCATTCTATATCCTCAAAAGCCTATCTAACATAGACAGCTCCTTTTTTGATTTGGTCACAGGGACTAACTGAAATCTAACAATAGAGCTACATCCTTCTGTATCCATTTCTTCACCCTATATTTATCTTAGTAGTAATGTCATATTTAGATTTTGCAGATTCCTTTTGGATAAAACACGTTGGCTAATAATACAGTTTTTCTATTGTCTTCTACCTTTATACATATTGTCTTTTTCACAAGTTAACTCTGAGAAATTTTTCATATATATATATATATATATATATATATATATATATATATATATATATATATATATATAAAAATATATATATATACCAACCCTAAATTAGAACATCAGACAGCTCTTTCAAAAAGATTTTGGGAATTGAAGGAGAAAGGTCTGAACCCACAGATAGACTGGAAAATTATAGGTTCCACTCACACTCCTAATATTTTTAGAGATAGGTGTAACTTGTGTTTAGAAGAAAATAATAAAATACAATAATCAAAGCAAACTATTGATTCAAAGGAATGAATTAATTTTAAAATGTTGACTTAAAAACAAATTTAAATTTCCATAATATAGATTTTACTTTATTACCTTATAATTCTCTAACTCTTCAAATGGTTAATGTATAATTATTTCTAATTTCTATATTTCCATTTTTTCATCATATTAATTATCCCCTGTTCTAAAAACTCTCTTTCCTTTTATCAATTACATTTCTTTATCATATGTTTTTTTAATATAACTTTGTGTGGTTGCTTTTTTTAATACAACTTGTTTTTGATTTAACTTATTTTTAAAGTTAAAATTTTTTTTCTAATGTATAATTTATTTTATCTTATATTTTATTTTAAATATATTTTTAATCTTTAATAAAAAAGTTTTTTTTTAATTATAAATTTTAAAAAATATATTCATTCTTAAACTTAATATGAATTATCTAAATATGATATATTTTTATTTTTTAAATATGTCTTATTTTTAAGTATAATTTATCTTTGGAAGAGTATTTTTAAGTAGGAACTTGTATTTTTAAACCTAATCTTATCTATATAATTTTTTTTTATAAAACTCTCTTTTCGGTCCTCTTTTAGTTTCAAATTAACACTTCATTCTTCATATAACCTCAATTTAATGTCATAAGGTTAATATTCAGGTTTAATTTTATAAATCTTCTTCCTTTTAAAACTAATATCTTCAACCCTCCCCTGACCACTGTCTCATGCCTTTTGTCTGATTGAAACATTGAAATGGATAAATTCTGTATTAATTTTTTGATGGCTGTCACAGTTAAATTTCTAATTCCATCATGAACTCAGTCTATATGCTGGGGTTGAATAAAATTGATGTAGTTTTTGTCAGTTGAAATAGATCTATTCCCCCACCCTTATGAGCTAATTTTGGATTTTGTTGTGTAATACTATTTATTGGCTCTGTTATAATAAATACACTTGGATTATATACCAACAGATTTATTAATTATATATTATATATATATATATATATATATATATATATATATATATATATATATATATATTTGTTTGTTTTTGGGGGTTTTTTGAGCGATTCAACCCAAGCAAGGCGGAAAGCCACTAGCATGCAAGGGGTTACAGAGAATTGGAGTGAGACCAAATAGGAGCGATAGAGGAAAGGATGAAGAGAAGGATAGGGGATAGATCAGGGCATCTGGAGACGTTGATTGACATTACATTTGAATAGTTGGAGATTATAGCTATCAGCGAAACAGGAAGAGGTTCCACAGGCGAGAGGTGCAAGACATGAAGCTATTGGAGTAGGAGAGACAGCTACATTTAACAGTTTTGATAGTGAAATGGTGTGAGCAAGATGCCAGCCTAGTAGAACGCTTAAATTCATGAAGTCTGGGAACCAGCGAAAGCAGCTCATCGGAGCAATTAACATGAAAGTATTTGTAAAAAAGACAGAGGGATGTGATGGCACATCTGTGAGAGAGTGACTGCAGATGAGATGCCAGATCAGGGCCAATTACATTGCATATCCGTCTCTGGATCTTATCAAGAACCTTGAGACAAACAGAAGGGGCTCCAGACCATATATGGCAGCAATACTCCATGCAAGGGCGAATGGTTGATTTGTAGATTTGAAGGATCGGCTCTGGTGAGAAAAATTTCCTGGTAGAGCACAGGGAGCCAACTTTCCTTGCAGTGGACAAAGTTATTGACTCAATGTATTTGTACCATCTTAGGTCAGCAGTCAATGTGAGACTGAGTAGTCACAAAGAGGAGCTCCCGAGAAGTTGAGCGTCAGACATTATAATGGGGGGACAGGAATGGTTTTCTGTGGTGAGTAATAGAGAGCAGTTTTGTTTTTGAGGCGTTAAAGTTAACCAGACAATTCCTGCCCCAGTTCACAACCAATTGGAGGTCCTTTTTGAGATGAACGGCCAGGTTAGTTTTGTCAACGGCACTAGATTTGGTTTTGAGGCAGGAGTAAATTGTAGTATCATCCGCATAGATGCCTACTTGGGAATCTATGATGTCAGGAAGATCATTGATAAAGATAAGGAACAGAGTAGAGCTTAGGATGGAGCCTTGGGGAACACCTGTGTTCGTGGGATAGGAACTGGAGAAGAATCCATTGAGAACGACCTTCAATACACAGTTTGACAGGAATGATTATATTAAGTCAAACAATCAACCTGAAATTCCGTAATCCTGAAGCTTGCAAAGAAGGCCAGCATGGCAAACCCTATCATACGCTTTGGAGATACCTAGAGCCACAGCACAAACTTATCCGTTATTATGAAGGGCTTGGTAAACAATTTCAGTGATGGCCGTAAGCACATCAACTGTAGAACGGGCAAAGCGGAAACCATATTGCTTGTCTGAGAGCAGATCAAGGAATGTAAGGTGCTTAATCACTTCAAAGTTGATTAAAGCTTCGAAGACTTTGCGAAGAGGGGTAGGAGATTAATAGGACGGTAATTAAAGGGGTCAGAAGGGTCACCAGAGTTCTTAAAGACAGGAACAATGGATGAGGACTTCCAACAGTCTGGAAAACAAAATTCATTGAGGCAGTAGTTATATATATATGGAGAGGGCAGTGGGCAGTTCAGGCACACATTTCTTCAGGACAATTGCTGGTATCCTGTCTCCACCACTAGCCTTGTTGGGGTCTAAATTAGAGATAATGCCTAATACCGATGACGGGGTAATGTGCAGCTTGTTCAATAGAGCCTCAGTTCTAAGGGGGAAATCAATTGTGTGGATACACCAGAAGAGTTGAGCGTTGAATTGAGTGAGAATTTCCAAGAAGAATATTCAGCCTTGTAGGCAGAAGAGGTCAGAACCTCGAACTGGTTGAACAAAGAAGGTATAGAGGGTTTGCTATTGTTAAATATGCTCTTGCAGAGACGCCAATAATCCTTGGAGCCGAATTTGCAAGATGCAATGCGTTCTTTCATTCGAGCAGCAAATAGTGACTTTGCTTCATTATTTATGAAGTTTTTCTATTAATTATTATTATTATTATTATTATTATTATACTTTCTTCATCTGCATGGTTTTTCCCTTTCAACTGGTGATCTTGCATTATGGTTTGCCATCAAATCATAGGACCTCAGACGGAACATTTCCCAGAATATTTACAGTGTCAAGGCTTCTAGGTTTTATTCTGATTTTCTCAACATAGGAATTATAGTTCTTGTGATATAGATGCCAACACCCCAATAATAACTGAAGCAATAGTGGTCTGAATCTCTCACCATCTGCCAACTTCAATCTGGTGCTTGGTTTATTTCTTAAGATTACCAATTTCTTTAATTTTGTTATCATGTTCCCCAGGAACAACCACATTGATGAGAAGTCATTTTATTTTTAGGCACTGATATTTAGAGTACTTAAAACGATTACTTGGTGACTTATTTTAGTGCATCATTTTACTTATAATTATTGCCACATGATGCAAATAATAGTCAGTGCAATATTTAAAGAAATTAGCGGTAAATAATCAACAATAGCTTTTTATAGCCATCTGTGACTGATATGGTGATTTTCTTAGTTTAGATGTGGTACCCAGCTGAAAGTATGGAGTAGCTAGTGAGTATTGAACTTAGTATTCAGTCTTAAGTGGTCTAATAAGACAAGCTTGCTAACAATTACACCACATGGAAGTGCCCCATCAGTCACATATATTATTGTCAATTAAGACTGCTTATATATTGGCATAAGTAGCGAAGTAATCATTCTAAGTAACGTGATTAATCGAAATAAGTGCTGTGTAATTTATTGCATTATCATCATCATCATCATGATTATTATTATTATTAAAGCAAACACGTCTGTCTTTAGGAAGAGAAACAGAAATTGAAAAAGGAATTATCAAACATAAAGCTAAAATTAATTTTATCAAGAAACATTCATGAAAGAAAAGGGCAAAGGAATTTCTAGCGTTAAATAAAAAATAATTATTATTGATATTTTGTGTATATGCCATTATCAAAAAAAGACAAATGATTTCATGATACAAATATATATTTGTATTCCTTTGAATCTTGTATGTACAGCTAAGAAAGGGCCATATGGTCTGTGTAGAACACTGCCTCCATATAAGATCACTCAGTCCTACACCCTAGACAAGTCATTCCAGGGTCACTCCAGTGTCATCACCAAATGATTGAATTTTAACCATTAATATAGCATAGCCTTTATTTTTATCATATTTATATATATATATATATATATATATATTGATAATATTATGGTCAATATATATATATATATATATATATATATATATATATATTGATATTAGTGGTCAATATATATATATATATATATATATATATATATATTGATAATATTAGTGGTCAATATATATATATATATATATATATATAAATTCCCAAGAGGATAGAATCCAGGTAGAATTCAATGTCCAGAACATAGTAAGAATATAATATAAACGGCTCAAACATTAATATTCCATGGTTATAATTTATTACCTTTGAATCGTAATCAAACCCAATTCTTCAGACATGAAATGGATTGTGATTACGATTCCAATGTAATAAATTATAACCATGGAATATTAGTGTTTGATCCTTATATTATATTATATTATATATATATATATATATATATATATATATATATATATATATATATATATATATGAGATAACAATATATAAATTTTTACATATCAAGAACAATTTGGGGGAAAAGATGTATGACAGAGTGTAAGAAGGTTTTTGTGTAACACATTTCATCCTTCCAAGAATTCATCAGACTGAATTTATTTACATTGCCATGACTACACATGCACAAGAAATGCTGGAATTCTAAACAGCAAATTTCATTTAGATTTTTTTTGTTTTCTATTTGTTTCCATCACTTTTTTTATTAGATATACCACACTATGTTAATAGATCTGCCAGTTGTAAAATGTTGTAAATATTGTAAGAGTCTGGACACAAATTTACTGTGGATGATCTCATGAACAAGGCACTCTCTAAATCATTTTAATTTTGATTACTAATATAGCCTTACTGTAAAGACTGAATAAGTCTGGTGAGAAGACCCATCCTTGTCTTATACTCCTTTCTACTTTTGTGGACTTACTGAATTCCTTTTCTATCCATATGCAGGTAGCTTGTTCCTGGTGTAAGTTCTGGATTATTCTAACATCCTTTCCTATCACTACTGAGTTAAGAAATTTAGTTTTGTTAACTTATTAATTTAATTTCAGCAAAAAAGTAAAACATACTTATAAATGCTAGATTTTTTAACTGAAATTCACAAAATTCAAATCAATTGATTAAATTAAAAACTAATTATGATAATAGGATGAAATGATGTTGAAAGTTTTTCGAGCAGTCCTATATATTGTCAGTTCAAGAAGAATATGATAAATAAATGATGTAATGGAATAACCTGTTAACCCCATGAGTGACTACACTATAGGTAGTAAGTAACTATCTATAAGTATCTGTAAGTCAACAGACTACAGAAATTAGCTGCGACCTGGTCCAGCTAGACAGTTGAACTCTCTGCCTTTGGTCAGAGAGGAACCTGGATGAGGCTCAGCTGAAGGGCAGAGTCTTGTTCGGGGAGGTAGATTGCCCTGAACCCATTTATGCGGGTTAAAAAGGGAATATTTTTGGCCGAGCCTATGGGCTCAGAGAATCCATGTTAAACCAGCCATGTGCCACATGCAATCCTCGTGGGGGGTAGCTAAATATACTAGCTGGGATATGTTCCAACTAGACGGTCAAACTCTCTGCCTTTGGGCAGAGAGGAACCCGAATGAGGCTATGCCAAAGGGCAGAGTCTCGTTCGGGGAGGTAGACCAACCCAATCCCATTTATGCGGGTTCTACGGGGATTTTCTTTGGGGGGGGGGTGCTAGTAAATATTGACTAGCTGTGATCTGTTGAGTATGACTCAGACTTACATGAGAACTACCAACCTTCCAATAGTAGCACTCACTACTGGATTGACTTGCAACGACCTTGTACATAACTGTTACCTTTATTCTTATTGTACCGTTTTTTTTTACAATAAACTTTTACTTATTTTATCCACCTTGTTTTTCAATTATATTTTCCTATTAGCACAGAATATATTGAATTTTTCAAAGAGATTTAAAAGAAAATAGGACTATTTTAAAAATTGTTTTGAAAACCTCTATGAAACATCAGTTCCATATTTGCATTGCCTTCTGGTTTTTCTTTGACATCCAATATTTGAATAATTCACAGACTTTTATAATGTTAAAACTCCAAGAAAAAGAAGATCAGCTTGATTTGTTTGTATATTGAAAGTGGAACTTAAAATCAGGTCTTTGTGGGTGCCAGGGTCAGTGACACCATTTACATGTATACCCAGAGTTACCTATAACTTCTTTTTGTACCCTATTTGATATTCTTAGTCAAAATAGACCAAATTATCAGATTGAAAACATGAACTTAGTAGAAACCTACTGACCATTAGTAATTTTGATTAGTATTATTTTACATCTGAATTTTTAATTGTTTTTCATCCAAACTCCTCAGTTAATGATTGTTTGAAAATAATGTGACTAATGGCTGTAGATTGATGGTCTGAACATATTTTATCTACTATGTCCCCTTCAGAATGTGAGTGATTCATGGCTCTTCACAACGTCCTATCTTTTGTAGCTCTATATTTATTTTTTTACTATCCTTTCCAGTCCTTATTCTGTTATCCATTTACACAAGCTCATTAGATAATCGTCTGAACAGATATGATGAAAAGAATGTAAAGTAAAAATAAAAGAATTACTAGTCAAAAATTAATAATGGTTGACAATGCTTCATCGAATAAAAATTCATGATAATATTAATATTTGTTTATTAATGGTTATAGCCTGATTGTCTGAGCACTTGTTATAAAAAGAAACTAAAATTCAGATGAAAGAAATACTAGTCAAAAATTATTAATGGTTGAAAATGCTTCAACTAAAAAATAAATTCAAGATACTAATTGAATTCACTTTTGAATTATTGTCTAGATTGGTTTATATAATTATTAATTTATCACAAGGATTAGAAAAAACAACATTTGATTTCAACAAATAACTAACAAAGATATTTGTTTTAATATGCGTACACAATCTCAATCAAGATGGCAACAGGAAGTATTACTTTTGATTAATATTAAAATATTAAAGCATTTGATTGTTATTATCTTTAATAATAAATTTTTGATTATAATAAATGTTGAACTCCTATTAAAAGGCAAGATATGGGAAAAATTTGTTTTAAAAATACTAGAAGTCCTTGTTAAAACTTTAAATAAGTATTGAAATGGAATGATCTTGAAAAGTAATATTCATAGAGTTTGGAGGATTGAAAATTTATCACAATTTATGAACTTTAAACTGTTTGACTGTTAGTGATAAAAAGAAAAATAGCCGGTGATACCGAGTAACAGTTGGAAATGCTACAATAATCATGAATTAAATTTGAATTTGGCATGCAATGGAAAATATTATTGAAAAAAAACAAGATGTTAGTAAAAGTTTGTCTAATGAAGATTTCAAAAAAATGTTTTCTTCTGTGATTCAAAATCATATTTGATTTTTTTTTCATTGCTGTCAAAATAGGAAACAGACAATACTCTAAATTAAAGACTGGCAAGTCATTATTTGGAGTTTTTGAAAATATGTCACCAATTTGATAAAAACGTGGAAAACGTCCACACATAGCTGAGAGAAATAAAAATTTATTCAGTCAGTTGATTGAAATTTAATGGGATTTTTTTTTAAGGATAGTAGTATTATAAAATGGCTGCCTACAATAATAACAACAATGTCAACAACAACAACAACTAGTAATATTATTATAAGACATAAAGCCATAAAATCATGTCAAAAATCAAAGAGTTCACCAAGGGAAATAACCAGAGCAAACTCATATGCAATGGCTTCAACCAATTGTTTACTTTCTTTCATATCTGAAAATTAAAATTATATTAAAAAAGAGAAAATAAAATAAAAAAAAAAAAAACTTTTTTTTTTCAATTTTATCAAAATGGGATTTTAGTATAGAGATGATTCCTGACACACAAAAACAAAGACTTAATTTATTCATACAGACTTGTACTCACACATGTACCTAGAGAATGATACCAACAGTAATAATGTATTATTCCTGGTCTGCCCTATAAATGGCTCTTTAAATGCCCTATATCCAAACTTTTATCCCTTTTGTATCACTTTTCTTACAACATGCACCAAGTGATATTCAACAGACGTTTCGATACCCAGGACATCATATATCCATACATACCATTATATTTTTATAATTTTATCTATTAATAGGGAGAGGTTGATTTGGGAATTTGTACTAGATGCTTTTGTAAGAGATTCAAGCATTAAAAAAAAATTCTAGTACAATCAAAAATTAATCTCTCCTCACCAATCGACTAAATTATAAAAATGTTCCAACTCATTACAAACAAATGTTATTTCACTTTTGACAATGATTTTTTATACACACCAATATATACATATATATATATATATATATATATATATATATATATATATATATATATATTAGAACATTGCCATATTCAGCAACTAGTAGACTAGCCCTGCTTTTAATCAACAAAATAACAAGGTTAGCCACCTTAGGTTATAAAGGGCAATCAGATTCCTTAAATTTATATTGTATTTAATTGTACCAGGTTGGTCATAAAAGTCCTGATTCACTCAGGAAGCAGAAAGAAAACAACAAAATTTTATGGAGCAGCCATAACATTACGTTAGGTTAGCCAGAACATCATTACTCATTTGACTACTAGCCTCCGATGAGAAGTGTGTGTACTTGGTTCATAACAGTTGAAATAGGAAACAGGTTCTGTAAGTTGAACAACCAGCATCCATTCCACAACAAAATCAGTTTCATAAAGTCATGATTTCTCTCTGGTGGAATTCCCAAAGGGTACTACATTTCAAACTTGTTCAACACAGTCTCACCGTCAACACTAAACTGTATTGCCAGCAGCTAGACCCCATGTACAACAACCTAAAGAAGAAGCATCCTTGGCACACCTCCTCTGCAACCAGTGATTCAACACTTTTGATGAAGTGAAGACAGCTTGTTTACAGTTTTTTTTATTTAAAGCCAGCAGACTGGCATCTGGGACAGATTTGGATACTGGCTGATCACTGGCAGATCATCATCAAGAATGTTGAACTTTATTTTGAAGAATAAATGTTGGTTTTGCTCCAAAAAATTTTGTTGTTTTCTTTCCACTAAGAAGTTTCTGGCCAACCTAATATTTTAGATAAGCAAAGGCTTCTGAAAAGGATTGTACAATAGACCCTGTTACCAGAAATAATCATATTTTTGTCAAATTCTTTTCCATATTACTACAGATTAAGCACTACATATATTATAAATAAAAAAAAGGAAAGAAAAATTTATTAAAGTTAATGAGGATTCAGTTTGCTATATAAATTCATTGTAAACTAACCCCCCTATGGAAGCCAAAACAAATATAGTCATTCATGACACATTGTATTGTTCTATGACACATGATCAGTAGTCAACTTCCGCCTGTTTCTTACTTTACTCTAAACTTTATTTCTCTTCTACTCAACATATGCAAATAGGTACATTCCTGTTTACCAATTTCTTTAAATTGTAAATAATTTTTTTTTTTTAATTCATAATTTGGAATTCTTGTTTCATATATTATGTTTAATTAAGCATTCCAAATTATAAATTAAAAAAATCTTTATTTTCTTATATTTTAAGAAAACATGTTCTATGGCTATATTTGTTTTTGATTTGCATAGTGGGGATCAGTTTATAATATATTTACATTGTAAATGGGACCCCACCCCACACTTAACTTTTATAAAATTTAATAAGAGAATTTTCTTTTGATATTTCTAACCTTGAATGTTTAATCTATAGTAATACAAGAAGAAAAAAATTTTAAAAAAAAAGGAAAAAAAAGATCATTCCTGGTCATATTGTAAAACTCTACCAAGAGTAGAAATTCATCAGTGGAAATGGAAACACCAGCCCAGAATGGTAAACCTGAGAGGTATCATGTTGAACAAGTATTTACTTATTGGATTAATATGATCTAATTTTAACCCAATAGGTGCTGGAATATTGGTAGTGTTCCTTTAGTTACATAGATGCATACATATAAGTGAGGTGTGTATATGAATGTAGGTCCATAATTAATGCACATTCATGCATGAAGATATATTTCATGTGCCCAATTAAAAATATATTTATATGTGTCTATATGTTCTTATGAAAATTAATCTGTGAATGTGGAAAAACATATTTTTGAATATATACACACACACACACACACACACACACACACACACACACATATATATATATATATATATATATATATATATATAATACTAAAATCATAAAAATACATTTGGTTATAATTTATTTCATGAATATACAAATATTCATCTCTTCAGACCAAAGTTTTTAATAAGACTTTATTAAAAAACTTCAGTCAGAAGAGATGAATATTTGTATATTCATGAAATAAATATAACCAAATGTATTTTTAAGGGTATCATGCTAATTATATATATATGTGTGTGTGTCTGTATATGTATATATATGTGTGTATACATATATATATATATATATATATATATATGTATATATATATATATATATATATATATATATATATATATATATATATATATATATATATATATATATATATATATATGTATATATATATTTTTCCTTTTCTTTTTTCTTTTTTACTCTCCCTTTCCCTTTCATCTGGATAAATTGACTCCATTTATTAAAAACACTTTGGTCTGAAGAGATGAATATTTGTGTATTCATGAAATAAATTATAAGGAAAATGGATTTTTAAGGATCGTCTGTACTCATTATTATTATATTGCACTGTTAATTAAAACATTGAGCTCTCTTTGGGTTCATATCCTTCTTGGAATTATCCTACTAATTATCAACTGATATTATATATATATATATATATATATATATATATATATATTAAATAAAAACAGACCACTTTAAAGTTCCATGTAATAAATTATTTCACCACAGCCCTTTTAAAGGACTGCGGATCATCAGACTTTACTTCCAAAACCCAAAATATATATATATATAAAATCAATATTTTTAGTTTCATAATTTGAAAGTAAATTTAATTTTCAGTGAGCATTTATAATGAGTAGAAAAGATTCAATTAAAATTGTTGGATATTTTTCAGTGTGCATCACTGAACATTTTATCAATTTGGCCGACAGAAGAATACAGACTCATGCACACAGAAATATAACAAAAATGCAGATACTGATGCATCCAAAGGAAGATAAATTTATGAATTATAAAGATTTTGTTTTCTGAAAGTCTATATTCTAAATATTCCTTTTGATTTATGTCTATATCTATTTTTTCAGTGGGTATGCAATATATGTATCATGATAAATTTAGAAACTTCCAAATCATTTCACTTAGAAAGATTCTAGCAGTCATAATCTTGTTTAAAAAATTATTTATTTCTGCTTGTATCTAAAATATGGATTGAGTGATTTATTTATATTTGTCTATATTTCTGAGATGAGGTATTATGTACATTATTTACATTATTCGGACTATTGTCCTCATCTTAAATGTCATATATTTATCTGGCGTTTCAACTGTTATGCGCTCCGGCCGTCTTCAGGTGGTTTGAATGTCGAACTAAACCCTTTATTTTGCTCACTGGGGTAGACTGTTCTAGTTCCATGTGCCATGTTTGATGGATGTCAGTTATCAGTTATCTCCTGTTAATTTCCCTCTGAAAGTTCTCCACTGCCTTAACCGGGTATTGAACTCACACTCTTTGGGTCACTGGATCTAACCAACACCTTTATCCACTGTGCCATGTGTCCTCAACATATGCCATATGTCTGGCAACAGGACTCTGCACCATGTTACACAAGCTGGAGAACCCAAACAATTTCTGCAACCACATCACCCCTTACATCTGGCCATATAACTCTCCAGACTGCAACCCCCTTAATTATTATGTGTGGGGTGCAGTTGAGTGAGAGACCAACAAAACTTCTTGTAACATCAAAGATGAACTGAAGGCAAGGATTATGGCAGCATTCACAAAACAAGGAGACTGTCTATAGGAGATGCAGGAGATTCTGAAGTTATCTGGAGGCTGTGCTTGAAGCCAATGTCGATTTTATTGAATAAGTTTACTCTTTAGTATATCAAGATATTTTTGTGTAATTTTGGTAAATATATCTGTTAACACGAGATGTCAGTGTTATTTTCATTTTTATGTAATTTTGACCACAATTTATCCATCACACCCTGTATATCTGTTAACATGAGATATCAGTGACATTTTCATATTTGTATTATTTAGATGACAATTTATCCATCGCACCCTGTATATCTGTTAAAATGAGATATCAGTGTCATTTTTGTGTAATTTAGATGACAATTTATCCATCGCACCCTGTATATGTATGTGTGTGTGTGCGTATACATATATAGGTATGTGTGTGTTTAAATACTTAACTGTTATTTAACTGTTTATTAGCGTGTATACATCCTGATGGTATGATAATGTATGTGTTTATAATATCTATCTTACAACATACACATATCCATGAATATGTATATGCAGTTGTAAATACATATAAATATATTTATATATGCACATATGTGTTGAATTTGTTAGTTGACATGCATGATGAAATACTCTTACACTTTTATGCAAATGTATGCCACATTTACGCATGATTCTTTTAATTACAACAACAAATATTTTCTGAACTTCATATACAAGAGGGGGTAAAAAAAACAACAACAAATGCAAAAATTAAATAAAAATAACATTAGCAATTGAAACCATTTTGCTGCAAAAAAATGAACATTTTTTTTTTAATATTGCACCAAACAATGGAACCATATTGTTTACCACGGACTGTTACTGGCATCAGATATTAAAATTATTTTC
>CAHIKZ030000685.1:1270000-1272500 GCA_903632075.3 Acanthosepion pharaonis | reverse complement strand
TCGTTTTTCACAATGTTTTAGCCACATATTCTCCAGCCTTCATTGGGTAACTGTTGTCTTCTAGAACACACTGTCAAATCTTATTGTGACAGTGAGCATGCACTTTTCTCATACATGTCACATCTAGATTTTAATTTCTGTGTTTTGGGAATTGTTTTCCCTATAAACCTCCAGAAATAGCAGATAATGAACTTGAAATACTATGGATATGGTAGCACATATGAAATTCAAGCAGCAGTTGCAAAGCTAGCTTTGAAGTCAGAAAGATACAGCTGCAGGAATACCGAGGAAAGGAAATGGTAGACGTTGTGTGCAGATGCACATGTGCTGCCAAAATAGGAAGTGATAACATTCAAGAGCGCAACAGATATGCAAGGAAGACTAAAAGGTAGACAGCCAAAATGCTGCAGAAAAAAAAACAAATGCAAGAAAATAAACAAAAGAAAAACACATGAAATGATTTGTTTTTTTTACAATAGGTGAAACTGAAATCCAGTGGCAGGTCCATTATATGAAGACATCACTGAAAATTACACTATATGCTAAACAGTTGCACTTCAAGAAGTGCTAGTAACATGTCAACAACATGTCAACTGCATGTCAACTGCATGTCAACAACATATCAACAGCATGTCAATTGCATGCCAACAACATGTCAACAGCATGTCAACTACATGCCAACTACATGTCAACCACATGCCAGCAACATGTCAACAAGTCAACTGCATGCCAGCAACATGTCAACAGTATGTCAACAACATGTCAACCAGCTGTAGTAGATCAGACATGCTATCAGAAGTAGATGATAATTGAGTGATATAATGTGAAATCAATTACAAAAGCCTAATCTTCACATGAAACAGTCTCAAGTATTCTACGTTCATGTGGTAGGCTAGATTGAAAGTGCCCTTGTTATCATGTCCCCATTTAATTTATAAAGGAAAGAATATTTTTAAGCAACAAATTTGTCATGTTGCTTTATTTGATATTTAAATTTTAAAAAGTTTTTCTCTTATTTTTAACTCTGGGAAAAATATCTTGATTCCTGAAGTTAAAAAAAAAACAGAAAAATCATTGGATTTTACCTGTTTTATAGATATTTTTTACCTGTTTTCTCCTGAGATACTGACACAAATGGAATTTAATCAATTTTGCTAAATTATAAATAAAAACTGGACTTTAAAAAGATCTCACTGTTTCTTGAAAAAAAAAATCAATTTTCTAAGATATTTTTCTGTTGTTATAATTTAAGATGACTTCATTGCCAACAGAAACGACTTTACTAATGGGAAAAAAATTTTTTTTTGTATACTGACTGTGCAGTTTTCAATGATTTAAACACAACTTACAGGGAATGAGTTGCTTTAAAATGAAAGCTTTTAAAAAGATGATTTCTAGCTAAAATTTATTGATACTTTTCTCTTACTCTACTTACTGTTTGTATGTGCATTTGTGTGTAAACATTTAAAATATGACAAGCTTTGATTAAAGAAACATAAAAATGTTGAATGTTATCAAACAAGGGTAGGTTGAGAACTGAAGACTGGTGCCCCACCACCTGTGGTTCGTCCAGTAGGATAGTTCAAGGAAGCCGGTTGTGAGGTATTTATATATTCTGGACAGTCAGATATCGGAAGCATGCTTGAGTTCTTCCCGACCAAGTTCCGGTTTTTATCTGCCCATACTTGTAGTTTTGTTGGCGATGCACATGAATTGTGAAAGAGAAAATTGTTGGCATTTTGGTCATCTATTGAGCTGTTGTTTAGCCAGACAATGTCATTGGACAAAGAATTGTTCCTCACAGGAATCGGTGCCGATGTCTGCTTGCTAAGTTTTCGCTGTTTTGTTTCATTTTGGAGTTGGTTCAGCAATGTACATGACATGCTGACTTGAGGGGTGATATAATTGATATCTTTGTTGGTTTCATCATCACTATCCTCATCAACAGAGGAGTCAGTGCTGCAGGTAGCCAATTGCGCATAGTGTAACCCTTGGAAGTTTCGCCGAGCTGCCCCACCTGAGCCCTTCACTTTGCCATTCAGATCACTGAAGCCATTATTGTTCTTTTTGGTATTTGTGGGACTTTTCTCTGTAGGGGATTTGCGTAGACTTGAAGTAGAGCTTGTTTTCGGTCGTGCACCTCGAACAGACTGCTTTTCAGACATTGGGGAAGATGTGTGGCTATCTGATATCAGTTCCAAATATTTTGGGGTCTCAATTTTTGATGGTTCCAAGTACCCAGATGCATTTGTTGACTCTGGTTCATCTGCTAGGAGAGGGGTAGGATCATCTCCAGAAGTGAATTCTTGGTCAATAGATGATGATTTGTGCTCATTTCTATTCCTGTTCAGCCCCTGAAAAAAAGAAAACAAATATAGATGTTAATATCATTAGTGAAAAAAATATCAGAATTCATTAATTACCATTGCTACACTTCTTAAACACCCTTACAGTGGGCCAGGAAGCTTCACCAGAGAGGTTTATTCCTGGTGCCATAATG
>CAHIKZ030000685.1:1242500-1265000 GCA_903632075.3 Acanthosepion pharaonis | reverse complement strand
AAATAGCATGAAACACAGGGTTACAAACTCACATCAATCTAACTAAATATATTAGCTGTATCACTGATATTGAGCACTTTCCAATAAGTACTGTGTATATAGAATATATAAATAATATATGTAAAAAATTATATATATATATATATATATATATATATATATATATATATATATATATATATACAGTGTAACGGATATAAGAGACCCGGATATAAGAGATTTTCTCTGGTCCTAAATTAGAGCCTGTGTTAATGTATATAAAATAGACCAAACCCGGATATAAGAGAAACCCGGATATAAGAGACTTCTTCTCCGGTCCCGACAACTCTCATATATCTGGGTTACACTGTATATATATATATATATATATATACACATTTTACATACACACACACACACACACACACACACACACATATATATATATATATATATATATATATATATATATATATATACAGTTATACTTATATTGTATATATATATATATATATATTTTTTATTTGGTATCACCCCCCTTAAGCAAGTTAGTAAAGCCACTAAAATGCAAGTTGTTAAAGGGTGTGAAAGAATTAGGAACAGAAACATTAAAAAGCAGGGAGAGAAGAAAAGATTAATCAGGGGGGACAGTAAATAGTGATTGACATTGCATTTAAATTTTGACTGTAAAGCATGGAGCCAGAAAAGAGTTCCACAAATGAGAAATGTGAGAAAAGAAATTATTAGCAAATAATTTATGGCTACATCTAGCTAGTTCAACGGTAAAATGATGAGATCTTGATGCCAGTTTAGTACAGAGCTTAAATTAATAGAGTCTAGGTACCATAGAGAAGGAATCATCCAAACAATTACTATGAACATATTTATAAAAAAAAGGCATAGAAGGGCAGTAGGCAAGTGACTGAAGCCAAGCTGCCAGATCAGGACCAATAATATTTGTTGTTTTGTTCTGTTTGTGTTCAAGGACATTTGACTTTCTCAGTCATTATCAAGAACTGGATTTTGTCAGTGTGATAAACAAGCTATATCCAGGCCTATTTTTTGAGATTTCGCCTACAAAATCTTATTCAAAAACTGTAAAAATACAATAAAAAATAAGCAAACAGACTTTGTTGGTTGAATTAAAAAAAATCTTATGTGCATGAACTCAGACATGATTATTAGTTAATTTTTCTTTCAAAACAAGAAAAAATACATAACTTCTCCCTTCTATAGGAGTCATACTTGAGAGCTTGCTAAATTTACAAATTATTAATGCTGTGGCCCTTATGTATGGTCTTGTACTATACTAAGTGTACCAGTTATGTATAATTAGTACTTTTCAGGAAATTAAATAGCAAAAAAATACTATCTGTCTATATTTTTGAGATGAGGTATTATGTACACTATTTATATTATTTGGACTATTGTCCTCATCTTTGTCACCATATTTATTACAACGTTTTTGCTTTTGTATGCTTCAGCCTTCTTCAGGTGCTTGGAATGTCGAACTGAAGCCTTTATTTCGTTCACTGAAACATTAGGTTCATAATACCTAGAAATTCATACACAAATGTCCTCAAGTACACATGGCACAGTGGATAAAGGCATTAGTTAGATCCAGTGACGGGACCCAAAGATTGTGAGTTCAATACCTGGTTAAGGCAGTGGAGAACTTGGAGAGGGGAATTAACAGGAGATAACTGATAACTGACATCCATTAGACATGGCATGTGGAACTAGAACAGTTTACCCCAGTGAGCGAAATAAAGAGTTCAGTTCAACATTCCAAGAAGGCCTGAGCATACAATGTCTGAAATGTTGTAATAAATATGGCGACAAAGAAGAGGACAATAGTCTGAATAATGTAAATAGCATAAAAAAAATACTAGATAAAATCACCATTTTTATCAGTGTTTATACAGAACGTCTTTGTGATATCAAAATCTGTTCAGTATAAAAGCCACCTTTTCAATATAAAGACTGTTGGTTGTTCTCTTTCAGAGAAAATAAAAACATATTTTGAAGTTTAATCATGATCAGGAATTCCTTAAGTTCATAAGGGCATGACATTTACTGCAGATGTAACAGCAGTGGATGTGTTTAGAGCAAGACAACCTGACAGATCCCATCCCTCTTCAACTTGGTTTTGAGTTTTCCTCTACCTAGACTGGTTGCAAGAGGACCTAGTCTGCCCTGTTATTAAATACATAATTAGAGGAAGACGAGTTCATGCCTTTTCCAAAGACATTAGTGCAAAATGAATAAAACAATAATATCCAATCCATTTTTTAAGGTTAATGGTTGGTTGTTCATTTTCACATATGCCTGTCTCATAGAATGGTTATCTTATCCCTGTTTCAGACACCTGCTCAGGCACATTTGTGTTTCTTCAACCAACATCCACAGAACTAACATGTGGTTTATACTGCAACTATGCTGAGTGGACCATAGTTATAGTTTCTGGGAGAGAATGAATAATCTGGTGGGATCAACTGTTTTGAACAAGGCCAGGATGCTCCAAACCTTGGACACAATGACTTGTGATTTCATACTAGCACAAACATCAACATATTCCAAACAGTTCTGTTGACACAATTTCACTCACACGTTTTGGGTCTGGGCTGCACTTTTGGAATTAAAATTTGTTCGCAATGTCACCAAATTTTATATGATAAAAATACATTTAAAAATAGAGAGAGGGTCAAAGGGAGATAACTGCGGATTTGATATCAGAAGATTATCATTGATAACTTTCTCCTCCAATTTGCAGACCCTTGATAACTTTCTCCTCCAATTTGCAGACTATATTCTTAATACTTGATAGAATCCAAAAATATCACAATGATAAAATCAGCCAATAATTATTTAAAACTATTTGTACTGGAACTCATGCATATAATTACAAGTAATCCATGATAATATTTTAAATTTTGAAATTGTATTTATTTTTGGCATATGAATTTTTTGAAACTGTTTCTAAATCTTTGATTGTCCTTCAATCATTCTGCCTCACCTGCTATTCTCTTCTGTTGCATCTATGAGGTGAACTACACTATTTGGAAACTGCTGTCCTAGTCCAATATTCTTGAAAATTCACCCCATGACAGTATTTGATATATGTAACCCCTAACACACACACACATACACACTATTCACATTACAGGTGCATATACTAGTAGACTATTACATCTTGGTAAAACTTAACTGACCAAATATGCCGAATTTGCATATGAGATTTATGAAATATTTTTAATCCATTTTTGGCACAAGTATGGTACAAGGTTAAATCTACAAGGTACCTAGTAAGGGGTAAACTCACAAAGATTTATTATGTTCATAAGCTTAGTATCACTCTAAAGCAGGCACTCGAGATATGTAAAAAATAGGTAATTTGAAAACTTGATTTGTTGCTATATCTGATTGTATTTAGTAATCTATATGTTAATGATGTAATTTCTGTATGTTTCTCTTTTTCTACTTTAATATAGCAAAAGCAGCACATCATAATACAAATTTTGTTAGTGTAATACCATTAAACTAATTTAACTTGAAGAATATACCAATAAGTATGGTCAGGCCACCAATTTCAGAGGTATTTTTAATAAAGTATTAATTGGCAAAAAAGTCTATCCAAGAGAGATAACTCTAAATCTATTAACTTCTAATTACAGAGTCCCTGGGTTTTCTTAATAAGAAAATAAGCGGAATAAGCAGAGAAGAATCCTCAGCTTATTTGAACTCCTGTCAGCTCTAGAGGCATACCAATGATAATACTTTAATAAAGATTAATACCAATAATTAAACTTAGAGTTAATAAATTTAAAAAATCATAATATATTATATATATATATATATATATATATATATATGTGTGTGTGTGTGTGTGTGTGTGTGTGTGTAATTCAGGGATTTGGCACTAAACAGTGCCATTTAGATGAGTATTGATAAGTTTTTGTTAGATCACGTCATATCACAAGTCCTGTAACCAATTATGGTTGAAAAGGCAACACATGTAGTGCAGCCATAGTAGCAATGGGTGTGTCTAGGGCAAGATAACCTGACAGAGCCCATCCTTCTTCAGGTTGTGTTTGAATGCAGAGTTTTTCCTTCTTATAGACTAGTTGTCTCCCAAAGATAGAGAGCTTAGTCTGTTCTACTATTTAACTCCTAACTGGGGGGAGAAGAAATGTAATTTAACATGCCAGTCCCAATTTTCACCCTAATAACCATTACACTATGCACACATCCTATTTTTATTTGGCATGTCAATATAGTGTAATGGTTAACAAACTTGTCTTGCTAGATCATTATGACAGAATAGTGAGTTCAATCTTCACTGGAGACCCCATGCTTTCAGCCTTCTACTACATCTAAGCTAGACTTAGAAGACCACCATACTATTTTTATTTGATCAATTGATAAAAAATATTACTTCAATACTTGATGTATTTAATAATAATGTACTTAATATTCTTTGGTCTGCAAATCATTTATACCTAAATTACAATTGTTTTCAAAATATATAAAGCACCATCACAAAAACATATTTTAAATTTGGTAAGGAACATTTCGGAAAAAAACAAATAATATTCAACTGATGATTTATCAATACCAGCACTTCTTAAACCATGGATGGCAACCCCAAATGGGATCACGAAGCAAAATGCTTGGTTCGTGAAAATTAAATTCAAACACTTGAATTTCTGTTTGTTATTTCATAAACACAATATTTAACATGATGCACCATGCAAGCACTGTGGCAATAAAATGCGCATGTGGTGCCATTGTGACTAGTGCAGTAACAACATATGTATTTTCAGTGTAGTTGGTTAATACTTAGGTTCACAAAAAATCTTATAATGAAAAATGGTGTCATGAATGAAAAATGTTTAAGAAGCGCTGATCTATACTGTTTTTTGGGGCTCTTTTTAGAATAATTCCACCCCAAGTGATAAAACAAGATACTAGGGGTTACTGAGAGTGAAAGAGAAAGTGAAGACTTTAGTGAAGAGAAAAGACAATAAAAGAACAGGCACTGGAATTGTCATATAGGACATAAATGAATAGAATCGTTCAGTTATGTAAATAAGCAGAGTTAAGAAGAGTTGAGGAGAGTTAGCATTAGGTCCATTGCTAAGTATACCTTTGTATAATAAACCTTCTATTTTTATTACTTACCTATGAGTTTGTCTTCCTTATTTATTTCTCTCTGTTATCTCAAAAACATGAGATACAACAGGAATATATGGCGATTGATGTTGCCTTTAAATTTTAAATTAAATTTAAAATTTTAAACTTATGGTTACAGCAAGCTATTTCAACATTAAAGTGATGAGATCTATTTGCCAATCTAGTAGTACGCTTAAATTCATACAGTCAAGATATGAAGGAGGAGAGCTCATTAGAACAATTGCCATGAAAATATTTAGAGAAAAGGCAGAGGGAAGCCACATCACAGCAGATGGGGAAAGTGACTGAAGTCGAGATGCCAAGTCAAGACCAATAACATTGCAAACACTTCTTTGAATTTTGTCAAGTATCTCGACATATATAGCAGGAACACTAGACCACATATGCCAGCAATATTCAATGCACAGACAAATGATAGATTTATAAATGTGCAAGATGGATTCTGATGAGAAAAATTGTCTGACATGACACAGTGAAACAACTTTCTTAGGTATCAACCTAACAATTGATTCAATATAATCAATCCACTTCATATTAGTGGTAAATGCAACTTCAAGAAGGTGCAGTGAGTTACTCTCCTGGAGGTTAGCATCAGCCATGTTGATGGCAGGCAGTAAAATGTTCTCTGTGGTGATTAAATAAAAGCAGTTTTGCTTTGGAGCCATTTAAATTTAGAAGCCATCTCTAGCCCTACTTAACTAATTGGACGTCCTTTTTGAAAGTAGTTGCCAATTTTACTTTGTCAGACTTGCTACTAAGACAAGAGTAAGTCAAAAGTAGTCTTGGTTTGAAAATGGATAATGGAATATAGTTTTGGGGGTTATTTTCATCTTCAAGACCAGCAGTTATGGCTCTCCACTGATTCCTTTTTTCTACCTGAGAATTACTAAGATTTAGGAAAACAGAAGATGGTGACCCTCATTGCATTTAAATTCTATGTGACAAAAAAGCAATAAATCAGGAGGGAGTGCCACAGGCAAGAAGTGTGAGAAATTATTAAAATAGAACAGATGGTTGCATCTAACTAGTTCAACCATAAAACGGTGAAACCTAGTTGCCAGTTTAGTAGCCATTCATGCAATTAAGGCACCAAGGAGGAAAGCTCATCAAAACAATTGCTATGAAAATATTTCTAGAAAAGACAGAGGGCAGCCACATCATATCAGTGAGTAAGTGACCAAAGTTGAGATGCCAGCAGGATGAATTACATTACAGACACTTCTTTGAATCTCACCATATATAGCAGGAACACTAGACCAGATATTGCTGCAATTTTCAATGCATGGTCAAATGATAGATTTATAAATGTGCAAGTTGGATTCTGATGAGAAAAATTGTCTGATACGACACAGTGAACCAACTTTCCTAGCAGTAGACCTAGCAATTGATTCAATATAATCACTACACTTCATTTTAGTGGAAAACATGACACCAAGAAAGAGCAATGAGTTACTCTCCTGAAGGTTAGCATCAGCCATGATGATGGCAGGCAGAAAGGGTTCTCTATGATATTATAGATTTTTTTTTATGCTTGAACATTATTTGTAAACATGTGTATGATTGTTATCATTGAAGAAAGTGGAATTAGGGAAATTCACTTTCACACAAATGATCTTGGGCAAAGTATTAATCTATCCTAACTCACCCAGCTATGGGTTAAATTGCAGGGTAGTCTGGACTCTCTCAGCTTGGGTGGTAGGTAGTTTAGGAGAAGGAAAACTTTGAATTCCAAAAGATAGAGAATGAAACAGAAAACCACTCCACTATCTTTCCCAAGAAATTATGATAATTCATAGATAATAAAGAAAAAGTATCTACAAAGAGCCTCCACCTGGAAGGAACATGAAATTTAAAAATTTTAACATTGTTTAGATTTGTAATTATAATTTAATTATATATATTTAAATCTGGGGCCATCAGGGGACTTATGAAGCAAACTGGAGTTTATTTTTAATATTTTAACATTATTTTGATTTGTAATCATAATTTAATCGTTTATAATTGTATACATTTCATTCTGGGATCATCAAGAGATTAATATGACATTTAATTATTAGTCTCCTCTGGGATATATGATGTCAGGTGATTCTTAGAATGCTTCGAAATCTGTTAACTTCGAAAAATGCCTTTATTTATTTATTTCAAAAAAGATTTTTAACATACTTCTTAAAAATGAAAATCACAAGATTTCAAGTGAAAATAAAAATACATTTCTCCTTATCCAGGTAAAAGAAAAAAAATATCTAAATTTAACAATCTTATGTAAGGCACAAGAAGATAACCTTCTTATAATCTCCCAAAAATTATCAAAGTGAATTGATAAAAATATGGCCATCTCTTTGATTTTTGGTATCTCTAGTCATTCTAATTTTTGGTTACTAATGCTGAGAATTACAATGACTACTACATTCATTTTTTGACAGCCCTTTACTCTAAAGTTTATTTCATGTACACATCTAATGACTATCTATGACTGTATTATATTAGTATTATATATTAGGGCATATCAAAAATATTTTTGTTATTTACAGCCCTTTATTCCAAAGCTGTTGTAACCTAGAAAAGGTTACTGAATAAGGAATAACCAAAACGGAGGTTTGAAATTGATATGGTAATCTTTATAACATCAACAAAATACAATACTCGCCAGTGGCATGAAGTAGGTAAACCACTTCTAGTGGTAGACTAATTAAACACCATATTACCCCCACTTACAATAATGTCCAATGTATTTATTATTATTATTTATACCCATTAGTGTTCATAGGTATGCTATATAACAAAAGCATATTCCATATACACCCTATATAAATTTAAAGGCAATCTATGATACTATTATATTATTATTATTATATATTAGAGTGCATTTAATAAGGAACAAGCGGGAATTCTTTATAATTTTGACATGTTTCTCTATTTATTTAGCTTCATCATAAATTTTTTAGGCTGGAATGATCAGAGTTATATTTCTGTCTTTTAAATCTATGTTATTTTGTTTCCATAAATGTCACATGTTTATCTTATGGCTTTAGTGTTTATGTTTGTATTAGTTTTAAATTTTTGTTTTCTTTTCAAATTAAGGTGTATCAAAGGTATTTTCATTTCTTACTGACCTTTACTCGAGCTCATTTCATGAACACATGAAAAGTGTGAATGAAGTGAAAGATGACTTTCAGAAACTAAGCAAATTACTTAGAAATAGGAAAATGTCCCAAGAAACAAAGAAAAGTGCAGAACTGTTATGTAATATCTAATCTTCAATATGACAATCTCCTCATAGAGGAAGAAGAGACTTGGTGCGACAACAAATGATGAGAATACCATTGACAGAACATGTGAATAATGAGGAAGTTTTAAAGGTAACATAAATTATAAGGAAATTGGTGCTAACTATCAGAAAGCTGAAATTTCTGTGACATATAATGAGGAAAGAAGACTTGAAGAATTCAACACTCACATAGCATAATGAAGGCCAAAGAAACAGAGAAAACAGTGAACTGTTGGAACTTCTCGGTAACTTTGACATATTTGGGAAGGACATTAGAATAATCCAGAACATATACTACAAGCAAACCACCTGCATATGGATAGAGAATGAATTCAGTAAATATATAAAAATAGAAAGGGGTGTAAGACAAGGATGTTCCTTCTAACCAGACTTATTTAACCTTTACAGTGAGGGGATTCGAAGAGAATTAGAAATCCTATCAGGATTCATTATTGGCAGACACAAACCTAAGATATGCAGATGACACAATGTTGATAGCAGACATAGAAAGGAAACTACAAAAATTCCTACAGAATGTAATGAAGAAAAACAAGATGAAAGGACTAAATGTCAGTTGTAAGAAGACGGAATACATGGTTATTAGGAAATGGAAGAGCCCAACATGCAAATTACAAATTGGTGATACCAAAATCAAATTAGTAGAACAATTTAAATATCTGGGAAGTGTTTTAACAGAGGATGGAAAGTGCAACACTGAAGTCTGAAGGTGCATTTGAATAACAAAAGCTGAAATACAAAAGCTAAGCAAAGTATTAAGAAATAGGAAAATTTCATTAGAAACAAAGTAAAGATTACTGAGCAGTTATGTAATATCAGTCCTCCTATATGACAGTAAATGCTGGACAATCTCCTCAAAGATGAAGAAGAGACTCAAAGTAACAGAAATGTGTTTCTACAGAATGATGCTGAGAATTCCAAGAACTGAACAATGACAAAGTTTTAGATAAAATAGAAACAAAAAGGATACTTGTATTTAATACCAGAAAGAGACAGTTGAAATTTCTAGTGCACATAATGAGGAAAGAGGGCTTGGAAAATTTAATACTCACAGGACATTTTGAAGGCAAGCAAGACAGAAGAAAACAATGCATAGCCTACCTAGAGAGTTTGAGTAAATGGATGGTACAACAAGGTTTAGGAGAGAGAACAAAAAGACAAAATTTATTAAGAGCTACAAAGGACAGAAATTGTAGAGAGTCATGATTGTCAATGTCCTGAAGGGACATGGCACATTAGAAGAAGTAGAAATAGATGGCAGAACAAAGATCACAAAAATAAAGAGGATTAGTATTAAAGTAATTGTTATTTAGAGTAACAAAAGTCAGGAAGTTGTGGAGAGCCATAATCACAATATTCAGAAAAAAAAAACAGAGTATAAAAGAAGAAATACAAAATTTTACTACTTTTAATGAATAATAATTCTCTAACTATATTTCTTTAAATTTATTTTATTTCATTTATGGTTTGTTGCAAAAAGAACATATCATCATGTATAAGTATTTAAGATAGTCTGGTACAAGGTCACACGTATGACGCACTTAGTGAGGATCAGGATTACATCAATAATAATTGTCCTCTAACGAGCTTGATAACTACCGAGGTATATGGCAAAACACTCTAACATTGATCTTGGCTAAGCTCAGTTTAGTCTGGCACAAGGCCACAGTCATAAGATACAAAACAAGGATTGAACTCACTCTCATTTTAATGGAATAGCTTGCTAATTTTACTCCATGCTGTAGTCTCCATGCCTACTTGTATATATTAAATAAGAACGGTACTAATAAATAAAATGAAAATAAGGTGCTTTTCTAAGCATAACTTAGATGTGGCACAAGGCTAAAGTAAGGAGCTCCCAGTGAGAATCGAAATTATTACTCAGTTGTAATTGTTCTAGCAAGACAAACATGCCAACAATTACAACATTCCAAGGTGCCAAATAAAATGAAACTAAAATGACAGGAAAAAGTGGTCTTTTTTTCTTTATATTTTAACATTATTTTGATTTGTAATCAGAATTTAATCATTTACAATCCCATATGTTTAATTCTGTGATCATCAGGGGACTATTTTGTCAAACAAGAGTTTATTTTTATATTTTAACATTATTTTGATTTGTAATCAGAATTTAATCATTTATAATCACATATGTTTAATTCTGTGATCATCAGGTGACTATTTTGTCAAACTAGAGTTTATTTTTATATTTTAACATTATTTTGATTTGTAATCAGAATTTAATCATTTATAATCACATATGTTTAATTCTGTGATCATCAGGGGACTATTTTGTCAAACAAGAGTTTATTTTTATATTTTAACATTATTTTGATTTGTAATCAGAATCAATATTTTATAATCATATACAGAGAGCCATGTTCTAATTGCAGTCATGTTTGTTATATTCACGTTCATGCAAATACCCCTGGGAAAGGTATGAATCCGTCTCTTCCACCAGCTATGTGTTAATTAGTAGAACTTGTAGCAATAATTCATTGTTATCTAAAAAAATTCTTACAATCTAAAAATAGTTTGTGGCTTTAAATAACTTGCAAAGGCGTGATAAACCATAAAAAACAAATCAGTTAGTCACTATAATCATATATATATTTATTTCTAGTGTTATAAGAGGATTTTTGTGTCAAACAGTAGGTTTTTTTATATTTTAAAATGATTTTGATTTGGAATTTTAATTTAATCATTTATAAGGAGATATATTTTATTCTGGGGTCAATAGGAGATTAGTGTGTGAAACAGGATTTTTTTAAGATTTTAACATTATTTTGATTTGTATAATAATTTAATTATTTCTAATCCTATGTTTGATCGAATTTTGTTATCTGAGTAGATAAATTCCAAGAACTCATCACAGATCATAAAAGGTGAAATCTGCAACTAATAGCAAACCACATCTACTCGGCATATCTAAAATTTTACAGTAGGAAATCAATATCCTATTTTAAAAGCTGATTAAATTTTTAAATGTTTTTTTTTTAATATTTTTGCAAGGAAGAAAAATATTTTGTCTAAAAAGAGAAAAACAGATTTTCATTTCACTATTTACATTATTTGGACTATTGTCCTCATCTTTGTTGCCATATTTATCATAATGTTTCGGCTGTTGTACACTCTGGCCTTCTTCAGGTGGTTGAAATGTCAAACTGGACCCTTTATTTCACTCACTGGGGTAGACTGTTCTAGTTCCACGTGCCATGTCTAATGGATGCCAAAACGTGATAAATATGGCAACAAAGATGATGACAATAGTCCGAATAATGTAAATAGTGTACATAATACCTCATCTCAGAAATATAGACAGATTTTCATTAATTATAATACAGAAATGAACAGTTGTGAAGTCAGTGTTTGCTCTTATCAACAATATTTTAAACTGAAAGCCCATCTAATGAAAGAAGGAAAAACTAGTAGATTTACTTCTCAAACCAATAGTAAAAAGGAAACAAATAAGACCAAAACATTTCAATAGTCAATAAATTAAACTTTTTTTCATTTTTTTTTTATGGGTCTCAGGATTTGATGACTTGGAATTTGATAGCTTTGAGGACATTTAAATTTTAAATATTAAATTAATATTATGCATGTCTTATAATTTTTCTTTTGTGAAGATGTTTTGTTTTTAAAGGCCAATTCCTCTACCACACTCAGACTTCAAAAAAGAAAGATGTCAAGGGCAAAAAAAAACTTCAAAGTATTCACTGTCCAGTATATTTTACAAGACATGCATATATATATATATATATATATATATATATATATATATATATATATGCAAATACATTGATATAATAGAAAAGAACTGTTAGATTGATGATCCGAAGTTCTTTAGTATTTTTTATTTTATTTTTAAAAACAGGGCTTGATACACAAGTAGAGCCTAGATTATAATTATTTTTTTAAATATGATTCCATTGCTACACAGTGATGGAATCATATTTAAAATATATATATATATATATATATATATATATATATATATATATATATATATGTGTGTGTGTGTGTGTGTGTGTGTGTGTGTGTGTGTGTGTGTGTGTACAATAAATCAAGAAATGTTCGACTGACTTATCAGGTTAGCAGACTCAAGTTTCATGTTGAAATTTCTATCACAAATTTTCTTGATTTATTACACATTATGGCTCTAGTTACCAACCAAGTGCTTTATGGCAGATGTTCTGCAAGCCTGACAAATGTTAAATTATCATAATTTTCCAGCATTTCTTCAGTTGTATTATCATTATTATTATCAATATACATATACAAGAGTGGACTGAAAAGTTCCTAGCCTGACTATAAAGGAGTGATGCTAGAGTTGTGAAATCTTGCATAAATTAATATCAAAACATCTTATTAATAACTGTATTGTTTCTTTACAAGTCAACTGACATCTAAATGTCTAAAGGAGACTTCAGATGTAAGTAGTAGTGATTTTCTCTTAAAAATAGACAAAATTTGGCATTGTGGTATTATCAAGTATCTGCACAAAAAGAATTTAGCCCCCAAAGATATTCATGCTGACATGGTTGCTACATTAAGGGATGACGCTCCAGCTTTATCAACAGTGTAAAAGTGGGCAGTTGAATTTAGGAAGGGAAGGGAGAGTCTTGAAGATGATCCAAGTCCTGAACATCCTGCTAACTGCCACCACTGAGGAAAACATTGATCATGTTCACCACATAGTGATGGATGACAGGCAATTGACTAGAAATCAAATAGCCAATGCTATTAGCATATCCCATGAGAGAGTTGAGAATATTCTGCACAATGAACTTGGCATGATGAAGGTTTCTGCTCAATGGGTGCCACGTCTTCTAACACCTGATCAAAATTTAGTAGAGGGAGAGACAGTCTTGAAGATAATCCAAAGTCTGGATGTCCTGTCACCACCAAGGAAAACATTGATCATGTTCACCACATGATGATGGATGACAGGCAACTGACTATAAATCAAATAGCCAATACTATTAGCATATCCCATGAGTGAGTTGAGAATATTTTGCACAATGAACTTAACATGACATAGGTTTCTACTCAGTGGGTGCCACATCTTCTGACAGCTGATCAGAAGCATAACAGTCTGATCACGCCATGGAAATATCTGACATTGAAGCAGATTCAACTGGTTTTCTTGAACATTTCTTAACCCAGGATGAGTGTTGGGTTCATCACTTTGAGCCAGAAACAAAGACAATCCATGTATTGGAAACACCCCTCTGCTCCAAAGAAGGACAAGATCATTTCATCTGCAGGCAATATGATAACCTCAGTTTTTGGGGGGATGCAAAAGCATTGTTTATTGACTATCTTCAAAAAGGCCACACTATCAATGGAAAGCACTATGCCAACTTGCCAAGGCAAGCCTAGGAAAACTGATGGAAGGGGTCTTGTTTAATCATAACAATGCTCCAGCATAAAAGTCTTCAGTTTCAATAGCTGTTGTGTATGACTGGCCTTGAACTGGCTGATCCCTCTCCCTACTCTCTTGATTTGATCCCATCTGACTATCATCTGTTCTCCAATATACACTTAACTGGGAATTAATATTTTAGTGACGATGATGTCATATCTGCTGCTGTTGACTTTTTTTACCAACAGGATGAAAACTTCTTCACCAATGCAATACCAATACCAATAAAATAAGTGTGTGGACCACAAGAGGGACTATGTTGAAAAATAAACCTCATTTAGTCACATTCTACATAGAGTGTGTGTAAATATAAAAGTAAATACTAAGGTCAACACAAAGTGGTGACAGCAAGTTTTTTGTTTGAATGCAATGTTCAGACCAATCTACATGGCCTGAAGATTGCATTCAAGCATGAACTAGACTATGGCCACCTCAGTATATATATATATATATATATATATAGGAGGCACGGTGGAGTAATGGATAGCGGCTTGGATTGAGGAATCGCAGAGCCGAGTTTGAATTCCAGTCAAATCCATTACATTAACTGACGTGCTAATACCCTTGGGAAAGGTATGAATCCTCTTCCTCTCCCTCCAGCTATGGGTAAAATAGCAGGACAGACTGGGTTCTATAGCCTTGGATGGCAACTGGTCTAGGAGAAGGACAACTCTGAATTCAAAACCTGCGGAGGGTCGTTTGGGAACCTTGTGGCACTCGATGCACCAGGTCTCTGTATTCGTCCCCTTCAAAAAAGTGTGGATGGTCCTGCAAGCCTTCACCACTATAATCAAATCTCATGTGCCGATGTCGGGCTGTTGGTTTCCTGGAAACTGATCTGCTTGACCCTATTATTACAGATCATATAAATTACACAAGAAAATGCCAAATTACCTCATATGGGGGGAGGAGTTAGATCTATTTCAACTGACAAGAAGTCAGTCATTCTTATTCAACCCTGGTGTATAGACACTGAGGTTGAATAAGACTGACGTACTTCTCATCAGTTGAAATAGATCTCCCCCCTCCCCATATGGGGCAATTTTTGATTTTGTTATGCAATATATATATATATATATATATATATATATATATATATATATATATATATCACTTCTTTCAAATTTATTTTAAAGTAGTTTTAGTTTAATGAACAGTGTGTTTTGTTTTGCGACCAGTGTAGTCATGGGCAAACTATGGCCTGTTGAAGGCTACTTATGGCCCATTTGGTTTTTCTGAATGGCATGTTTGATTTCATAACGAAAACAATGTTTCTAAAAAATTTGTTTAGTTTCTTTCTCACTTGTTCACTCACACACTCTCTCATACATAACCACATATATAAACAATGATTAACTACAATGTTTCTTGAATTTTGTAAACTTTTGGTGAAAATATCATTTTCATCATTTTAAACCATTAGAAATTTTCACTAAGGAAGATCATATGTATAAACATATTTTGCTTTTGAAACAGGAAATATTCATAATATTTTTTCTCGGGAGAAGAAATACATTTTTCTTATTTTCAAATGAATAAATTAGAAATAAATCACACACAGCAAAATGTGCTAATCCCACTGTCATTAGTGATAATATTATAGCAAGACTTCATTTTTTTGTCAAATTATTTTAGTGATATCAGGTTTTGGAGAGGATGCAAACAAGAAGGAAGCTTATACTTAACATCAGGAAGAGGCTGGGGAAATTTCTGGGACAAGTAATGAGAAAGGAGGACTTGAAGATTCTAATACTTACAGGGCAGATAGCAGGAAAGAGAGACAAAGGAAAGCAACGTGTGACATACCTAGGGGGATTAAGCAAGTAGATAACGGAACAGGGTCTAGGATAAGTAGCAAATAGACACATATTTATTGAGAGCTACAAGGCATAGGAGGAAGTGGAGAGCCATGATCACTTATGTGCTCAAGGGACACAGCACATAGAAGATCTGGGCAGCATAAAATCTGTTCAGTTCTGAATTACTGACAAAAAATCAGCAGGCAACTGAAAGAGTCCTCCTTCTAGAATAAAACAACTAGCTTAAATTGAGCTACTTGGGCTAAACCCATCTGAACAAGCAGGGGAGACAGGTTAATCCAACAAAGCATCAGTTTTATTACCTGGAGGATGTAAGTTCAATCCCTATGTGGGATTACAAATATTATCCATAGAATAGATCTTAATATTTTAATTAGAGAAAAATCTTTTCTCTCAAAAAAAAAAAAATAATTCCCCCATTTCTAAAGGATATGTCTATGTATATGGTCTTTTGGAGTGAAAATAACTGAGGTGCCTACTATGATAAATTACCTTGAATCTTTTCAGCAGTGCAGGCCCACCTTTTGGTTATGTGGCTCACTGCTCAAAAAAGGTTGCCTATGCCTGAACTAGGTGTTATTTGGAGGTAGGACCGGTGCAAAGATCTTGTTTCCCCCCACCTATCTATGATAGCACCTCCAGAATCTATGATGCACCCACTCAACTCTACTACATCTAAACTTTCATAAGGGAGTATTCATATAAAATACAAATTTTATTGTAACCTAATTATATTCAATAATGGATTATATACAATATAAGTAAACAATTCAACTAGAAAAATTGAAAATAAGTACAATGTATCTAAATACAAATTATAGACATGTCATAATAAATCATTCCATCTTAAATAAATCAACAAAGTTAGCGACATTTTTTAACGTCAGCTTGAGATTTTATTTCTTAAAAAGTTGAAGAATTTTAACACGTTCAATATTATGGATAAAAAATGGGGAATTTTATATAATGTTTTTTTAGACTTAGTATGAGCAAAACAAGTTGACAAATTTGGTAAAAAAAAAAACCCAAAAAAACTCCAAAATGATGTCAAAATATTTCATCCTTTAATAGTCAATTGTGCTTAGTTTAATTTGTAACGAATATAAATGTAGGTAGAAAAAAGCAAATGTTGATAAGATAGTGAGGGTCACGAAGCACTGCCTGGCCTGGAGCCCAAAATCAGGCTCAACCCCCACCCCCAGCTAGGGGTTTCGGGTGGTAGTACAAACCAGCCATGTTTGAAGGAGTCTTTTAGGGGAATGATGCATATCTTATGTACAAAGAAATGTAACAATTATTGCCTTTCTTGGCATATAAGATATATAGATTGTATATATATAAACTATATAAGATATATATAGGCCATATATAAGATATATATAGGCCATATATAAGATATATAGACCATATATAAGATATATAGACCATATATAAGATATATAGGCTATATATAAGATATATAGACTATATAAGATATGTATAATATATATATGATATATAGGCTATATACAAGATATATAGGCTATATATAAGATATATAGACTATATATAAGATATATAGACCATATATAACATATATAGACCATATATAAGATATATAAGATATATAGACTATATAAGATATGTATAATATATATATGATATTTTAGGCTATATATAAGATATATAGGCTATATATAAGATATATAGACTATATATAAGATATATAGGCCATATATAAGATATATAGACTATATATGATATATGCACTACATATAAGATATATACACTATATATAAGATGATATAAGATATATATATCTGAAGAGAGAGGAACAAAAATTAGTTAGCTTTTTTTTTTACTTTCTTTTTTTATTGAATTTACCATTCACGGTAATTATATCTTTTCTTTTTTCTTCCTTTCATTTTCCTCTCATTTCAATAAAATATCTCTGCCCTAATGGCCATAATAAAATTTTTTGCCCCTTGGAAAATATTTAACCACAAAGATGTGAAGAGAAAAACCCAAAAGTGCAATCATTTAGTTACAGAAAAAGATATAATTACTGTGATGCAAATAGCAAGTAAAAAATAAACTTTAACATGTTGACTGCCAGAGGTCAATTATGAAATCTGACTTCAAACGCCAACTTTATAATAGCCATCTTAGGCAATAAAAACATTTTAATGAGTTGATTTATAGCCTCAACTGAAGTCTTAACACTGTTTTTCCATTAAAAGTATCACTGCAAATAAATTTGTTGTGGGTGTCTGTATCAGATAAAGCCAAGCATGAGATAACCTAAAATCGGCACCAAAATAAAAACTATGAACCATGAGTTATCTTGTTGTTGGCAGTCAATGTATTAAAAACTAACTGATAAAAATTTACTGAGTATGGATTAAAAACAATCAGTATTTATTATTTTGATGAGCAAACTCCTTCCAAATCTTTTGAACAGGATTAGAGGTTTATCCCTTGTTTCCTGTCTAGGATTGGGTTTGTGGCTCCTCTTAAAGTTTTCTCATTTTCTTTCATTTTCACAGATTAAAACACTGGTTTCACCCCAAGTAACATCTTGCATCTTAGTGGCTTTATCACCTTGCTTGGTGTAAAATGATTAAAAAAAGAAAAATTGAATGAATTTTAAACATTTAAAATATGATTAGAACTATCAAAGTTAATTTGATTGATTTTATTGAGTTGAAGTTTAAGGAGTCTACAAAATCACATTTTTGTAACCTTTTAGAAACATTGGGGCAATGTTATTTTCTGTTTGAATTTATGGGATGAGAAGTTATAATTATTTACACTAGTTACATGTGGACTATTGCCCTCATCTTTGTTGTTGTTATCACAATGTTTTGGCCATTGTGCCCCTTCATCTTCAGATGTATGTCAATCCAGGTAAGCTTCAGGTAATTCTAAACTGAAACTTTATTTAATCTATGGGGGTAGACTGTTCTTGTTCATATCTATGAATATCTCATCTATTTCTTATTTTTAGTACTGTTCAGTTATTGCTTGTTCTGTTTTCATTGAGTTCATGCTGCCTGGCCCATGGATTGAACTCACAATTACTATGTCACTAAATTCATGAACCAATCCACTAGAATATTGTCCTGTAGGAATTCCTTGTAGAGTACCTGGATCAACATACATCTGATGAAGGCTGAAGGGCATAATGGCCTGAATATTGTGATAACAACAGCAAAGATGGTGGACAATAATCTGCATGTAAAAAGTGTAAACAATGTTATTTTGTTAGTTCAGAATGACCAGGAGATAGAGAAATCATTATTGAAAAAGAAACATTCAAAATCCTGTATGGAAAGAAAAATCTACCAAAATTAGAATATGATAAAACACTTGTTTCTCTCAGAAAGTTCAACTCTCAGTTCCAAAGAGCAATGTCCAATATTTATAAATATATCGAAGTTAAGAAGAGGCTTGGTCAGTGTTAACAAAGTTTGTGCAAAAAGTGCTGCAAAGGCACTGTATGGATACAGAAGACAATTATCTCCCTTTGGTGAAAATAACTCACATTGGTCACATAACAGCTACTTAATGATGTCACTTCATACAGTAATGAAAATGGCCAATCATTCAGTTTGTTGACAGCAACCATACTAAGCAGTTGCTTTTTTTAGACTGGGCCAAATGGCCTGAGCTGAAACTAAATCTGCCTCCTTCAGCAAATTCTACAATTTACAAGTCCATGGTACCATTTTCTTTTGGCAATATATCTTCCCCAGATATAGAAAACAAATCCAGTTCACAGTCCTCAATTTGGGAAAACCCAAGACTTGCTATTTCTCCTTAGTGGAATATGTCCTCACCTGGGACATAGTAGATGAATAAGGCCCATTTTAATCTGGAGTCCTAAAACATGGCTTCTCCAGAAACACAGAAGAATCTTCATATTATATGTAAGACTCTTCCTTTTGGTTTCTCCTTAGACTGTTTGCTGTGTAGATATATGATATATTGTTCTATACATGGAACACATGTATATATGTATATATAGTTTTGTGTATGTCTTAGTAGTATAAAAGTCTCTCTGAGAACAAAGCATGTTTGTCATTCTATTTCCTTTCAGCCATTCCATTCCATCTGTGAAATATGGTATTATTACATCATGGATATAATAATGCCCATAATGGGGGAAATATAAATGGGAGAATAAATCTTTCTTCCATGAATCTCTTCTTTGATAGCATCAAACATTTATAGAGGGTGAACATCAGTTCACAGTCATAAAAACATTACATATTTTTAGACATGGATGTAGTAGAGAACTACACATCATGTAGTTTCAAAACTCACTTTTTTGTTGTATCATTAAGGAGTTTACAAACAGACAAAGGTGGTACTCGAGTGAAAGGAACAGCAACACACGCATAGATGAAAGAAAGAGAGGTTTATTGTAAAAGAGAATACACTACTGAAAGACAGGGAATCAAGTAGCAGGCTAGTAATTCCTGAAGCAAGTCCACCAGGTATATCCTTTTGCACACTATATATATATATATATATATATATATATATATATATATATATATATATATATATATATCTACTGATATAGTCAGTCCACATAGGCAATAGGGAGAGTGAGACATTCCATTACAACACCTCCCCCTGAGCTAATTTTCCCATGAAATTTTGCTCAATACCTCCTCTTTTTGGGGGTCAGGACATAACTGTTTGACTTTTTTCCTCTTCCTAGTACTTTTCCATCTCACCACTTTTTAAATAATCAGAAATGAGATAAAAAAAAAACAAAGAAACATTTTCATCAAGCCTTTTGGATCACCCCAGAGGCTATAAAAATCAGTTATTTTTACTCCCTGAGGACAAACATTCAACCAGTCACCAAAGATTTTTACAGCCTTATTTCAGAAGTACTGAAAAATTTTTCTTCTTTCATTCTAATTTTATTGGTCTATTTTTTGCCTGGTGATAAATCTTAACATCTAGCGGGTTTTATGTCAAATTCTTTTTAGTGTTAATGGGGCCACTCTCTTCATTTAATGCTGGCAGCAGGATGGCTGTCATATATCACTTTTAAGTCCATATTTTAAGTCATACAGCCATCAAAAATATACAGTGTAACCCGGATATAAGAGAGTTGTCGGGACTGGAGAAGAAGTCTCTTATATCCGGGTTTCTCTTATATCCGGGTTTGGTCAATTTTATATACATTAACACAGGCTCTAATTTGGAACCAGAGAAAATCTCTCTTATATCCGGGTTTCTCTTATATCCGGGTCTCTTATATCCGGGTCTCTTATATCCGGGTTACACTGTATAAATAGGCATATAAAATTGTATTTATTGTTTATTCTTGCTTGCATAGGTTATTGATTTCTCAGTCTATTTTCCTGAGCATCCTGTATTTGAAAATGTCATCTTTATTGATATGAGGAAAATCAGGAGGATAATATTTTGTCTGATTTCACCTTAAGGTTATCATACTTCTTTAGCCATTTTTGGTATTGTGCTTCAGAGGAATTAAACCACTCACCCCTTAACCTGTGCACCTAGACAAGCAGTCATAACAACACACCTGAATTTACATCCAGGCCTGCTCTTTGACCAAACAAAAAAATTCTTTGTTAAAACAGAATGGTTGAAAACATTTTTCTTCTTTTTTTTTCTTTTAAATAGCAACTGACAATAACAACAACGATAAATTTAAAAAATCTTTTAAGAGACAATATAAAAAACATCAACATAAACAAGAAAACAACAACAGCAATAAAAAACAATAAAATCAAATATGCAAAAAAACAACAAACAAAAAACCCACAAAAGATGCAATAAACATATCCTAAAAAACAAACACAAAATTTACTTCACACTGACACAGGCAGCATTATCAACAAACAAATGGATCAATTATCAAATTATAGAAAGTTTTGGATTAATAATAATAATAATAATAATAATAGTAATAACTTTATCAGCCCACTTACATATTTTGTGCAAGACTTTTATTAAGATATTTTAAAATATAATTTTTTATGTAAATTTAAATGTAAAAAAAGTACAAACAAAAATAACAAAACAAAGAAAAAAAAACAAACATTTAATGAAATTAGTTAAGTTTATAAATGAGCTATTACTGTTGTTAGTATGACCTATTAATGTGAATGTACACTATCCTCTCAAAGGTTTTGGGACAATCTTGCAAAGCAATATGGCTGCATTAATCAAGTCAGATTCAGAAGGAGTATACAGCACTGACCATGTCCCAGGAGCCTATAGGTGGCAAGTTTAAAACATTTAAGAATTAGTGCATTTTCTTCATAGATATGGTTTCTTTCTGAGATGATTGATTTTTAATATAAAAGCCAGCCAGGACCAAACAGAGACTTGTATGTAAGTAGAGACAGCGTGTGTGTGTGTAAAGATAAAGAAAGAGAGAGAGAAATATATTTTGCCATCTGTGATGGAAAGAGATAATGGAAAAATAGGAAAGTGTGATGATCTACTTGTAAGAAAGAAATAATTTATTTCTAATAAACAATAAATGTTTTATTTCTTGTTTTCTAAATTTTTAAACCACAGCTTACAAACCACATGAAACCTTTTGGCATTTAATGTGTGGATTGTGGAAATGAGTTCCCTTTCTTATTGCAGTTGATAGAAAAAACTAAATAAGAAAAGAAAATAAAGTTTTATAATTATTTACCAAGTATGAACCTTGACCCCCCCCCAATGGATTAAAAGGTTAACATTCATGGTTAATGAATATATTCAAGAATTTAAATCCTGATTTTAAGGCTAGATTTGAACAAAGCATTGTTTTT